>CM076574.1:111027440-111147872 GCA_034641835.2 Pinus albicaulis
TGGCAGCAAAACATACCCGGATTGATCCCAACAAAACTATAGAGGTCTTTTTTTTCAAGACCAGCATACTCAGGCCGATTCAATACCCCGCTATAGCCACATTTCGGGCAGCAAGAACGATCGTACACCCTTAATCATTTCCATTTCCTCAACTGCCACGTTACAATTTCCAAGAAGCATCGACCAACCTCCACCGCGACGTTGCCACGTATCTTTACACTCCCTCTCATCAGAGTCTTAGATTAAGTTATTAGATGAAGAATATTCAGAAAACAATTGATCCTGGCCCTTGATAAATAAATAAAAAATTTGCGAGTCCCCATCCACCCGAAGTTGAAATATATATGCCTATCGCCAAATTATTGTTTTTTCAAAACTAAAAATTGATATAACTATGAACATCTGAGATTATATTGTGTTAAATGTAAAAAAAAATGAGAGTCTTAGATTAAGTTATTAGATGAAGAATATTCAGAAAACAATTGATCCTAGCCCTTGATAAATAAATAAAAAATTTGCGAGTCCCCATCCACCCGAAGTTGAAATATATATGCCTATCGCCAAATTATTGTTTTTTCAAAACTAAAAATTGATATAACTATTAACATCTGAGATTATATTGTGTTAAATGTATAAAAAAAAATTAACATGCGAGATTATAATGTCTCACATGTAGAGCGTTTATTTTAAAATCAAAATTAAAATGATTTAATACTTTTATTGAATTTAATTTTAAAAATTTAAAAATTATTGTATTTTTATATTTTTTAAATCTATATTTAAAATTATGTATATGAAAAATTAAAACATAAAAAAATACAACATAAAAATTTAAAATTTATAAAAAACAAAAAAATATAAATATTTTATTTTATAATATTTTATTTATACAAAATTATTTAACATATACTTATGAATATTTGCTTTATACACCAGCTTAGATCCATCTTAAATCTAGTTTCATAAAGCTCATATTTTTAGAGCTTCAAGCCTTTTCTTAAGTTTTACACCGAAATAGAGGTTTTCACCTCTAAAGATTTGATCTTCTCGGGGATTTGATAGATATAGCTTTAAGAGGAAAGCTTTGCCCCCAAAAAGATGTTTACACTTGGAGCGATTTGATCATCTCGGAAACTTGATAAGGTTTAAGATAGATTTATTCCATTTAAATTATTTAATATATTGTAACTTTATTCTACATTTAAATTATTTTTCATTTTTTCCTTTTTCTTATAATAGATTACAACTTGCAAATTTGAATAGTTTGAGGTCAAGTAAATTATACACCAATATTATACATAGATATACTGATCTAAATATAAGTCATAATGAAATCATCAAATAGAAATTAAATTTTTATATATCTTAAATACTTATTATTTTTAATTTTAATAAAATTTACCTCACATAAACACATTTTAATTATGATATCTATTTATGTAATTTATTATTACATTATTTTCCATTTAAAATATTATTATTACTAAGTGTTTGTTTATTCCTTAGACAAAATTATATATATATATATGTGTGTATCACACAAAAGCATTTTAATTATGATATCAACTTACATAATTTATATTTGAATAAAATTTACCCCATACTTATTAATTTTCAGTTAGATAAAATTTACTTCACACAAAAACATTTCGACTATAATATAATTTACATAATTTATATATTTAAAATACTTATTATATCAATATCATATCAATTTACGAGATTTATATGTGATTTATACATCATAAATACTTATTATTTTTTACTTCAAGAAAAATTTAGCTCAAAAATACTTTTATTTTTTACTTTAAGTTGTAGCATTTTAATTTTGTATGTATTCCAATTTTATGCAACACTTCACAAGAAATAAGAGTTGACCTCTGTGTTTATTCTAATTCACATATTTGAAAAATAATCTTACATGCTTTTTAACATTACAATTACAAATAAAATCCAATCTAATGCTTTTTGTATAAGGCCCTCAAAACTAAGTAAAATGAAGAATAAGATGAATGAAGAATAAGATGTTGGTATGTTTTATAGTTATGCCAATTTGTTGTCGCAATTGAAGTAGGACATAATTTACAAACAAATAATTTTAAGAACAAACACACCTTAATTAAAGATTTTGTCAACTATATTTCATTTTGTGCCTATGTATCTAATATTATTGTATCTGTGTTTTTTTATTAAATATTTAATTGAACCAATATATTTAATATTATTATTTATTTTTCATTAATTAATTAACATAAAAAAATTTAATGTAACGTTACCAACCTAACATAAATTATTTTTAAAAATTATAACAAAATTGTATTGATATTACTCATTTTTTAAGTTATATTTAAGAGCTTAATTGAACACGTTAATTATGAATAACTTTATGTGTTTATTTTGTTAATAATTGAATGTTGTTATTATGATTATGCCTAATGTATTTAAAATTTAAACATTTTTTAAAACATTGTAACCTTTATAATTATCTCACTCTAAATTATTTTAGATAAAATTTAAATACAAATTGATATTTGATAATTATAAATAAAAAAGTTTCCAAAAACATATTTAAACAATTATGGTTCATGTTAACATACACTTAGATACAGTGTTCAAGGGTGAAAACATGAAGTTGGGAAACACTTTTTGCTCTTTTTTGACGTGGAAAATTGTAATTTTCTATGTTTTTTCAACTTCAACTCCACTAAACTCATATTTTCAATGCAAATTACACTTTGACATAAAAACAAGATTTGTAGAGAATTGTCTTACCTCCATACTCATATTTAAAAAAAAATAAAAATTGACATATAGAGGGGTCAATTTGTCATTTACTAACTGCGTATACTTGAAATTTTCAAGCAAACATAAATAGTCACTTTTTGAACCCTAACATTTTTTAGGGAAGGTTATTCATTTTTTTGAAATAAACCATATCATCATAATCTACATAGATTTCACTAGTGCAATGACTATTTTTCGGAAATCACTTTTTTTTATTATTTTTTGAAATAGACGAAGACAAAAAAATGGTGATGTTTTAGTACATTTTATGAGCTCTAATTTTTTTTTTTTTAATGTGATTGTCAATAAGAAAAATGAGAATACCCTTTTAAAGAAGACAAGGAGAGGAATTGCTATGATTTTTCTGATTTTTTTGGTGTTTCCATTTTAAAGTTATTGAATTTTCATTCACTGCAATTTTCAGAACAATGAAATTCCATAGTGGCATAGTTTAGTATAACATTAATAACAAATTGAAAATTTTAATGAAACTCCACAAATCTTACATCATTTGAAACTAGATTCAGAGATGAATCTAATGGTACTAGGTACGAAAGATAACATTTTGTTTTTGTAGGTGTTCCGCCCCTCCAAAGTTGTAGGTTCTTGAAAACTTGAGAATTTTCTGGGTTTTTTGTTGACGAGAAACTCTCGGCCGAGATAATTTCTCGGGCAAGACATTTATTAAACTCTTGGCTGAGAAATTTCAAACTCTTGACCGAGAGTTTAAAGCACCACATGTTACATTTAACCGTGCGGCTAAACTCTCGTCCGAAAGTTGTACAAAATCTCGGCCGAGAGTTTGCGCTCAAGAGTTTACCCAAGGCCAACTCTCAGATGAGAGTTTTAGAACTCTTGTCTGAGAGTTTATTAAACTCAAAATGTTTTGATTTTCGGCCAACACAATATTTCGGGCGAGAGTTCTATATAAATACTCTCGTTCGAAAGATTAATTCCACACACCATTCTGAACCAGTGAAAGGGCGAAGGTGCGAGGGTCCGAAAAGTGCGAAGGTGTGGGGGTCCGAATTTTTTTCTGCAAGGTGCAAATTTTTTCTCGATGCAAAATTCTTTTTGGCAATTTTTTTTCAAGTTTTTTGGGTGCGAAAATTTTTTTGGAAGTTTTTCTAGGTGCAAATTTTTTTTTTTGGTGAAATTCTTTTTTGAAGTTTTTTTGGGGGCATGGATGAATTAAGTATTTTTGCAAAATGTCTCTATGAAGGCATGAACTATTTTTGCAAAATGTCTATATGAATTTAATTATTTATTTAATTTTCTCTCTTATTGAAATCATGAAGTACTTATTCTGAATTCTTTATGTTTTTTTGGGTATTTGGTCCAAATAGAATTGGATTTTAGGTTTCCAATTTTGTGAACATGGGAAACCAAAGGAATTTCCTATCAAGGCACGATCGAAAAAAAATGATTCAGCGGAAAAGAATGAGAGATTACAAAAAAAAGGGTGAGAGAAAAGGGAAATATTAAGCCATGAAATCAATGTGGAGGTAGAGCATCATGAAAGAGATGTAGAGGTCATCAAAATGACGAGGAAATGAGAAATGTTGAGGAACTTGTAAACGAGAATATTGAAAACACAAATGTCGAAGAGAATGTTGAGGAAATTGTCAACGAGAATATTGAAAACACAAATGTCCAAGAGAATATTAATATCGATCTCAATGGTGAGTCAATAGTTTCTTCAATTTGAATTTTGTATTTTTTTTTTTTAAATTGTAGTTCAAGATAGTTTTAAAATTAGAAATATATACATGTCAATTTCAAATTCGAATTTGATATTGTTTTTTATGCAAGGACAACATCAAAACCACAAGAAGATACTACCACACCTCGAAATTCACTGCAATTAATTGGAAGTTCCAAGAACGTTGTATACGACTACAAATTTCTAGAAAATATGGATCTAACTAAAATTGAAGAATTGGGACCACCAATGGCTGAAAGGATAGTTTGAGATAAAATAAATTGGGGGTTGAAACATATTTTTGAAGGTAAATCTATCATAGCACAAGCTCAAATGTTACATATATTTTTAAAGCACAAATCCCTAAGAAATGTTGTGGAATTATTGGGCATTAAAAGTGAGAAAGAGGTTTTAGAAAATGAAATGGTATCAAAAAATGTGATGTTGGCGCTTGCCACACTAGCCAAAAAGGGATCTCAAGTTGAAAATAATTCTCATAGAGAACTTTTAACAGGTGTACTCGTGAAACAAAATTCATCAAGTCGGTTGATGTCAGCAACTTCAAAATTGTTTAAAACATCAAGAAAAAATTTATGGAGGCATATAAAATTTAGAATTCAATTAGATGAGAATGATGAACTTGCATGTTGGGCTAATATCTGCAGGCATCCATATCATGATAGACTTCCTGATGGTGTGAGGGATAGGCTAAAAGAGTTTTGGAATTTGAATTCTCGTGTGTTTCCAAATGAAAAGGACACTATGCGACGTTGTATATCTAAGGGAGTTTATGAATCTCATGCCAAACATATAACACAGGTCAGTCAAGTAGAATTATTCTAGAACTTTATGGAGAGTAATACTGATGTGAAGGTTTCCCTTAGCACATTTGTGAATATTAAACCATGGTATGTCAGGCCTATCACTGTTCGAGACACATGTTGTTGTCGATACCATGTAGAATTCCAATTATATTATGAGATATTTGTAAATTTTGGCATAAAATATTGGTCAAATGACCCCCCTCCTTCAAGTTTTCGTGAATTTTTATCAAAGATATTATGTGCACAAGAGAATAATAAATTATTTTATAAAAAAAGAATGTGTTGTTGGAAGGAAATGCCCAGAATGTTCTCATTTGGCACTCTACGATGCAAAGTATCCCATTGATCCTAATGATCCCAGGCTGTCAAATCTTAGTTTGAATTGGAAGCGATATCAAAATGTTACTTACACTCATGTTGCAGATTCAAGCACAACATCAAAAAAGATCACTTTAGTTGACGACAACATTTCAGTGACATCTTTTATGGAGAAGTTCAGGGTGCAAATATACAAATATATTAAGCACTCTCATATAGCACAATGGCAAGATTTACAGTTCAAGAAATCACGTGATGTGTTCCCAAAGGAACAATATTGTCAGTGGTTGATTTCGCTGAGAATTACACGTTTAGTCCACAAAAGGAGATACAAAGTGAGTATTATGATTCAACCCAAGTATCTATATTTGTGCATATTTTTTGTAGACATGCAGAGCTTGATATCGATGGTTTTGATAGCGATGAAAATAATCGTGAGGTGATTAAGGAGTACCATTTCTACATCAGTGATGATCGAACACATGATACATCTTTTGTTTAGCATTGTTTTCATGTTATTTATAATGAATTGTTGAAACGAAGGGTCACTTTTAAAGAACAGTTGGTATGGAAAGATGGTTGTGCTGGTCAATTTAAATCAGAAAGATTTTTCTTTTGGTTGTCTCGTCTTCATAAGAGAACCAACATTCGACATACATGGAATTTATTTGAGACAGAGCATGGAAAAGGAGAGCATGATGGTGTTGGGGCATGCGTAAAAAGTGCACTTAGGAGACATCAATTGAATCACTCAGCTTCCCGACTTGCATATTCTTTAGATGTTGTTAATTGGTGCAAAGACAATTTAATTCATGTGTCAAATCCAAGGATGGCTGATGTGCACAGGTAAGCATACACATTTAACTAACAATATTATACATGTCTAGAGATATATGTGTATACATGTGTGTGTATTTTGTTATAAAAAAAATATTAAATATTGTTCAAAATTTGACTCATACATGTGTGTGTTTTTCTCAAGAAGGTACTTTTGGAATATTGCAATGGGTGATGTTGATAGATAGTTGAAATTTAATTGCCTTGGAATCCCTCAAACAAGAAATTTACACTAAATTAGGAGTAAGAACATGACAAATATACATTGCACTAAGAAATGAAAGTGCCCTTGATTTTGTTTTGCGTGTATTGATCAGACAAATTCCATCGATGACTATGAAAACCAAATTAAGAAATTTGTTAAACCATGGAAACACGAAGAATTGACACCATTGCCCCCATTTGGAAACGGGACTGACAAGGAAATGGAAAATGAAGTGGTTGTGATTGACAATGACTATGACCGTGTCTCTGATATGGTTAGAGAAGGCGATGTCTTCGCTATCATTTCACCATAAAATAATCAATAAAAAGTGTATTATTATTTATTGCAATGCACTATGTCTAAATCCACGATGCTACAAGAGTATAATGATCCATCAAATTATACATACCCAATCGGTTCAATGGTGTTAATGGGACATTTCTTTGAAGAAGTAAAAAAATGTAAAGATCATATTATTTTTCAATATTACCAGCCAGAGGTTATTTATCCCCAATATAGTCACTTGGTCATAGCAACTCGGTTGCAGTTGAAGCAAGTGAAAAGTAGAAAAAAAACAGCGACAATGGAGGTTATCGATAGATGATCATGATGCCATTCTGGTAAATTTTCCACTGGCACATTTCATATGAGTGGAACACATTGTTCAATATGAACAATGAACTTTGATTCTAGGGTTAGAACATATAATTTCTACAATGCATTGGAATTTATATAGTTTAATACTATATTGTGGATTGCTTTCCAATAAATGGACATGTGGATGGTTAGATGTGTATTGGTACGAACAATATATTATGATCTACTAGATAAGGGTGCTTTGCTAGATAATTAAGTTATGGTGATTTAATGTGTCCATGATGTTTACTCCTAGATGACCTTAACTCGCCCCTTTTTTTGCATGGATATGATGGTGATATATATATATATATATATATATATATATATATATATATATATATTATTGTATTTTTAGTTTAGTTTTGATATAAAATGTCATCATATTTGCATCTCTTCATTATTTTAGATTAGTTTATATTTGATGTGGCTAATCTCTTCATTATTGTCTCTTCTCATGATGGAGGTCTCCTACTTTTATTTTCTATTGAAATGTTTATATTTTCCATGTGCTTGGAAATTATTGTTCACAACATGGAATAGATCCTACAAAGGAACATTCAAGAATACAAAGCTATTCATAAAGGTGTGTTTAGCTATGAATTTAAAATTCTTATGTTAGAAAGTTTCGCTAGTAATGGATTTCACACTTGTATATTAAGAGATAGATATCCCACCCCTTGTAGCAATAAATCCAAAAGTGTTTAGATGAAATTATTATTTCCAAAGGAAAACAACTCAACTCTCATCAATGCTTCAATATATATGAAGAGAAATGGTTTTGTAAATTTCAAATTTAAGGAGAAAATTTATTCAAACTAGTTTATAGAGCATATTGATAGCTTCAACAAAGTATCCTACAAATGTCAAATGTCAAATGTTTCTATGTTCATTTGACATGTTTCTATTTTCCATGTTCTTGGAAAATATTGTTCACAACATGGAATAGATCCTACAAAGGAACATTCAAGAATACAAAACTATTCATAAAGGTGTGTTTAGCTATGAATTTAAAATTCTTATGTTAGAAAGTTTCGCTAGTAATGGATTTCACACTTTTATATTAAGAGATAGATATCCCACCCCTTGTAGTAATAAATCCAAAATTGTTTAGATGAAATTATTATTTCCAAAGGAAAACAACTCAACTCTCATCAATGTTTCAATATAGATGAAGATAAATGGTTTGGTAAATTTCAAATTTAAGGAGAAAAGTTATTCAAACTAGTTTATAGAGCATATTGATAGCTTCAAAAAAGTATCCTACAAATGTCAAGTATCAAATGTTTCTATGTTCATTTGACATGTTTCTATTTTCCATGCGCTTGGAAAATATTTTTCACAACATGGAATAGATCATACAAAGGAACATTCAAGAATACCAAACTATTCATAAAGGTGTGTTTAGCTATGAATTTAAATTTCTTATGTTAAAAAGTTTCGCTAGTAATGGATTTCACACTTTTATATTAAGAGATATATATCCCACCCCTTGTAGCAATAAATCCGAAAGTGTTTAGATGAAATTATTATTTCTAAAGGAAAACAACTCAACTCTCATTAATGTTTCAATATAGATGAAGAGAAATGGTTTGGCAAATTTCAAATTTAAGGAGAAAATTTATTCAAACTAGTTTATAGAGAATATTGATAGCTTCAACAAAGTATCCTACAAAAGTCAAATGTCAAATGTTTCTATGTTCATTTGACATGTTTCTATTTTCCATGTGCTTGAAAAATATTGTTCACAACACGGAATAGCTCCTACGAAGGAACATTCAAGAATACAAAACTATTCATAAAGGTGTGTTTAGCTATGATTTTAAAATTATTATGTTAGAAAGTTTTGGTAGTAATGGATTTCACACTTTTATATTAAGAGATAGATATTCCACCCCTTGTAGCAATAAATCCAAAAGGGTTTATTTGAAATTATTATTTCCAAAGGAAAACAACTCAACTCTCATCAATTTTTCAATATAGATGAAGAGAAATGGTTTGGTAAATTTCAAATTTAAGGAGAAAAATTATTCAAACTAGTTTATAGAGTATATTGATAGCTTCAACAAAGTATCCTACAAATGTCAAATGTCAAATGTTTCTATGTTCATTTGACATGTTTCTATTTTCCATGAGCTTGGAAAATATTGTTCACAACATGGAATAGATCCTACAAAGGAACATTCAAGAATACAAAACTATTCATAAAGGTGTGTTTAGCTATGAATTTAAGATTCTTATGTTAGAAAGTTTCGCTAGTAATGGATTTCACACTTTTATATTAAGAGATAGATATCCTACCCCTTGCAGAAATAAATCCAAAAATGCTTAGATGAAATTATTATTTCCAAGGAAAAAAACTCAACTCTCATCAAGAGCATACTCCAGATGAAGGTTTTGAAAAAAAGGCTGATGTTAGAAATTTGTGGACCATGTCAGGATTTCTAGTTCAAGAAAGTGATGAATTTTTCTTAGCAAAAGCACACATGGAATTTCAAGAGATTGGGGGAGAGCCTTTGAATAAAATATTTAAGGTCACAAATATTAAATATTGTCATCAAAATTCAAAGTCAGATGTTGAGCAAACACTTGTGAACTACTTGAAGTATTCTAAATAACACATTGACAGAATTGGTGGTTATCCACTCATTCAAGAAGTTAGCTTCAATATTGCTCATAGCATGCAGTTAAGTCCTGCGGGTTTGGAAACCTCTGTTGATGATATTTGTGAAGGGCCAGAGCAAGCTGTAAAGAACATAGCTGATAGCATTGTCCCATCAAAGGATGTTGTTGAACCACAAGATATAATAGGTCCACTAAGAAAAAACAACACATAACTGACGGACAGTCATATTCAACATGGCCTATTACAGGATGCGAGTATCTATGTGCAGGATTTAATGAATCAAGAGGAGATAATTGACAAGGACTTGGAAGAAGCATGGATGCATAGGAACAAGTGTGAAATAGAAGAGCAAATGGACTGGAAATATTATAGGAAGGCATGGGGGGTTATTCAGGCTGCTAATCAAAGGTGTATTTATCTTCACCAGAAGAGGGAAAGGTTGTCTTCTCAAATCCGTGCTCTTGGAATGAGACACTAATTTCTAGAAGGATCCCCAAAGAGGCTTCATCAAAGCAAAGAAGGATTATCTTCTCCATGATGCTTTACAGGTCATAAGGACTTGGGAATTTTCACCTCTTGCACCCATTTCTCTGAATACCACTTTGAGGATTTAAAATAGAAATGTACCAAGCTCAATGATCATGGCTTGGGTGTGGATTATATTGTTACATCTTCAACTAATGATAGCTTTCTATCCATTGAACGGAACTCCAATGGCACGCTTTCAACTGCTGATATGGTTCCTAACACCACAAGGGAATTATGCATGGTTGGCAAAAAGGTTGGTGAAATCAAGATTGATGTCTTTGAATGTCAAGCTATAGCTGAGCAAGACCAAGTCATTGTTTCATGTGAACCTGAGGTATTTCAGATGAGGAAGGGACGACAAAATCAAATTGAAGAGGAGCAAGCTGCCAGCAGGGAATGATTCGAGATAGACCCTACTACTACAAATATGTAAATTTATGTCATCACATACATTTCCATCCTCGTAGCAGACTGGAGCTCATCGTTGATACTCTAGCACTTGTGGCTCAGTTAGGCTCCCTTCAGTACATGCAGCATCTACTGCAACATTTCCTTCCATTATGTTTGTGAACTCAAACAGTTCTTCCAAAGAGCAATTCTTTAGGTCTTCCTTTATTTTGACGGTAGTCTACTTTTGTATATTGAGATCTACTCATCTAATCACACTAGTATTCCCACAAGAATCATTCCAACTATAGTCAATACACTGCAATTATAGACATTTGTCACCGAGTGAAAATTTACACCAAAAAAATCCTCATTAAAACCACTACAACATTTCACAAATATTGAAATTATTCTCAATCCTATAAAAAATTTAAAATTGTATACAAGAACAAGAAAAGGGGGCAATTCACTAATTTTTTCATGAGAATATTTTCCTCAAACATAAGAATACCATGTGTTATGGTGATACAAAGTTCTTCAATCGCCTGAAAATTGTATTAAACATGCAAAAACATGAAAAGGAGAAACCGTCTCAGCAATGATAAAAAGATAAATATAAAAATGTTTGATCCATGGTTCTATATGGTCAAGGTTCATTCAATCACTCAAACTTAAGCATTTTTTTTATCATTATACATACAAATATTCAACTACAAATCCATCTAGAAACACTCTTTATACATATACCACACGTGAAGTCTGATATGGACATTAATCTTGATGTTTGAATACTCAAGAAGTATCAATAAATTAAGGTGAAAAATTTGGAGCTGAAGAAGTTAATGAACATTGACAGCATCAAGACGTTGACAAACTGACAATGATGCAAACAAAATAGTACAATAGTGATCAAGGTATCTGCAAACATCATTCTAGAATACCTCTATCTTCAACATGTGCATAACCAAAAATACCAACCACATGACAGGCTAAAATAAAATTCCAACGACATAGATATCCATAAATAATGTCAAATCAAATATTACGATTATTTCATCATAAATGATTTTCGACTGCAAATATCCATCAATGTTGTCTATAACATATAGTTATGTCGAATAATAACACTGTTCAAACTCCAATTTTAAACTAGAACATCCAATAATGGAGCTTTGGTTGAATAATTGAAAAATCACCCTAAAAAATCCCAAAAAATATACATTTCATAATAACATGTTCGTTGTTTCCAAACTTTAAAAAAATTTCAAGCCCTATGAAAGCATTTGTTTCAAGAAATAAGCTTCTCACGCTCGATCAGGTCATCACCATGAGCACCCACTGCTCCTGTTGATGGCCTTGATTTATAAATACAAAGAGCTAAATCAAATATTTCCCTTTGCCTTGATTTGTTGTCTAACTTTACCGTGATATCCTTTAGGACTCTGAAGTCTGTTGCTCCTTCTAAACAGAGCATTCCAACAAGATCAACAAGAAATGTTGGTGCTAATGGAACATCAGTTGTTGTATCATCAAATTCATTTACAATAAACATTAGTCTAGCTTCTATGTTTTTATCAGAAAATGTCTTTTCAGAATACAAAAACTCTAGAAGCTTCCCAACAAGTTCAATGTGACATTCATTGTTCTCCATAGCTAATAAGATTTCTTGTTGGACAAATGTAGGATATTATTTCGACCACTTCAACTCCTGAACACACAGCTTTGCTTCTTCATAGTCTCGAATGCTTAAATACTCCTCCAACAAAGATTTTGAATTTTTATCTAAGTCAGCAGGTGGTTTTCCTGAGGATAAAGGTTTTTCCATAACAGGCATGGGAGATGAGAACCTCTCTTTCTCAAATTCTTGGACTTTGGAAATACCTACAGTAGATTTAGATCCTCCAAATAGACCTTGAATAAGAGGCGCACCTGCCCCTAAATTCGGCCCTAAGGTTGTCAACAACCTAGCTGTAGAATTCTGCAGTAATGCACTTGGCTTACCAGTAAAAAATCTCCCAGTGCCTTATGGAAAAAGCCTTGCATTACCAACTGAAGGCTTTAAAACAAGTGCTTGGGCACGACCTTGACTTGGAGGTAGAGCAGGAGATGGCACCATATTTTCATTTTTTCTTACTAGTCAACCAGGTAGGCATTCCAAACCATCACTGTCCATTGCAGGCATCCCAGGCATCTTTTGAACCATTTCCTGCATCCCAGGCATCCCAGGCATTCCAGGCATCAAACCTCCAGGCCGTCCAATGCCAAAACTGTTTCCAGCACCCATACCCATAACATTAGATGGACCACGACCATTGCGCATGTTTTTTGATCTAGGCCTTAAACCAAGCTTATGTTCAGGTTTTGAATGGATCTCATTTATAGTTCTATCTTTTATCTAAAATTCAATAAAATAGTAGCAAGTCAAAAATCAATAGGAAAGGGATATCCTGTGAGAAAAATAGGAGAAAGAAACAGAAAACATTATGCTAAAAGGCTTTTCAATTCCAGGAGATAAAACTTCATTGCCAATAATCATATAAGAAAATAGATAGAAACCAACCTCTTCCCATCAAGGGATCCATTTATTAGCATGCAATTCAATAAAATCACGAACCATGAATCTCATTCGAGATGCTAGGCATTGATTATTAGCTAGTTGCTTCATTGAGGAGGAAAAAGAATCTATGATAGAACACGAATTGGGTTTTTCTTCAAGCTATTTTCCAACAGTGTTGAAAATATGGCAAAGAGCCTCCACATTTTCGTTAGCTGGAGGAGACTTTAAATCCTGGCCTAACAAATGCTATTTGATGGATAATTCAAGTATCAAACATTATTTAGCATTATCTAGCCATAGTTAGTGTTTTAGATGTGCAAAACTTTTAAATTGTGCAAAGTTTATATATCTGTGATAATAATTAAAGATTACTAATACTTTTGAATCTTATTTGAAGCATTAAAATGCGTTATTCAGAGAATAAAAATTAAACCCTACTCAAATGAGCACACTTTTAGCAGCAAATAAATAAAAATTTTGATAAAATTATATAATGCAAACAAATATTGCTATGCAACAAACTTGAATGCAATGATGAAAAAAAATTTCAGGTACCATTTTCTGCTTGAAGAGCTCCCCAATTAGCCTTATATTTCTGAGAGTGCTAAGCTTTACCATCTTCTCCTTGTCACGGTGTTCATATTCTTGATCTGGGGCTATCATTTGCCTAATTTATGCTCACATATTGTCTGCACCTTAAAATTCTTCTTGGAAAGTGTTAAGAAGAATTCTCCAGAATGCTATTGGTTTTCCGTCTGGTTCTTCAGGTGGAAACTGAGGGAGTGTGGTATTTAGATCATGGCACAACATGGAATACATGGGGAAAAATCTCGGTTCCAACACTGCCTTGTGAAAATAAGATGCATTACTCCCTGAAAACAAAGCAAATGCACAATCAGGTAAGATCTCCCTTGTGATGTCTACATGATGAGATAAACAACAAATGTTCAAAAAAGTAGTTTTTGAAGTTTAGACACCTCATCCACCAATCCATTTTTTCAAATACTTTAACTACAACAAAATGGAATGCCATTACCTAGCTGATGAATATAAAACAGGGGAGTTAGGATTCCAATATTGGCACAATAGAATAGATGGTAGGAACTCCAATATAGGATTAAGGATAATGTCACTAAGGCCACTTAGATATAAGCTTTCACTAATGGCTGAAGAAGATATTATGCTTTAAGTGATGAGAGCTAAGCCACTAACCTTAGATCAGGAAATGTTCTTGCCTATCAAATAGAAAAAATCAATGTCTTGGCTTTGACTTTTTACATTTTCATACTACATCCAAATCCTATCTAGATAGAACCATATTCCTAATAATTAGAAAAATGCAAACCCACCGTGAACACCCAAAGAGAACCTCAAAAACGAAATGCCCAAGCTCCTAGACCTAATCAACCAAATGTCCATAATCCTCCAAAGAATTAATAGGATAGAAAAGGGGTACAAACCAATGTGAATGTGAATTGAGTTCAAGCTTTTTTATGAATGTTGACTGTATTTTGTTCTTCATGTGGAAAAATTTATATTTGTCATAAAGTTCGGATAGGAAACTTTTCCACTATTCCCATTTCTTTTTGTCCTCCCTCCTTTTAAATCCCTCTCTAGTCGTTTTCATCCAAGAAGATACATTCCAAACCAAGGATTTCCATTCATACAATTTTTTCCTCATTCCATCAGTCTTGAATTGCAATTCCTAGACCTTTATTCTAAGTAACTTATTTTGACTAATAAGTGAGGTATACAGAGGTAAAGAGGGCAATCACCTTACCTTTTTATGCTTTTTAGGAATGGAAACAATCACTTCTTAGAAAATGGTCTCTACAAGAGTGGTTGTAGGTGCGCCCATGGGAGAAGTAGCACTTTCTCCTTCATGATCAATAATAAAAGTGTCAATCAATGTGCCTACAGGAGTGGCAACAATTGTGTCCTTGAGAGTATCATCAATTGTGTTTGCGGGAATAGAAACTGTCATGTCCTTGAGATTAGAAGAAACTATATCCATGGCCTCATAATGTAATTATCATCCATCAAAGTGGAAAAATATTCCCTACGAGCACTCCTTGCTGGTTATTATGGAGTAGCAAGGCCACCAGACCAAATTCTTCCAACCCTAGGTCACTGACTCTACTAGTTCTTATGTTTCAGTAGGGGTAGTGTCTTCCTGGTGTTCTAGGATTTCTTCTGCCCTTGTTTTTTTTGGAGTAGCAGGGGTTTGGGTGGTGGTAGTAATGTATCATGTCCTCTTCTTTCCTAGAACACAAGGGGGCCTATTTTGATGCCCTCTCATTCTCTTGGTGGTTGGTTTGCTACTAATTATCCCAATGTCAATATCACTTTCCTTCTATGGTGTAATAGAATTTTTCTCTTCTTCCTTAATATGAATTAGTAGGTACTTTTTAGCCAAGGGATCCATGACAATATATTCTTCCTCCTTCGCAATTGCAATGGGTGGAGTCACACAACATTGGGATCATTTAGTGAAGTTGCAACCATTGGAGATGCAATTACTTCTTCCCAGGATTTTCTTGCTTTGTTTAGAGCTTGTACCATGAGTAACCTGATAAGGCCATGGTGAGAGATGAAATATATTGGTATGTTTTCTTTTTGTGCATGGAATTCTTTATTTTGCAGGGACTTGAGTAGGAATTACAACATATTGACATTGTGACAGTGTCTAAGATGGTCAAGGAAACAAATGTGCTAAAATTACACAATCCCATAACATCCCCATCAAGTGATGTTACCAAACTCTTTCCTAGCTCTAGGATTTGTTGCAAATTTTCAAGCTTGGATTTTTGTTTTCAGTACCACCTCTCCACTTCGTGATGAAGCTTAGTTACTTTAGTTGGAGTCTCCTCTCACTTATACAACAACTCCAACAACTAAAAAAAAAATTGTCCCTAAATGAGGAAAAATCTATTGTTATATCACCATCATAACCATTTAACCTATGCACAGATTCCATCCTTCCTTCCTATTGAAAAAGAAATTGAACGTGGTCAAAAGATCCTAGGATCACTACTTCAATGGGTTCATTATATATAAGCAAACCTCCCATGGTACTTTTAGCTATTTTTTTCTTGACTAACACTGTTACAAGATAAAAATGGAAATTTGACAATTTTTGGGAGGTAGTTTCCAATTTTAGTGCAGAGTGATGATTTTAATGGTTTCCGATAAACGAGTTATAATTTGGGAATGTGATGTAAAGGAATTATGGTAGGAGGTGACGATATATAATTACTCTTTCAACTTTAAGACTCATTCATTATGAAATAAGTTGGAAAAATTACTTATCATATCTTAACTTAGCAGCTCCTCCTTCGTACAATCAAATGAGTTGATAGTTGGTACACCCCTAGTAAACTGATTGGTATACAAACTAACCAAGTGCCTAGAAACATTGCTAATAGGTGGTTGAGAGAATCCCTTGGGCTAGCAGCTACATCAATAACTTCCTCTGTAGGAGGACTATGCTCTGTCAAAAAAACAAAACCAATGGTCAACTGCGTGATGGAAAAAACAAACAAAAATAAAATGCCAGTTCATTGACAATTAATACATAAGATTTGATGTAAATACCAATTGAAAGCAACTTTCAGAATTGGGTAGTTTCTCCAAGTTGCAGGTTAGGTTCATCAAACCATACTCCTGCAAGCATAGCAGGAAGACTCTCCAATTGCAAAAATAAAAAACAAAAAACAAAATAAAACAAAATAAAAGTAATAAAAAAAGGAAAAAAAATGTAAAATAAGGTCACCATAGATGCCACGACATAGTTTTACATATTCCTCTAAGCCAAATGAAGCACTTATACTGTCAGAAACCTAGTGAATTGACTATCGCTCAAAGTTTTTACTGAAAATTAAATATTATTTTTAGCATTCACTAGATACATAAAGGAACCTCTCAACTATCTATAAATTTACTAGATAGCCTATTTATAATGTGGAAATGATACCAACGAAGAAATGGTAAGAGGTTACCATGGTTTAATGTAGACTCTCTGACCCAAAGCCTACATGATCTCCTCTTTGAGGCTCAGTTTCCATCATCTCAATATTATCTGTAGCCTGAAAAGTAAAAACCAAAGTTAATAGAAAACTTTATGAAAATAAATATAATAAACATAATAAATATTCTTAATGAAAAGTATCAATACCTGTGTCATGACTAGAACTTGAGAAGGAATCATCTCTTCAGGCAACCCTTGATGTGTAGCACATACCTGAAAATTCAATAATGTTAAGAGCCACACCATATAAAATTATGTTCATCTTAAATTCACTTGCAATTTAACGTAAAAATTTAGATAGATAATACCTGTGAGACCATTGGAACATATGAAGGTATCATGTCTTCGGGAAGGCCTTCATGTGTAGTGCTAACCAGAAAATTCCATAATGTTAAGACTCATACCATATAAAATTATGTGACATAAATTCATTTTCAATTTGATGTACAAAAATATAGATAGATAGTAATGAATGTGGCACCTGTACATGATCATGTCCATGATCTATATAATGAGGATCAAGGGCATAGCAATGTTGCTCTAAGAATGTTGTAAACTGCATAAGTTAAATAAATATATTGGCATAAGTTTTTGGAGACTAAATGTATATATACCAAAAAAACATGTTAAATGCACTCTAGCTCATCTTATAAATGTGTATTTTAAAATAGATCAAAACATGCTTGTACATACCTCCCCCATGGTGTGCATTTGTTGTCTAATGGCTCGCTCATAATGGTCTCTACATGAGGATGCATACTCCAGAAGCTCATCTCGCTCCATATCCCTCAACACGTCATTTGGAATACTCACAAATGAACAAAATATTGCACTGGATGAAGGTTGGCTTGTCCCTAAGCCGACTTCCACCCCTCCTAAAGCAGCTGCAATATGTTCTTGTATCTTCTTCCTCATCTGTGATGTAGCACTGGAGATAAGGGTTAACTCCTATAGAAGTGTAACTACCCTAGGTGGTTGAGGTGCTAAACGAGGTGTTGGAGGCCTAAACCCAACATCTCGCATAGCATCAGGTCATTCATATGTACGACCTTTTCCAGCTCCATAGAATTTGGACCCCGTATCTGTATAGTTAGGGTCCATGTGCTCTCAGAATTGATCATACAACATCCTAACAAAATATTGCGGAACCTCATCATTATTTGGGAACTTCCCGTATGCATACAGGAACTTCTCATAAAGATAAGGTGTAATATTGAAATCATTGAATCTTGCAATCTTTCGACGTTTTTTTTCTTCAAGCTGCAAGTCAAATAGTGACAAGGCCATTTCTTTAGTGACCCTACTTTTAACTTCATTGTAGGAGTGGATACCAATCACTGACGCTCTCCTCCTATGCATCATGTCAAAAAAAACTTGGGTTGATGGTCCAACCCCATCATAAGTCTCTATCAAGATCTCCAAATTGTGTAAAACAATTTGGAGACAATCTTGACTAGGGGTAGAGAGATTGCAACTTTGCAATTCATTGCACAATCTCATGGAATGCTCCCTCATCCCATCAACATTAAGTAAGGAGATGGTATCTTCCCAAAGTATCTGTTCAGGAATATCAACGGGATGGGTGTAAATGGGATCATAGCTTGGATTTCGAGCAAACTCATGAATCCTATGACTTCTCCCCCTAGGAGGGTGATGAACACCACCTATAACATGTTAAATTATTGTACATATTAAAAATTAAATAATTTATAAGGAAAATTTGTATTTAAAAAACTTGTTTGGTCATTTGAAAATACCTCGTGGAAAAACTATCTCATCCTCTTCGCTCATACTAGGATTGTTCCCTTCCAAGGAATGAAGGTCTCTACTAGCCACTGTACAAAACATTAAATTGTTTTATAACACAAGTACATGAGACACACAATAAGTTTCACATGAAACATATATCAAACAATAAATTTTCCTTTAGATTTTACCTGAACGAGAACTATCCAAGTGTGGGATGGATGCCACAGGTTGAGACATTATTCTCCTTTGTCCCTCACCAGCAATAGGGACAACCCCAACTCCTACATTTGCACCTATGGAGCATAATTTTTTCACATTAAACATGTCATTTGAAAAAAAAAATCACATGTT
This sequence comes from Pinus albicaulis, assembly GCA_034641835.2. NCBI lineage: Eukaryota > Viridiplantae > Streptophyta > Pinopsida > Pinales > Pinaceae > Pinus > Pinus albicaulis. Next base: position 111,046,972 of record CM076574.1, read on the forward strand.
CAACATAGAATATAACGTAAACCTGAACATTTTAACTAGCGATTGATCTAATGTGCACCTATACCGTGTATAATATACCCCTCAGAATGGGATCTATGAAATTGGGGATGGATGGGAACAGGTCTATGGGACTCCTCTTGTTTGATATGGTGTCTGGGCGCACGAGTCATATGAGTGTGTCGATCTGTGCAGGACAAAAAAATTTCACATTAATCAATTTTTGACAACGAACAATAAATATAACCTACTTGAAAACATGACATAACTAAACAACCAATGTACCTGATAATCCTCCTCTCATGGAGGGGTCTCTAGAGGGCTTGCCTGATGCCATTGTTGCTATAGTATCAAATCAAATTTCTAGCCCTCATAAACAAATTAGAAAACAAATTATCAATCGACTGTCATGTCATCAACCAATGGATAACAGGTACTATAGCTCCTTGACATAAAAGGGCTCGAAAATAGTACATGGCACAATATCTCATGGTACTAACTAAGGTGGGTCAATTGTTCCTGCAGTTGTACAACTTGACTCTGATTTATAATGACTTTCACATGTGCAATCAATCTTAACATTTCTATTGAGATTATTATAAAAAGTGTTTACACTATGAGAGAAGAGAAATTATGAGGAAAGTAGAGATGATTATTTTGAATCCTAAATGATTTTTTTCCAATGTTGTTGCAAAATTATGGAGGATTTCATGAGATGATGAATAAATTTTTGATGTTCATTTGTTGTATTGAATGTACATTTTCCTGCTAGTACATTTTTCATCAAGTAGACGAGTTTTAAGACCAATATTGACATTCCCCAACTTGGTAGACATAATTCCTTTGGAATCTATATGGAGTCGTTATATGACAATTGATCTCAACCCTTGCATAATGTGTGGAAATTGTATTTGTGCCTTATTTTCATTAAAGTGATCATACAACCAACTTGTGATGTTGTGTCTTTGGTATTGCTAAATTGTCCTACAAGCATTTATTAAGATAATGTCCTGGCTTGTGAAAACCCTAGTTGCACAACCTTCGTGATAAACCCTTAGCTAACATTGATGTCCCACAAGATTATTATCTTGGAAGAGATGCATTGCATGGAATTTTTTTGGTCAGTTGGCAACCAGAGCTTGATGCTTTCAACTTGATCCCATTCTCCTCCACATAGGTTAATATTCTCGCTCCCTCTCTTCTTCTTGCAAAAAAATCACATTGATCATACATGTTTTTAGCCAAAGGATAATATTAGAAACATAAAAAATGGACTGAAAGAGAGATACTAATGTGGACCCCTATATAATCCCTTTATGCACCACAACATTGTCATTTTATGTTGTCTGTGCAGGATCATTATGAGTAGAAGTGGATATAGTTGTATTCCACGATGAATCACTAAAGGCTACATTTCTTGACTATGACCAATGGTTTAGGCATTAATTTGATTCCAAATTGATGAATACACTTGAACACATTTTACATGCATTCCATAAAATAAGGTTTTCAATCTACCAATGGGAATGATACAAATAAACTATGCGCATGTTTCTTTGCTAGTATGTTGAGCCACTATTAGTTCTTGAACTTCTATTTCAAACATGTGATTTCCCATATACATGCATATTAGTCCTATATTTATTCTAATGTTCACCTTCTTGTGACATTGTTTTTATCTAAGAAAATGTTGGTACGGGTTATGTCATATCCTTTGTGATCCATACCAACATATGTCATGAAACTTTTGGGTTTATTTTTTCCCTCAAGGTTTTCCTTTAGGTAGTAATAGGTGCGATCTATATTTTTTCTCGTGAGTATGAGTACCAGACTCTACCATACCAATTGTTCTAGGGTTTATTACTACCTAATTAACCTTAATTCCCTTGGATTTCCTCCAAGACATTTCCATGATGCATTCAAAATTTTCACTGTGATCACACAAGGCTTATTTGATATTTCAGTAAAGATAATTCTTCATTGGGGGAATGAATTTTAATGGGTTCATGGTCCTTGATTGATCCAATTTCATATTGTTCCATTTTTCAATTGAGAAGGTCATAATTTCAAATTTTAACTTTACATGCCTCATCTTTCATAGAAATGGTTTTTGGTTCTTAGACCACTTCCAATTATAAACACTCAATAACAAAATCCTCCATTTCAGACCATAGAAGCTTATCCTTTAGATATTTCAGCCTTGGAAATAGGAATTTTAATTATACTATTATTTTTTGGTCATCTTGTCCAAATGAATCCAAAATTAGTTATTTTGTGTTGTACCTATAAGCCTCACTGTATTCAACTGAGTCAAAGAGAAAATATTTGACTTACCAATTATTTACCTCTGTAGTTTTCAAAATGGCTTCTTGACATGAGTGTCGAGAGGACAAACATTTCAACTCAATGAAATAATTATTGTCCTATTTATTTCTTACCATGTACTTCAGTGTTTGTCATGATATTAAATATTAAACCATGTTAATATATGATGCACAATTCAATAGCATAGTTCAGGGCATTATAAAAGAGAATGAAGATGACGGGGCCATCTATTCAAGGGTGAAAAATTCAAATATCCTTCAATAATGCTTTGGTGATGTTTCAGTACAAGCCAAAACTTTCTTCAATAGGTTTTTCCATAAGGTATTGAACTATGTCTTCTAGATCTTTAACCACGATTTCCCACACAAGGAATGCTACTTTTCTTCTCCAATGATGATTGTACTAGGGATCAACAATATTCCCTTCAATAGTAATTCAACTACTCCAAATGATATTGTTCTTAGTGTCTATCAACTTCAAATGTCAAGGTTGTTTTCCACAATTCCTTTCAAAAATATTCAGAGGATTGTTCCAAGCCTGCTTTCAAAAAGGATTCTTCAATACATTCAGGGACTGATCAAAGTTTACTTGTAAACTCCAATAATTGCATCCAAATAATATTTTTCAGAGCCTTAATGTATGGTCAATGTATGCCTAGAAAGTGGGTTGAAGAGAAAGATTAAGGAGAGTTGAGTGTACTAAAAAATCTGCTTCATGGTTTGAAATATGATCCTGGTTTCAGAAACAAGATTCTAACTCAACCCACCCCTGAGAGAAGGTCAACCATAAAAAAATCATGAAGCCCAAAATTGTTACCGAGGAGTAGAATGATATTTGACTGAAATATATAAAAATGAAATAAGTATAATATGTAGTTATTGACATGCCCAAATGAAAATATCGAAGACCTTATGGACTAACTACACAGTTTTATCAAACTTGCTAGCCAATCATAAGTTAGGTTTTATGACACATTATTGGAGACTCCATGCATTCCTTCTTCAAAAATTTGAGGACCAACTCTCAGATTTAAAAATATTTTTCCTTCTGACCAGATACCTTGGTGCCCCTCTTATCGATAATCCCCTCATAAAATCAATTCAGGAAAACCTTATTAAAAAATTTGAGGACCAACTCTCTTTTTGAATCTATCAGGCCCATTCACCCTCCTCAAATCTATTCTCCAGTCCCTTGTTATTTATCTTATTTCCACCTTTTCTTCCCCCAAAGATATTCTTAGAAAAATTTGAAATATCAGATGCTTCCTATGGGGAGGAGCCAAAAGGGATAAATATTGGCTCTAATTTCTTGGGAAAAACTTTGTCAGCCAAATTTGAAAGGAGTGATATGGATAAGAGACGCAAAAACCATCAGCAAAACACTTTGTGCCTAAACATGTTGGAGATGGATCAAAAATCCAGATGTCGTATGGAGAAAAATGTGGTGGTTCAGATGGACCTCAAACCTATGAGAATAAAAAATCATCAGTGGAAGACAAAATAAGAGGATCACACATATGTAATATCTCTTTGGAACACAAATATCATCATGGAACATTTATTCTAGGAAATAAAAAATGGCTAAAGCTTTATTTTGGAAATGTTATTAGTGTCAATGGCCAAAAAAATCCCAACAATCTCAACTCTTCTCCATTCAAGTTCAGTCTACACTATGGTTTAAAAATTGTTGCATAATATTGGTGTTTTTCTTCTTCCACTTCCTCTCGAGGATAAAATTGACAGAATGGACTAACAAAACAAAATTAGCCAACATCTAAAAATAGTTGCATTTCAACAAGCACTAGCTAATCGAAAAAGTCCACTCCAAGAAGGAGAGGAAATATTACATTAGGGATACCAATCACAAGGAAACTTCAATCTATCATAAACATGCAACCACTTCTCCACTCCCATCTTAGATGCATACTACACCAAATGGAATAAATTAGCGCATCTAAAACACTAGCCCACAATCACCCTCCTCATATGACTTCTACTCTTGAACAAAACTCATACACGGGATAAAATTCAACACTAAGGCTTTCTAAGACCTATAATATACTTCCTATACCTATCATGTTGAATCATTGCAAGCATCTCTTCAATAAATTTAACTACAACTCCTGGTTACAGAAACAAGATTCCATAGAACAAGCCACAAAACTGAGGTTCGGTGCATATCTAAGTTTTGTTACTGGTTGCAGGCTAAAATTTCATAGAACTAGCAACAGGTCTAAGGTAGAGTACTAGTTGCAGACCCAAAATTCCACAAAACTATTCATCCTCCACAGGTCCGAAAAATAATTAATGAGGGTTTCGTTCGTTTTTTGTATTCAGTGATTTCCACTGGATATGGAATTGTGCAAGGGGAAGCTAAGACAGGAGGGTATGCCAGCCGAGATGCCGCCACCCTTGCTTCTTTTGATTCTGGATCAAGAATTAGAAGAGATGATGCGAGCTCTCCAAATGGAATTAGCACAACTCCTTTTCATACCTCCGTGAGGGGTTTTTCGACTGCCTCTTTTTGTGCTGCTGGTAGTTATGCTATTAATGTGGGTTTATAACTATTGGTTTTTTCACTGTAAGAGGTGTTGTTGGCCCAAAAACTAGTATAGATGCTTCCTTCTCTCCTGTTCCCTATGCGTGCCTCCAAGAGGTGATTCTGTATCATATGCTGGTGAATCTATAACTAAGCGAAAGGAAGCTACCGAGATCCTAATATGGCTCTTGAACCGCTTCTTTATAGGCTCCAAAACTAACTCTAGAAATGGAAGGGATGCATTTGGCTATGAGAACGTAGCCCACAAAATAAAATTTACCCTAAAAAAAACTCATTTTTGAGACTTACCTGGCTAGAATATATCCAATTTTTCGTTGGTGCTCACGGTGGCTCGAAAACGACAGTGCTCTAGCTAAAATGACTATGCTCCAGTGAAAACGATAGTGCTCCAGTGTACAGGTTTGCAGAATGTTGGGGGAGACAGGATTTTGGGGTTTTTTTTAAAAAGAATAAAACTCGTGGACGAGAGTATAAAAAACTCTAGGCCGAGAGTTTTACAACTCTCATCCAAGAGATTACTTGAGAGTTTATGTCAATAAAACTCTCAGACAAGAAAATACTTAACTCTCATTCGAGAGTATTTTAACTTGGTCAAGCCCAATAAAACTCTCGGGTGAAACATTAAAAATCTCTTGGACGAGAGTTCTAAAAACTCTCGGTCGAGAAATTGATTTCACTATTTTTTTGATTGAGAAATTAAAAATTTCTCCCAAATTATGGCCATCCGCCAAAAAGTGTCTCCCAACTTTGGGATTTCACCCTGAAATTTGACATGAATATAGTAATTTATCACCTTGGTCTGTGAGTAGTAAGCATGACCATCTACAAATCTAAGGGTTTGCGAGTTTTTACAACACTGTCACATCAGCTAGGAGGAGCATTCACTTATGAAATACTGATCGGGTTTATGAATCCCCCGAGAGGGAGGGGGGAGCCCATCCTCTAGAAATTATGTCAGTGGCTCATTAAGTAAAAACGATGGAGGAGGCCAAGCATCCACAAGCCACAGGGGCTTCACTTAATGAGCCTCTAACATATCATGTGTGATCATAGTATATTAAACAATACCTTTAATTGAGTACATATTGGAAAATATCTCTAAAAATCACATTACTTAACCTGCTACCAATTTAAACCCAATACACCTTCCCAATTTAAAAATACCCTACTTTCACTATATATTGTAGGTATCTATTTTTTCATTAACATTTTGTATACCCCTTTATATTTTTTCATTAACTTTGAGCTCCATTTTTTATACCTGCCAATATAAAAACCCTTTACCCCCTATATATCCCCCAATATATTATGTCATTTTCCTCATTATATATCCCCCAATATTAACCCATGTGCCATGGAATTTCTCCCACAGTGAATCTCCCGTGCCAAAAGAAAGGGAGGAAGATTGAGCAAGTCTAGAGCACAGACAAGAAAAGGAGAAACACTAATGTTGGGTTCCCAATGACATGCACGTACAAAAGGGCACTACCTTTCGAAGGAAAGCAAAAACCAAATATTTGTGATTCCAAGTAACTGACTAGATAAATCCTACCAATTTATGAAGGGTCATGCTTTAATCTGCAAGTTCATGAGCAGTGTGCCAAAAGAGCAAGAGATTATCATTTGGATCCATTTGAAATGGAAACTCAATGATCCTGTGGAGCTTAGGTTAAGGGCCAAGGGTTTCTTTATAGTCATTTTTGAAAATCTAGAGGAGTGGAAGATGGTTTTCGAAAATGGGCCCTATTTCATGAATAACGTGGGATTGTTTATGCGTTTTTGGGAGGAATTTTACAATTCGAATAATAATTCGTAGTTTCCCCGATATAGGTTAGGTTAGTCTAACTCATTGATGATTCCTGGGGACCGAACATCTTAGAAGGCACAGGGAATTCAATAGGAGATTTTGTAAAAATATATGAGATCCCAAAGCATCAGAGACATGCATCCTATGCACATATCTGTGTCTACATGAACATCACTAAGCCCCGACCGAAATCGATTGAGCTGGAATACCAAGACATGATCTGGAAAAAAACCTCTTGATTATGAGCATGTTCCCTTCAAGTGTAGCTAGTGTCACAAGTATGTGAATATGTTTAGGGATTTCCCTTTAACAATCATAGAGAAACAAGCTAACTAAGAGAATGGGAACATTGAGGGTTTTTAGGAAGTTTCCAGGAGAAGGGGCCACACATATAAAGAACAAATGGAGAGGCAATCATAGGGATCAAAGGATGAATCACCATAAGAAATAAAAGACTAGAACCATTTTTCAATTCTGGATGAAGAGGAGAATTTGAAGGGAATGCATGCCACTAAGGACACTATTACTGAGGAAGATAGGATGGAGGTAGAAGATCAAGAAGGAGAGGCTAGGAAAAAAAAGCCAAAATGCAAACCCATAGTGGATCTAGTGGGCCATGAAAATATAAAGGAATTACTCGTTAACACTTCCTCCATCTTGGAGGAAGGGGATCATAAATACAATCTTAATAGTGATGAGAGAACCATGCTAGACTCTCTGATGACCTAGGCTTGCACAAAGGCCCAAGAGATTTCGACTGCACAAATTCACTATTTTATACACTTACATGGATCTTGGAGGAAACATCACCCTAACCCTCAGGGTGATTCTTCGAATTCCAATGCCGGTTGGAAAGGATCTACATATTCGTTTAAGGTGAAGGAAAAAACCACCTTGGGGCAAAATTTAAAAGAAAGGAAGTTAACCCGAGAGATTATTAGAGAAGCAGGGGAATTTATTTTGAACTCTAGGAAGGTTGATATTATTACAGAGTATATGCTCCACCAAGAATCAGTGAATTAATAAATATTGTATCATGGCATATTCGTGCCTTTAACAATAAAATGAAATCATAGTTATTTGAAGGCCTAAATTGACAAAGAGTAACAAGAGATAATTATTTTGCACGAAACAAGAGAATCTAGAGTAAAACTAGAAGATATCCTGGCTAGGTATTGGAGAGGGTGTGAATTAATGTGTATAGAAGAAAGGGGAAGTGCAGGAGGCTTATCCATTGCATGGCACCTGCAGGGAATTACTTTTGGTGACTAGTTGGCCAACCATAACACCCTGGCAGGATGGTTCAGGTGTCTAGGATCGGGGGTGGAGCTATGGCTATCAAAATTCTATGCCATGGCGATCCCAAATGGTAAAGAAGGCTTTGTCAATGAGATCAAGATGCTCCATTTTCAAACCAAGGGAGAGGGATGTATTTTAGGTGGACATTTCAATCTGATTCATAACCTGGAAGAGAAAAAATGCAATATCCGACGCTTGGAGCCTACATCATTCAATTTTAAAGACTTGTTCCATGATTTAAAACTTGTAGAGTTTGATACAGTGAATGGAAAACACACTTGAAATAACCAGAGAGGAGGTAAACAACAGATTGCTTGCAGGCTAGATTATTTCCTCCTTATTGAAGACTTGTTGGAATGCAACCTCTTCATGGAAGCAAAAAATATTCCATGCATGGGTTTGAATAATTTTCCAATCCATCTAGTGATTTATTTGAAAACACCCCACCATAATCACCCATTCCGCTTTGAAAGCTTCTGGCTTTAGCACCCTAGCTTTTTAGCTAAACTAGAGGGTTGGTGGAAGGAGATTGAGGTTATAAGTAGTTATCTAATGCATATAATGCAGTTAAAATTAAAGGAACTAAAACTAAGAGTCAAGTAGTGGAACAAGTTGAAATTTGGAGATATCTTCCAAGAGAAACGAAGGTTGGAGGAGAAAATGGAAGCTCTACAAACTTGCATAACTCAGGAAGGTTAGAATGAATAGTTCGTGGCTGAGGAGGGTAGTCTAATCCAGGAGTTCGAGTCCCATCGAAAGAAATATTAGACCTTCTGGCATCAAAATTCGCATGTACAATGGCTTAGGGAGGGAGAGAGAAACACTCTCTTCTTCCACAAAGCATTGGTGAAGCACCGTCACCATAATTTCATTTTTTCTCTAAATTCCCATGATTGATATCACCTCGTGGAGAAAGAAGAGATTGAGAATGATATGGTATTTCATTTTTGTTAGCTATAGATGATAATGGAAGAGACATAAGGGATGCCATTTTCTTTCATCACTTGTCATGTCCCTTAGCTAGTAACTCTCAAGTATAATGTAACTTTAATGTGGGATCTATATTTTACATAAGTGTAGGATATTGTAAAGGAAATGCTCTGAAATAAAGCTCTGGGGCCTGATGGGTTCACAAGACCTACTAACGCTTCATTAGGAAAGAGGTGCACATAGTGGTGGACGAATCCTGACAATCTCAGCGGGTATGGTCTGGGCTTAATATTATGTTTTTTCTTTGGTTCCTAAAACAAACCATTCAGATAAATTCGGTAGATTTCGGCCCATTTCATTATGTAATTTTATATATAAGATAACATCATTAGTAATTGTTAGAAGATTGAAACCCCTCTTAAAATGTCTCATTGAGTTAGAACAAACGATATTGTGGAAGGCTGACACATTTTATATGGAGTTATAACTACTCATGAAGTGATATACTCATTGAAAATGAAGAATAAGCTAGACATGGTCATTAAGCTTGACCTCTCTAAATCTAATGAGCATTTGAGCTAGAGATACATGCTTACTGTCTTAGTTGTGTATGGATTCTCAGTGGAATATATTTGTTGGAGCTGACCCCTGATCTATACCTAATTATTTTCTATCTTGGTCATTGATTCACCCTCCAGGACGTTCAGGAGCTTGCATGGCTTAAGGAAAGGGGACCCACTCTCCCCCTTCTTTTTCATTTTGGCGGCAGAATGTTTGGTCCTCTATGTCAAAATAGTAGTCAATTAAGGTACTCTAAAAGGTTTGCATCTTTGAGGGAAAGACTTTCGAGTAACACACCAAAAAATTATCGACAACACCATGATGTTTGGAGAACCATCAGTTTAATAAGCTACGGATCTGAAGTAGATTCTGGAAAAATTTCAAGAGGCCTCGAGAAATCTGATCAACAGAGATAAGTCACACATATATTTCTTCAACACAAATGTCCTGACTGAATGCCATGTTACGAGAACTTTGAGATTTCAAATAGGATCCCTTCCAACTAAGAAGATAGGTATTCCTTTGGCAACGACTTTGTTGTGGATATCCCTATGGATAGAGGTCAAAGAAAATATCTTAATATTACTATCTAACTAGGCATTTAGGGCCATCAAATTGAAAAGTCACAATATTTTTTTGAAGGCGGTACTGCAAGCCTTACCGATCTACCAGTTTTCGAGGTTACTGGCTCCAAAATAAATGTATAAAGACTTATTGAGTATATTCCGCAAGTTTCTATGGAAAGGAGTGCAATAGGATAGAAAATGGACATTAGTCTCCTAGGACAAAGTGTGTTGACCTAAATGGAGTGGGGGCCTGTGGATGAGAGATATTGGCCTAATGAACCAAACTATGGGAGTAAATATTTAGTGGGTGGATTTAATGGGGATCAAAACAATGGAAGTAGATATGACATAGGAAATATGGAAAGGGTTGGATTAGGAGGAAAAATTGAGACATTCTTGGAGGGAGGGGTTTTCAATCTGCAACCTAGTGAAGGCTTTGTTTTGGGAAGCTAGAAATGGAAAATGAGCTCATTTCTAGGAGGATCCTTTGCATAAATTTTCAATCCTACAATGGCATGAGGAACTTCAAGATATTAAGGAAAGCCTAAGAAATCGAGGGGCAGTGGTGGTGACAAAATTTTGGAAGGCAGAAATTCCAAGAGCCCAAAAGAGAGAGTGGAAAGATAAAGATGATTGGGGCATTGAAGCCCCTCCTAGGGAATGGAATGGATTTATGCACACTATTAAGGAGAGTAAAATAAAGGTAGCCAATGACCATGATCAAATCCAATGGGGGTATCAATCCCAAGGTACATTCACTATCAAGGACGTATATAGTCTAATGGAAAACCTTGTGGATTTTCTTAAGGAGATCTATTGGAACCATGTCTAGAGTGATTGTATCTAGCCCAAGGTGGCCAAATTCCTATGGTTGATGGACATTTCATATTATTGACCAAGGATATCTTAAGGAGTAAGGGTTTTTATATGGGCCCTTCATCGTTCCCCATATGTTAGGTCGAGGAAGAAAGCTTGGAACATCGTCTCAACATCTGCCCCCATATGGAAAGTCCGTGGAATCGCAGAAGCACACTATTTTTTCATCTAGAACATTCACCTAATAGCTTGAAGGAAACCATCAAAGCCTCGAGTACAACTAATTTTAAAAACCCTATGGTTAATAGATATTGGTTATTGATCCTTGGGTTACTCCTTTGGATTGTTTGGAAGGCAAGAAAGAAGTTGGTTTTTAAAAATGGAAAGTCAACATTGGGAAGAGACTTAGTATAAAATAAGGTCAAATATTAAAGAAATAATCCTATCTGAAAAATGTGGGGATGATGGTTGAAAGTTTGAGGGGGAGGAAGCCTACATCCTTGTAGATCTAGAGTTGTCCCAAGGAAAAGGTGGACAAAGGTCTAGAGTCTGTGTCTAAAGGATCCTCCATATAAGTGCCTTCGGATTTTACCCCTCTCTCGACAGGTTTCATAAATTTGAACTTTGACGGATCCTCAAAAGGTAAACTAGGTCCAACAGGATATGGCGACATCTTTCAAGATGAAGGGGTTCATCCTCCAAGTTTCTTTGTAATACATAGTGGATTCACTAGCAATAGTGTTCCAGAGTTTAGAGCTCTAGGATAGGGCATGGCCTAAGATAAAGAGAAAGAATATATGTGACTCCAAATAGATGGTGATTCCCAATTGAAAATCAAGGTGGTTCAGAAATTACTAGATGGAGCCTCAATCTAGAAGGCAGTCAAGAGTTAGAAACTAGATTTTATAGTCCACAAAATCCAATATCTACTGCAATATTTTCATTATGTAATCATCACTTACTCATTAAGAGAGGTAAATAAGGTAGAGGACCTGTTGGTCAATTGGGGAAGCTAAGATGGGGCTCTCCTCTTCTCTCAGGACCGGCCCCTGATCTCTTCTTCTGATTGGGTGGATAAATTAGTACATGTAGTAGAGAATGATATAAGAACCATGATGGGGGTGTTTGATCTGAGAGAATTGAATATCAGAGGCAGGGAGGTAGGCTCCCAAATGGAAATCCTATTAGGAAATGATGAGTTGTACTGACAAGTGGGAGCTAGGTCGGTGGGTGTTTGGCAGTTTGGAGATAATGGTGAGAGTTAAATTGGGAACCCAAAATTTCATACAAAAAATGTTCTAGTTCGTTATGGGATCAATAGAATTTGGTGAAATTTTCAACGAGTATGCATAGGTGGTTTAATTGTGCATGCTTTCTCTCTGGTACATTGTAAGAAAAAATGTGTATTCTATGAGGCGGGAAGGTGACCTAAACCTGGTTAGGTGGAGGAGTTGTTGGATCTTGGACCGTAATGTGGGAGAGCGGTCTAGTGTGGTGTGGAGCAGGAGGACGTGGTTTGGACTTGTGTTGGAATAATTCCGGTTTGGTTCTCAACCTCCTAGGTGTTGGGTAAGTCATCGAGTTCTTATCTCTCTCCTCAAACGTTTTGTAGCTAGTAGATGTGCTAGTGTGGTAGATTTCTTGTTCGAGTGCACTTTTATATGTGGCAACTCCAGGAATTTCATGGGGGGAATCATATTCAACTGTTTTTTCTTTGCTTTGGTGGAACTTGGATTTATTTATTCAGTCTGATAGCTAGAATCTCTTGTTTGTTTGTGTTTTTCATTGAGGGCTTCACTCTCCAGTGATACGGGAGGCAATGCATTGGGGGTGGTCTTGGGTTTTGGGAGGGCCTCCATCAGTGAGTCTTTGATTTCTTTTAGCTAGACAAGGTGCATATTCCCAACATCATTTTTTTGGGGATTTTGTCGTAATTTTTGGAAAGGAAGAGAGGAGAAACACAAAACAATTCACACACAAACCATATGAGCTGCGACTCTTCTATATTGATTACACAAACTTGTTTGAGATTCAATCTCTGATACAATGAACCCGCTGAAGGGTATTTATCCTGACTTTCTTGACATGCACACACTTACCAAACTCATATATCACATAACTTCGACTTACTCAACGCTCACTTAACTGACTCTCTAACTCACTTACCAAATTCATCTATCACACAACTCGATTTACTCAATGCTTACTTAACTGACTATCTAACTCTTCATGTGGGAGTAATTAGCTTACTTTAACACTCCCCCTTAATTACGACTGTATGAATCAACATAAATCAAACATAACTTAACTATGCCTGCTAGGATTACAATAGAAATTGACTCAATTATCACTCAAACATGCCTTTTGGTCTATGTCTCAACTAGGCTTACAATGACTCAAAAATTTTACAATTTTTCGTTTTATTTTTCTTTTATTAAAGATTCTATATCCCCAAAATTGGTTCATTCTCTGTTGCACTTTATTGCTGTAGGCTTTCTTCACTTGTTGTTGCTGCAATTTTTCTTTGACTTGTCTTGAATTTGTGCTGAAAAACAATCTCATTTTGTCTTCTACACCTTCCTCTTCAAAGATTATTTTAACCATGGACTGTTTCCACAACATTATATCTTCAACCAGTCTTCTTTGCTCTACTTCTTGCACTTCATGTTATTGGCTTTATTTCTACCATATTTCTTGATAGAAGAAACTTACCTCTTCTTGATTCCATTGCAGAAAAATGATTTTACTGCATTCTTCCTTGTTTTCAGAAACTTCCATACCATTCTCTTCACATTCATAAGCATGCGTTCTTTCTTTCTTCCTGTACTCAAGATAATTATTAACCATTTCATTCAATTCTTTTATTCCAGATGCTGCTTTAAGAATTGCGTCAATTTGTTCAATTTGTTTCTGAAACCAATCTACAATGATCTTCAAATCTGCATCAAACTTATTAACAACCTTGTTTTCAACTTCTTCTCCCATGCTATTTTGAGTAACTGCATATTAAAAAACACTGATAAAAACATATTTATTATGCTCTTCAGTGAGAGCTTCCTGCTCTACCTCCTCCTTCTCTGCCTTCTTTTCAACTGTTTTAGAAACCTTAGCCGCTGCAAACATGTTGTCTTCCACTTGGCTTCCAAACACAAGTGGGTTTCTCTCACCAAATAAAAACATAGGAATATGTTATTTATGTTGCATCATATACAACCACTCATCACCGGTTAATGGTTCTTCATCAAATTTAAATTCAAAAATTCAAATTGTTGGATCCACCAAATAAATTTATACTCTATTGATAACTTTATCTAAGCCAAACTCATATGCTGCTTGTTCGCACACTGCTTCATAAGAAGTTCCAACTCTTTCATATCTTGATGCTACAAGGAAAAATTCAACCTTCAATGATTCATCAGACATGGAACTTACAATATTACCATAATAAATCCATGTTTCAAAAAGGAAACCACACATAACATCAAAATAATGTTCACCCACACTATGGTGGGGTATCTGAGCATGCATGTGCTCATTGTCAGTTTCATTGACAAATTCAGCTTTACCAAATTCATCAGCTCTAGCTGGATTCACCAATGCACATCTCACTTTGCAGTCATCATCCACATGTGTTTCATCACAGTGGGATTCACCATCTTCTACACCATCCACATTACAATGGATTGATTGAGCGTTGATATCCTCAAGCTTTGTTTCACATACAGAGGCTTCAACTTCTCTCTTTGTAATCTGTGTTGCATCTTCTTCATCCATATGCCTTCTTGCATAATGGGTTTCACCATCATCTACACCATCCATATTACAGTGGAGTGTTTAAAAATTGATATTCTCTTGCTATGTTTCACATACAGAGGCTTCAAATTCTCTCTTTGAAATCTTTGTTGCATCTTCTTCATCCATATGATTGCTTGCATAATGGGTTTCACCATCATCTGGACCATCTATATGACAATGGAGTGCTTGATAATTGATGTGCTCTTTCTCCGTTTTACATACAGAGGCTTCTACTTCTCTCTTTTCAATATTTGTTGCATCTTCTTCATCCATATGCATGCTTTCATAATGGGTTTCACCACCATCTGCAACATCCATATTACAATGGAGTGCTTGAGCATTGATATGCTCTTTCTTTGTTTTACATACAGAGCCTTCTACTTCTCTCTTTGCAATATTTTTTTTATCTTCTTCATCCATATGCATGCTTTCATAATGGGTTTCTCCAAACTCTATTGTCCTCCCAGAGTCTTTCTCATATACTCTCAGATCTACGTCTGACTCAACAAATTGTGACACATCTTGCTGTTGCATGTCACTCCCCCTTGCACCAAATTCTGCTTCTAGGATATTCCATGAATCCTTGGAAGTTGTAGCTTTTTCTACCTTGTACATAATCATTTCATCCATTACATGTTGAATGGAACTCAAAACTAAGGAATCTTTGTCTTCTTCTAGAGATCTCAGTTCCTTGGCTGTGGCCTGAACCTCTTTAAACACGACAAAAATATTTGCCCCTTCTTTTTCATCCCTTTTCTTAGTCTTATTTAGTTGCGCTTTGCGACCCATTACTGATGTCATAATTACTTGCATGCTTTCATGAGGCTATATTCCATATCGCCCCTGATTTTTAATATGCGCCCCCGTAAGGCACAATCTTCTCCAAAAATCCTGTCATGCTTGAAAAAACATAAAATTACTTTGTGTGCTCATGGACTTTGCCAAGCCCTAAAACTTTCTTTCCATTTCAATAAAAACCTTCAAAAAATATCCTTTATACCATGAAAATTTTGCAGATCTTTAAATCTCTTAAAGCCTTTCAAAGACACTTTGAGAGATCTCCACTTTCCCAAAATAATCCTTTCAAAAATATTATATTAAAAAAAATATTTTCAAAATCCATTTTAAAAATATCTAATATAAATCTTTATTTGAAAAAAAACCTTTCACCACAGCTTTTTATAAACAAATTTAATAAAGTCCACTCCTTTTTAACCTTACGAATCCTACCATGCACCATACACCTTTTAATTGGTTTCAAATACTCCTTTCGAAAAAACTTTTAAAAAATCAAACCTTTTAAAAATAAGGTTGATACGATGGTCACGTATTGGTTAATTGTTTTTTGATATGCGTTAATAACGTCACCGTTATTGACATGCAATGCATGCTAATGTTGCCGCTCACCAGTGTTATAACGCTCTGTATATACCACTAAAGGGTGCGTTATAGCTTGAATGAAGAGAAAAATGTTTCTCTTTTCTCACTCACGGATTGTTTCTAATCTGTCGTCTCTCCCAACTATGATATTTATGACCTTAGCTCTCATTTGGATCTTTCAATTAGCTCTGATACCACTCTGTTGGAAAGGTAGAGAGGAGAAACACAAAAAAATTCACACACAAACCATATGAGCTGCGGCTCTTCTCTATTGGTCACACAAACTTAATTGGGATTAAATCACTTAACGTGGTTCCTAGTAAATCTTACCAGCGTTTTAGTTTTAGTTTTGGTGGAGAGTAGTTATGTGAGCTATGCACAGGCAGTGGGGTCATGCCTTGAGAATTGGGGCTCCTCGATGATAAGGGGTGGGACACAAAGGACGTATGGGTGCAGGGGAAGGAAAGGGGGCTTTGGAGATGATCTTAGATGGACCTGAGTTGGTTCAGGAAAATTTCTCGGCTCCTAGCCCCGTAAGCACTCCATCCTCCTTGGAGACTATAGTTATACATCTTCATGGTATCATAGCGAACCTGGTTGATTTGCAGCAACAACAACATGATGATAGAAATGAAGTGATTGCCTCCATGAATTATTTACAACACAACTAGTGGGTGATGTTGGATGGATCTGATTCGATCCATAGAAGCCAATGTCACATCATGAGAGTTTGGATCATATTGAAGGAAAAAATGAACATTTGGAGTTACATGCTCATAAGGGACCTAGTCCTTACGATATTCATGAAGCTGTGCAGGCCTGACTCTCCATCATAATCTTTGATGATGACTGGTTATATATGTATTCTTTATGTATTTTGGCACTTAAGTGCATCTGGGTGATGTCAATGTTATAGTTTTTGGTATTTTGTTTTTGGTTTTTGTTTATCTCTCCTAGCTAACAAATCTTGTTAGAGTGAAACTAAGAGAGAAGAGAATCCTTTGAAAATCCTTTGAAGGGAATATATCTAGAAATATTCATGGTATCACAGCGAGCTTGGTTGATTTGCAGCAACAACAACATGATGATAGAAATCAAGTGATTGCCTTCATGAATGATTTACAACACAACGAGTGAGTGATGTTGGATGGATTTGATTCCGTCCATAGGAGAAAGTGTTGCATCACGTAGAGGTTGGATGGGATTGAAGGAAAAATTGAAGATTTGGAGTTCCACGCTCACAAGGGACATGGTCTTTATGATCTTCATCAAGCTGGGCATGCCCGAATCTCCCTTATCAATTTTGATGATGACTAGTTATATATGTATTATTTATGTATTTTGGTGCTTAAGTGAATCTAGGTGATGTCAATGTTATAGTTTTTGGCATTTTTTTTTTGGTTTTTTTCTATCTCTCCTAGCCAAAAAATCTTGTTAGAGTAAGAAAAAAAAATAAAAAGGTTCTTTACAAATCACAAATAACAATTTTGAGGAATTAATGAAAGCAGTTTGATTGAAAAAAAGAAAAAAGAAAAAAAAAACATACATTTTGATACACCAAACAAACCAACACTTCGTAACATTGAAATATAAAATAAAAAATAATACCAACTCCATCGTTATAATATCTCATGGATGTATTCAGGGAACCATATATTATATTAAAAATTGGATGAATTCAGGCACCATATTTCTATTTCAAGGATGATTGTGTAATGAATCTGGAAGCAGAGGTAGCAAGAGGTACCAAAATCAAATGCATTGTCTGTGGACTCAAGGGGGTTTCTCTGGGTTGTTGTTTCAGAAAGTGTTAGAGGAGAATTCATGTCCCATGTGCCCTTTCTACTCCAGAATGCAGCTAGGATGTCATAAGAGTTTAAAACCTTTTCTCTTAAGTCCTCTTGAAGAAAACTCTTCGGGTATTACAGACAAAAATTGAGAGGGGTTTTTCAATTTTTCTTTACCATTTTTTCTGCAAGGCAATTTGTAATTCCAAGCCCTGCTCATTCATCACGCAAGTTTCCAAATGAAAGAAGATCATACACAAGCTCAAAGCGCAACAATTACCTACCAAGAATGGGACAACATTTTGCTGATAAGGGAACACTGGCTAGGCTATATTGTAAACCTTCTTTTAAGTTAAGCATTTGATTTTTAAATCTCAATTCTATATTGGATTTGACTTATTGTCTTTTCACCCCTTTAACACTTTCAGAGGAGACAAAATCCCTGGTATACAACAAGCTGAGGAAGGTTTCAAAGTAACTCAAGCTTGGACATGGCTGCTGGGAAAACCATGCAAATGGGTTCTTTGTGGTTCTGCATTGGATTCTGATCAGAAGGTATTGCATGTGTTCGCCTTTAAAGCGTGTATTTTTAACTTCAAATATACCTACTAAGTAAAATTATGTGTTATAGGTCCTAAACAAGTCTCATTTTTAATGCATGAGAAACTCAATAGTTTTGCAAGACTCACCGATACAACAGTATAAAAAACATGGAGTCCTGCTATGACCCATTAGGGGAATTTTGAGGTCTAAAATGGGCCTCCTAAGGAAATTATAAAATAATAGTGGAAAAAATCAAATAAGATTTGATGACATCATCAAATTTTAGAGGGAAAAATGGAAAAACTACTTTTTCAAGTCATATTAACCTGTGTTTACTCAAATATCGAAGTGGAGAAATAAGTTGGATAAATTTAATTCCCATCCAAGGAGTGGTTTCTCTGTTGGCATAATTACAGTTCCACATTATTAAAATGAGAAATTACATAAAAACGTGATTGGCACCACGTTTTCTATCATTTCTATGAAAAGAGAGCCATCGAAAGTATGCAACATGGGTACTCCTTGGATGAGGAATTAAATTTCGCATCCAAAGAGTACTCCCGCTCGAAATTTGAGTAAAAATTTTGGGAGATAAGTTGAAAATACGAGTTGAAAAAATAGTTTTATTATTTTTTTTATTTTTAATATTTTTACCCTTTTATTTAAAAAATGGTGAATCATCCCCCATGGTTGACATCATCATCTTGAATCCTATTGGTTGTTATAAATTTTATTTTTTTTGTACATTTTTCTTATGAGGCCCATTTTAGACCTCAAAATTCCCCTAATGCATGTGGTTGCATCTACTGATGTAGATGGTGCTTGCAGAAGAACACTGAATTTTTTAATGTCAATCTTGGAACAAAAGTGGGTTCATAAGATAGATTGTAAGTTTATCTAATAGTCCTGCAAGACCTCATCAAATGTCCTCATTTATACACTTGTTTTCCTAATATTTATTGTATATATGTGTCCTAACAATTCCTTCACATTACTTAACTTTCATCTTTAACTAAATGTCATACTCATTTACTATAAAGTATGATTTTAGGGATTGTTGCATGTATGGAAGCATGGAATCTAGTAAATGAAGAGCCATTTGAAATAAATCATGATATCCATGACACCTTTGAGGGACCAAGGCGTGGTTGAGCTTGAGTTGAGAAAAATGTGTGGAAATATACCAAGGAAAGACATTAGGTACACTAGAATTTGAAGAGATACCCAAACTTTGAGCCTCTTTGACCAATCGATCCCCAACCTCTAGTGAGACATTAGAAAACCTTCTATTTCAAATATTATTATGTATATATTCGAAGGGTACAAAAAATGAAAATACACTATCGGCATGTCTTTGCACCTCTTGGTGCAAATGCTAGTTGAAAATCAATGCCTATATATGCAATTTCAAGGACTACCTTAACTCTCACATAATTCTTTAAAGGGTCCTAGCTCAATGTAAGAGCCTCCTTCTTTATAAGTAGGAGGTCGTTGGTTCGATTCCATTGTGTCCTAATATGAATTAATCAATGATATTGTAGTTTATTTTTAATTAAATACTTTTAATATTGGTTTATTTCAATGGTGAGATATTTTCTAGATTCATTATTTTATATTGTCTCTAAAGAGACAAAAGTGTTGTTGTATTTCCTTTGAATGCAATTTTTTATTGTCTCTAAAGAGACAATAATTAAGATCAAAGATGATGTCTCTTTAAAGACAATATGTTTTTGATCCAAAATATTGTCTCTAGAGAGACAAAACTCAAATTGTCTCTAGAGAGAAAAAAATGAAATTGTCTACGGAGAGGCAAAATTGTGTGTTATATATTGTCTTTATAGAGACAATATTTTAAGACAATTTATTTTGAGACACCCGATTAAAGAAAATATTTAATATGATACACAAGTTTTCTTTTGTCTCAAGTTAAGACAATTTTCCGAGAAGTTGTCTTAAATATTATCTCAAAACCCCCCTTTGTGTTGTAGTGTTGGTGACTATAGATAGACATCTTCATGGTATCATAGAAAGCCTGGTTGATTTGCAGCAACAACAACATGATGATAGAAATGAAGTGATTTCCTTCATGAATTATTTGCAACACAACTAGTGGGTGATGTTGGATGGATTTGATTCGGTCCATAGAAGCAAGTATTGCATCACGTGGAGGTTGGATGGTATTGAAGGAAAAATTGAACATTTCGAGTTCCACGCTCGCAAGGGACATGGTCTTTACGATCTTCATCAAGCTGGGCATGCCTGACTCTCCCTCATAATCTTTGATGATGACTGCTTATATATGCATTATTTATGTATTTTGGAGCTTAAGTGCATGTGGGTGATGTCAATGTTATAGTTTTTAGCATTTTGTTTTTGGTTTTTGTTTATCTCTCCTAGCCAACAAATTTTGTTAGAGTGAAGCTAAAAGAGAAGAAAGTTCTTTACAAATCACAAATAACAATTTTGAGAAATTAATGAAAGAAATTTGATTGAATGAAAAAAAAAAAAAAAACATGCATTTAGATACACCAAACCAACACTTCGTAACAATGAAATACAAAAGAGAAAATAATACTAACTCCATCACTATAATATCTCAGAAGGAGCAACATGTCAAATACTATTTGTACCTCTTCCATCTCTTTACCATCTCAAAGACAACATGAAGGAAAAGACATTAGGGGAATTTTGAGGTCTAAAATGGGACTCCTAAGGAAATAATAAAATAATAGCTAAACTAATAAAACAATATTTATGAATTTGCAATTCATTTTTTGCACCACAATCCATGTAACCATAGTTAAATTCAATTGAAAAGTTGTATCAAAATAAAATTAATAAAAAAATTGTATTGATGTGACTATAAATAAGAATGAACTTTTCAAGAAAAAAACCATTATCATTGAACAACTAATGCATTTGTCCTTTGCACATAAATAACTTTAATTTTTTATTATTTAAATTGTATAATAACATATAATTAATACACTATATAAAAACAATATAATATAATATAATAAATTATTTTATGCATGAATTTATATTACATATTAAATTGATTTGATCTATAACATAAGAAGAAATAATATATAATATAAAAAAAAGATATAATATATATTTTATAACATTTAGATTATTTTTCATAATATTACATATAATAATATATAATATTAATATAATCATAATGAAATGAATTGAGTTGTATTTAAATTTAAAAGAAAAAAAATATATTGAAATATATTTAACTTATATTTATAAGTATAATATAAGATTTATATACGTTGAAATTTAGATTTTTTTTTTTTTTTTAATATATATTTTTTCATTATCCAAAACTAAAATGTTATTTTTCTTTAATTTTAATATTTTTGTATTATTATTAATATTATAATAATATTATTTATAGATTTGATTTATCCTAAAATTACAAGGTTACATTTTTATTTATTTTGATTTCATAAATATAGATATTAACTTATAATTAATTTGAAATTCTAATATTAAATAAAATGAGATGAATATATATTTTAAAAATAAATATATGGAAATATACAAATATAATATTTATTGAAAAATGTGTAAAACACATGAAGATTCTATAAAGATTCGTTCATCTTAATAGTCAATCGTGTTCCATAAAATTCACCATGGATTATGAGGTGGATGGTAGCCTTCCCTTCCTTGACGTTCTTATCTTTAGAAAGAACGATGGTTCTTTCTCCCATCAAGTTTTTCAAAAAAAAACCCATACTGAGCAATATCTTCACATTGGTTCTCATCATTTCCCTGCTCAAAAATTAGGTGTCCTCAACACCTTGGCCACCAGGGCATTGAGAATCTCTGATAAGTCTCACCTAGAGGGAGAAAAGACCCATTTCCTTAGTGTCTTTTGTAAAAATGGTTATAGTAAGTCTCGAGGCATTAAGGCTTTTCTTAAAGCAAATAGAGGTCCCTTAGTTAAAAATAAAAATTTAATTGAACCTAATTGGTGGTCCTGCAGTGTAAGTCTTCCTTTCATTCAAGGAACCACTGATATGATTGCTAGGATCTTGAAGAAGCATAAGGTTTCTTCTTCCTTCAAGCCCCTTAACACGATTCACAACTCTCTTAAATCGATTAAGGATCCGGTAAACCCTAGGGATGGAAAAGGTGTCTATATTATTCCTTGTTCTTGTGGGACTCCTTACATTGGTGAAACTGGTCGATCTATTAACTAAAGGTTCAGTGAACATGCGACTGACATTAAGCATGGAAGATCACGCACCTATGCCCTAGCTGAACATGCGGAAAAGACTAACCATCATATATGCATTGAAGAGGCTAAGGTCATAGCTAGGATTGACCATTTCCATCATCGGAAGTTAAGAGAGGCATTAGAAATTGAAAAAAGACCCGTAAATCTCAATAGAGATGACGGGTGGAATATAAGTAGGTGTTGGATACTTGCCCTATATTCTTAATGGTAAAACAAATAAATAAATAAATAAATTTTATTTATTTATTTTTTTTGAAAGGAAAATAATAAGATTACATATTTACATTAATAAAACATTATAATATAATAAGTAATAAATAATTAGATAATAAGGGATTAATAAAGAAATAAATAATAATAATGATAATTAATTAACTAAATTAAATCTAAATATTTATAAATATATTTTATTAAATAATTAAACTTTTAAATTAATTAAATTAGAACTAGCTATTATAATTTTATTTAATAATTAAGTAAATAATTAATTTAATTAAAATAGAATGAACAATTATTAAATCTCTTAGTCAAACTAGCTACTTTAGCCATTTCTACATCTATTTAAACTCAACATCCGGATTTGATCTCTCACCTAGTCCTAATGATGAACCATACTGGTTGGTTGGAAACACGTTGACAATGTTCATTTTAATGTGATTATTACCGAAAAAATTCTTCATAATTTTAAGATGGATCACAGAAGCCAAAATTCTATAAAAATATACATTGTTTATTTCAAAAAATATGAAATCACAATAAGTGTGAAATGACATTTATTGTAAGTACTTAAAGCACTTAATGTGAAATGACATTTATTGTTTATTTTATGACTTTAAAAGTACTTAAAGCACTACCATGGTTAATCATGAATATTTATTTATCATTGAGAATATGACAAGTAAGTACCTTTAACTCAAATAACTCAATCATTAGGGGTGATGGCATTCTCTAAAATGTGATTGATTCTCATAAAATGAATTTTGATTGTACATTTTCCTTATGAGACCCATTTTAGACTTTAAAATTCCCCTCATGCTCCATTACAAGGAACCATAATAGCTCGATATAAGAGAAAGGCTAAGGGCTGACATGCTATCTCAACATACAACATATAATTACATACTAGTATACCCTATAACACATATACTAATGACACTTATTCCAAGCGAGACTTGAAATGGAACTAATACTACCTAAAAAAAATCTATACAAGCTCTAGATTAGCATAAAAACTACCTACACATCCTACACAGACTAGTTACCCGCCATTTTGATTGATTTGCCTAATCACTGGACTAATACGTCTTAGAGGCTATTGGATTCGATCGTGGTTGGATCGGCTTGGAATTTGACCTACAATGAGTAACCCCATACTGTAGGATCAGTTGATGAATACAGAGCAGGAGGAGCAAGGTAGAACTGTTACCTAGTGCCTTAGGTAGAACTGTTCAATGGGAAGTATTGGGTGGGGTAGTACTGTAAATTCCAAGTGCGAGAATACTGTGAAGTGAAATAGATTCCATTCGCAAGTGAATGATTTTCATTAACACCGAGACCGAGGGATTCGATCTGAGATCGATAGACATTGCAAAAACCGTCAAAATCGCCATTGATAATTATACAAATCACGAGTTTAGGGGTTAGATGGGTCAAGGCAAGGCTGGGCAGGCTTACTAAGCAAGGCACTGGCTAGGTAACACTGCCACTTGCTACTGATCCGTTACACTATTTTCACCTGGTACCGCCAAACTCAAACTGCCTACCGAGGCTCTCAAATATGTATGCCCTAGCCCTTCCCATACTATACTTACTGTTAACACCTCGGACATACCTTCTATTACAATGGATAAAAATACCACCTTATCTCTGCAACAGTCTTCCTCCATGAAAAAACCTGGTGTTGGTTTAAGTCTGCTCCAATCTCTCCCCTATCTACAATATACTCTGTCAATTTGGGTGTGGGAACAACCAGTGAGTGAACTATTATTTGACCTAATAATATCCATTACTCCTGACCAACTTAACCAAACCCCCATATCCCCCATAATAGACTGACCTCATGGATAGATTATTAACGCTTGCTCATATACGATATTGTTTAGCAATTAGCATAGAGGAATCAACACAGACACAGTGGAAAGAGTGCATCACACATTTCATCTATAAATTTGGTAGGAACAGAAGCATCATTTAAGAATGGTTTTTACGCAAGAGTGTATCGTTTATAAGCATTATAGTTATTTATCTCTCGTAGATTGATGCTTATAATGCCGTGAAGCAACTCGACGGACTCATCTCAACCAGGAAAGGCTAGGAAAGATGGGGAAGATGCTGGAATTGGAAGGTACGCTGGGCGAGATGCTGATTCACCTCCAACTGGTGCTTATTCAATTGGATCTGCTACTGCTGGATCTCAATCTAAAATTGATTGGATAACTATTAGCTAAATACAAACAAACATAGCAATTTCACCTACATCTCAGTACTATATCATGAAAAACAACAGGGATGAAGACTCCATGGGCTTCGTCAAGTAGATCGGGTACGCATTTTGAAAATAAACTGATGGTGGGTTATTGCTTCTTTGCATCATATGCTTTGTCCCATCTGCCATAATTTTTGAAAATAAATATTAGAGGTCACACATTTGAATACTTTCTTTGATCAATTGCAGAATCCTTAATCAATTCGAGGAATCAGAAACACAATACCTTACATGAATTTTGTCACGAGATGATGCAGAAACACTCCGATTTCCAGTTTGGCTAATTCTGATCCCACACAATATCTAAGCCCCGCTCCAAAACCTTGAAAACAATTTTTGTTGCACGTATTTTCCTGATTGTATATCATAAACCAACATAATATATTGATGAATTCCAAATGAACTAGGTGTATAATTATTACTTTTTGATATTGTGAATTTAATATTACGCACCTCCATCTCCATGGATTAAAAGATAAGGGTTCAAAGTGTATAGATGGATCAAGATTCACTGCTGAAGTGCATGTAACAACTTTCCAGCCCTTGGCAACGCAATACACTGGAAATTATTCATTCCAAAAGTACTGAGAGGTTAATATAATTAACTTAATATATATCATATTATGTAATTTTGTTAGAAATATTAAAGTCACCTGCCGTGCCTTGGGCAGTGACAGAAAGAACAAAGTACAAGGCAGCAGAAGATTGAGTGAGCAGGACTCTGTATTTAAGAAGAATGGAAGATCCGTAAGGATGAAATTAAATCTTGTATGGGCCGCAGCCATAGACAGCAGTGGAATTAATTTTGAAGTATGGGCGAGAAGTTAATTTTGCAGGAGGAGCTAAGATTTCCCGTAATGCCAATCTACGGAGGAGCAGGTTTAATTAAAACTGTCAAGTCGGGCGTTTAAAGCTTCAACAACCAAATTGAAGTGAAACTGATGAGAACAGACGAAAAGTCTCTTATGAGAGGATAGGACAAGTGGTCCCTACCACTTGAGCGCAAAAGCGCAAAAGCGCAATTTCAGAAGTTCAGAAGACCAAGTGTCATGTTAATGTGGAAATCTGCGATGTGCGATGGTTGCGCCATCGCAACATCGCAACATTGCAATATCGCATTTTTGCAGAATCACCCTCCGCCCATTCCATTGTATCATCGCAAATGTTGAAGTTGCGATGTGCGCCCGTCGCACCATTGCATGTTACGAGTATTCCTCAATATGTTATCGCAAGTCTGAAAGTTACGATATGCGCCATCGCAGAGCGCACCGTCGCACTTTTGGTTGATCGCAAGTTTGTTTGTTCTGCTGTTTGCGCCATCGCAAAATCGCAAAGTGGCCGACTGCGATGTGGTCCCACTCGTACGTCGCGCCGTATTGAAATGTTTTATGTTTTTGCAAAGGTTTTCCTTTGTATTTTGGTTTATACGTTGGTTTATATTTTATATGTAATTTGTGCCGCCGCGCCATATAAAGAGAAAAAGGCCCGCGCGCATTTGTGTGGGGAATGTATTGTTAGTGTGACCACTGTGAGAGCCCGCAGGCAAAGAAAACACAGCAAGAAGAACGAAAGCACTGTTAGTGTGTTCTTGAGAGACAGAGAGTTGTTAGATTGCACTGCGTTTGTAGCA
Source organism: Pinus albicaulis (assembly GCA_034641835.2). NCBI lineage: Eukaryota > Viridiplantae > Streptophyta > Pinopsida > Pinales > Pinaceae > Pinus > Pinus albicaulis. The sequence goes on from CM076574.1 coordinate 111,073,707, forward strand.
GTCAAATATATTTTGTGAATCCCTCACTGTTGAAGAAGAAATTTGTAACAGTTTTTTTTAGTTCTGTTAATGAAATAGAAGAAAGCATTTTCATGCTATCTCTGTCTGCAATTAAATTTTTGTTTTAAAATTATCTGTGCTTAGAGGAGAGCGTCATTCTCTCCACTGTTTGCTTGGAATTTCCAATAATTCCAACATGGTATCAGAGCTAGTCTAGGCTCTTTGAATGCTTCAAAGAAGCTGAAGAAGAAGACCGGTTGCAGTGTTTTCTCCAGCAGCGTGAAAAGCTCAACAGAGGTCAAATTTCAGGTATTTATCAAAGATAATAGTGCTGTTGCTTTGTATTTAAAAAGGAGTTTGTTCTTTCAGTAAAGGAAAGACAGTTTGTTTAAGTTTAGAAGTTCAGTTCAAGAGCAATGGCTGGACCAAGCACTGGAATGAGTCTTGGAAATGTTCAGCTTCCACATTTTAATGGAAAGAACTATGATTATTGGGCCATTACCATGAAAGCCCTGTTTGTATCACAAGACTTATGGGAACTAGTAGAAGATGGTTTTGTTGAACCAGGTGATGAGCAGGCTTTTAATGCCTTAACTCAAGCAGAGAAAGATGTGTTGAAGAATAATAGGAAGAAAGATGCTAAAGCTCTCTTCTGTTTGTATCAAGCTGTAAATGAGAGTGTGTTTCCAAGGATAGCAGCAGCTAAGAAATCCAAGGAGGCATGGGAAACTCTGAAAGTAGCCTATCAAGGTATGGAGAAAGTTAAAACAAAAAAACTTCAATTGCTGAGAAGAGATTTTGAAACTCTTTGCATGAAAGAGTCAGACAGTGTTGACACATTTTTCACACATGTGATTGGGATTGTCAATCAGATAAGATCCCATGGAGAAACTCTTGAAGAGAGAAGGATTGTGGAGAAACTTTTGAGATGTTTACCCTCAAATTTTGATGTTATTGTAACTACCATAGAAGAGACCAAAGATCTCTCACAGTTTACAGTGGATGAACTTCATGCCTCACTAATAAGTCATGAACAGAGATTGAGCAGAGATGAACATTCATCTCTTGAGCATGCCTTCAAGGCCCAGATGCCTTCAGGAAGAGGAAGAGGCAGAAGCCAGAATAGAGGTGGAAGGAACAACCCTTCACATTCACATGGAAGGAGCAACAATCAAGGTCAAAGCCAAGCCCAATGCAACAACCAGCAAGGTGGACATCAACACCAACATGCTCATGGACAAAGGTATGACAAATCCAATGTCCAGTGTCATTATTGCAAGAAATATGGGCACTATGCCAATGAATGTAGAAAGAAGTAAAATGACATGAAAAATAGGCAGAATGCTAATGTAGCAAAAGAAGAAAATAATCCAAGCAATGTGCTGTTAGCTTGTAATGTAGCATAAGATAAAAATGATGATGTTTGGTTCTTAGATTCTGGATGTAGTAATCATATGACTGGCAACAAAGCAATGTTCGCCAATCTAGATGAAGAAGTAAAATCTGAAGTGACCACAGGCACTGATACTAAGATCTCTGTCAAAGGAAAAGGCAGAGTGAGTATTAGAGCCAGAAATGGGGAGCAGAAATATGTCCCTGATGTGTATTATGTTCCAGGTCTGAAATGTAATCTTTTGAGCGTTGGGCAGCTCATAAACAAAGGTTACAATGTAATTTTCAAAGATGATGTGTGCACAATAAAAGATATACCTCCAAGCAAGAAAATCATTGCTGAAATTCAAATGAACAGCAATAGAATGTTTCCACTCAAGCTCAACATTGACTTGAAGCAAAAAGGAAAGAATGTAGCAGCTGTAACACAAGAAGCCTTTCAGAAGGAAGCAAAGGATGAAAATTGGTTATGGCACTTGAGATTTGGACATCTCAATTTCGGAGGATTAAATTTGCTGCACAGAAAAGGAATGGTAAGAGGTTTACCATTGATTGAAAATCCTGACAGCCTATGTGAAGGCTGCATCTTGGGAAAGCAACACAGAGAAAATTTTCCTTCAGGGAAAAGCATAAGGGCGAAAGCACCCTTGGAAATAATCCACTAAGATTTATGTGGGCCGATGCAAACAACATCTGTTTCGGGCAGCAATTACATGCTGACTTTCATTGATGATTTCACAAGAAAAGTGTGGGTTTATTTTCTGAAATACAAAAAGAAGTATTTCAGAAATTTTGCCACTTTAAAGCTCGTGTAGAGAAACAAAGTGGGCAGTACATTAAAGTCCTCAGAACTGACAGAGGAGGAGAATATATCTCAAAGGAATTTCTGCGTTTCTGTAGAGAAAACGACATACACAAGCAGTTTACCACAAGGTACACGCCGTAACAGAATGGAGTTGCTGAAAGGAAGAATCGAACCATAATGGAGATGGTGAGAAGTATGCTAAAGGCAAAACACTTGCCGAATGAATATTGGGCAGAAGCAGCAAACTGTGCTGCGTATATTTTGAATAGATGCCCCACAAAAGTCGTGATGAACAAAGTTCCAGAAGAAGCGTGGAGTAGCAGAAAACAGGGAGTCACCCACATGAGAGTTTTTGGGTGTGTAGCATATGTACACATTCCAGACAAATTGAGAAAGAAGTTGGATAGTAAGGGGGAGAAGTGCATTTTCCTTGGATATTGTGAAGATTCCAAAGGATACAGATTGTATAACCCATCCAAAAAGAAGTTTGTAATAAGCAGAGATGTGCAATTCATTGAAGAGGAAGCATGGGATGGAAGCATTGAGAAAACAGTCAATGTTAAAAACTGTTTGTCTCATGATGAAGATGAAGGAGACGTGGTTGAAATTAACAACCCATCGACTGCACAACCTCCAGCAACGCAAGGATAGCAAGGGACGCCTCAAGCAGCACCAAGAACACCCTTGAGAAGAAGCGGTAGTGGTTCACCAAGTACACCACATGGAGCAAAATCGAGTGCTTCATCAAGCACGACTACACCAAGTGAAAGAGGAACAAGATTCAGAAGCCTTAGAGAAATCTATGAGCAAGGAGAAGCAGATGAAGGTATGAATTCCTTATTTTCTTTGTATTGTCAAGTTGATGATCCTATTCATTTTGAAGATGCTATTAAAGATAGAAAATGGATAGAAGCTATGGATGAAGAAATTAATGCCATAGAAAAGAACAAAACATGGGAGTTGGTTGATCTCCCAGAAGGTAAAGAAGTCATTGGAGTTAAATGGGTCTACAAGACCAAGAGCAATGCTGAAGGAAAGATAGAAAGACACAAGGCCAGACTTGTTGTCAAAGGATATAAGCAGAAGCAAGGGATTGATTATGAAGAAAATTTTGCACCAGTTGCAAGAATGGAGACAGTAAGAGCAGTGTTGTCCATAGCAGCACAAAATAAATGGAAAGTATATCAAATGGATGTAAAATCCGCATTTTTAAATGGAGTTTTAATGGAAGAGGTATATGTGGAACAACCTCTTGGATATGAGAAGAAAGGCCAATAGCATAAGGTCTGTAAATTGAAGAAAGCTCTTTATGGGCTGAAACAAGCACCAAGAGCGTGGTACAGCAGAATAGATTCCTATCTATTGGAGAATGGATTTGAAAAGTGTGAGGGAGAACCCACCCTCTACATCAAAGAGAAGGATGGTAAGCTGTTGATTGTTGTTTTATATGTTCATGATTTAATTTTTACAGGTAATGATGATTACCTTGTTGAAAATTTTAAAACAGTCATGAAAGATGAATTTGAAATGATTGACATGGGTTTATTAAGATACTTCTTGGGAATAGAAGTGGAGCAAGGTGAGAAAGGAATTTTTATTTCTCAAGAAAAGTATGTGAATCAAGTTCTAGAAAGATTTAACATGCAGGGATGCAAAGCTGCAATTACTCCCACAGTAATGGGATTGAAGTTGAGTAAGAATGACAGCAGCAAGGATTTCGATCCAAGTTTGTATAAAAGCATAGTTGGCAGCCTCATGTATTTGACTGCAACTAGGCCGGATATTATGCATGTTGTTAGTCTAATTTCCAGATTTATGGAGAAGCCAAAAGAAGCACATTAGCAAGCAGCAAAGAGAATTCTGAGGTATGTGAAAGGAACTAAAAGATTTGGTATCTTATATACTACTTCAGAAAATTCAAAATTAGTTGGTTACACTGACAGTGATTGGGCTGGAAGTGTAGATGATCGGAAGAGCACTTCCGGTTATATTTTTCATATGCGTTCAAGAGCCATTTCATGGGCTTCCAAGAAACAGCCTATTGTAGCATTGTCTACAGCAGAGGAAGAATATGTGGCAACTACAGCAGCAGCATGTCAAGCAATTTGGATGAGAAGGATGTTGAGAAGTTTGTGCCAAGAATAGGTAAAGGGCACTGTGATTTATTGTGACAATAGCTCAGCTATTGCATTGTCAAAGAATTCTGTGTTTCACAAGAGAACGAAACACATAGACACAAAGTTTCATTATATCAGAGAATTGGTAAACAATGATGAAATTGTTTTACAACATTGTAAAACATAGGAGCAATATGCAGATATTTTGACAAAACCATTGGGATAGAAGATCTTTGAATTTCTAAGAAAATGCCTGGGTATGATGAATAACCCAGTAGCTGACTTTAAGGGGGAGTGTTGAAAATATTAAAGTCACCTGCCGTGCTTTGGGCAGTGATAGGAAGAAAAAAGTACAAAGTAGCAGAAGATTGAGTGAGCAGCACTCTGTATTTAAGAAGAATGGAAGATCCGTAAGGATGAAATTAAATCTTGTATGGGCCGCAGCCATAGACAGCAGTGGAATTAATTTTAAAGTATGGGCGTGAAGTTAATTTTGCAGGAGGAGCTAAGATTTCCCGTAATTCCAATCTACGGAGGAGCAGGTTTAATTAAAAATGTGTTTCAAGCCCAAGCAAGGAAGTTTCCAACAACAAATGAAAAATTGAAGTAACCGATGGAGTAAAAAAAATAAAGTCTCTTATGAGAGGATAGGACAAGGGTCCCTACCACTTGAGTTTAAAGTAAAGTAATTTGTAGTTCTAAGACTGGCATGTACACTGAAATCATGATGTGCTTTATTCATGTTTATCGCAATATCGCAATACTCCAATGCACGATTTCTAATCACCTCCGCCCATTCCATCAGATTACCAAATGCTGAAGCATGACAAAAGGGCCGCCGTACCCATCGCATGTTACGAGTATTCCTCAATATGTTATCGCAAGTCTGAAAGTTGCGATATGCCCCATTGCAGAGCGCACTATCGCACTTTTGGTTGATCGTAAGTTTGTTTGTTCTGTCGTTTGCGCCATCGCAAAATCGCAAAGTGGCCAACTGCGATGTGGTCTCACTCGTACGTCGCGCCGTATTGAAATGTTTTATGTTTTTGCAAAGGTTTTCATTTGTATTTTGGTTTATGCGTTGGTTTATATTTTATATGTAATTTGTGCCGCCGCACCATATAAAGAGAAAAAGGCCCGCGCGCATTTGTGTGGGGAATGTATTGTTAGTGTGACCGCTGTGAGAGCCCGTAGGCAAAGAAAACACAGCAAGAAGAACGAAAGAACTGTTAGTGTGTTCTTGAGAGATAGAGAGTTGTTAGAGTGCACTGCGTTTGTAGCAGTCAAATATATTTTGTGAATCCCTCACTGTTGAAGAAGAAATTTGTAACAGTTTTTTTTAGTTCTGTTAATGAAATAGAAGAAAGCATTTTCATGCTATCTCTGTCTGCAATTAAATTTTTGTTTTAAACTTCTCTGTGCTTAGAGGAGAGCGTCATTCTCTCCACTGTTTGCTTGGAATTTCCAATAATTCTAACAAATTTTTTATTAAACTGTATGTAATTTGTTATTAACAGTTTAACGGTTTTTCTATTCTAAAATCTGTAAATTATTTTTATTCATATCATTCAAAATTTAATTTATAATATTCTTTTGACATTGTAGAGTTCAAAATCAGTATTTCCCGAAGGAGACAAATTCTATAGTTGATGAATCTACAAGTTGAATTATATCCAAGTTGTAAGAAGTAAATAAAGAGAAATTCTAACCTAAGTTGAATTATATCCAGTAAATAAAGAGAAATTCTAACCTTTGATTTTTGTTTCCTGTATTCATTCTCGATACAAAAGGGGGCCTATGTTTGAGAGGGGCAAAGTCTCCTTTATTACCTGCTTATTTTTAGCATTGCTGTATTGTGTTATGATTATTTTAAATTTTAAACTGCACTTTCCTTTCAAAGATGTACAATATATTTAAACATGCAATTTTCCATATATAAGACAACATATACTTACATTTCTGGTGAATGTCATAGATTTATAGTCCAACCACGTTCAATATTGTTCTCCTTTTCTCTTTTTCTCAATGAGGATGGCTTCATGTTCTTCCTTTTATGTCGGGAAAAATATTAGTATTTTAGGGATAGATTTTTGGAAGAGCTTATATATAGTTTTAAGGATGTTATTCAAGAGAGGTTTTATCTTTACAAGTCTTATGGTTCAAACTAAATTAAGCTATATATATTTGTGAATTGTTATGAATTATTTTATATATATATATATATATATATATATATATATATATAATTTATTTATTTGAGAGAAATTTATCTAGATTATAGGTTAAAGGATAAGATATAAACAACCTGAAGAATACATGACATTACAGAGACAAGGAGGAAGTCACCCGTTACCCTCAAACCATGCAGAGCCCTGGGTGTTTCTGTGAGGTATTTGACAGCCATAGTCATTGTTATAGAAGTGGTGTCATATCCAGCAAACAGAAAACTGAACAGGAAATCCAGAGCGACTTGATCGTTAAAATGCTCTTTGTCTTTATCGGCCTTCTCTAATACTTGGTCCAATATTTGGTCCAGGAAATCCTCCTTAACAATTCTTTTCTCTGTTTTACGTTCCAAGATAACATTCCTTAGATATTTTAAAACTTGTTCTCATCCCTATCCACACCAAATTTTTTTTTTTTTAAATGATCATATCTGAATTAAATAGTGATATAAGTTAACAGAAACTATGACTTTAAGGTTCTTTAATCCTAGTACTTATATATTATAATTAATAATTTAATCATTAATTTAATTTAACTATATTAGTCTATATTAGTATAGTTCTATTTCAAGTGTGGATGCATTAACATGAATCAAGAAGCATCAAATTTTTTTACATGTAAATTTTTTTAAAGTGTAAAATAAAATGTGTAATTTTTTATTGTTTAAATTATATTTTTGAAAACTATATAAAGTATATAGAGAAACAAGCTATAAAATATTGAAACTACTTTAACAATAAAATTTATTTTTTTCATGATATATATAATTGGCATTAAAAATGGTTTTCTGTTATTAGTATATTTTTAAGTAATATTTTATTGATAACCCACATTAAATATTTTATTGTATACAACATTAATATTTTTTCAACGAATTTTTATTTATATAAATATGTATGAAGTTGATATAGACATAAATTAATTAACACAAATTTTCAAATAGTTTATTTAATTTAATTACTTTATATGAAATTACTTTACATGCATAATTATGTTGAAAGGCGTTCTCTTTGCTGGCTTGGGGTGATAAACATTGTTCACCCCAACAAATGAGAAGCATTTCTTATCGACCTTCCATCCAATAAAATTTGGACATGTGGCACTTCCTCCAACAAACGAAAATCCTCCATTTAGACTTGGCCCCTCGAGGGACAATTTTCTAGACTTAACACCTGGACAGTTTCTTTACCAGTTGTTGCGTGACACTTCTACAAAGCCCTTGACAGTATTCATTTTGCCATACCGGGCCCTTGACAGTACCCAATTTTCCATATCGGGACACTTCAACACAGTCCGATGAAGAAGAGATTTTTCCATGGCAATAACTGTTGGGAGACTTCAACGGAGTTCGAGGAGGGAGAGTTAAAGATGATGTAGTACTTCCATACGAATTTCCTTTGTGGCCATGTCTTTTCATGGCTCCCCTCTCTTACTGTTGTACCCTTCTCCTTCCTCCTCAGAAATCTAACCCCTTTGGCCATACTCCCCATTCATTTGCATTCACCTTCTCTGCAGCCTGTCACTTCGTTCCCTTGCTCATATATATTCCGACGACCCTCTCTTGCCTTCTATTTGTTTCAGTAATTTCCAATCGGACTTGCAGCCTCGACGACTTGCCTAATTCCACCTTGCAGCCTCAACAACTTGCCGACTTCCAGCTTTAAGGACTTATGATTACTTTGTCGAGTGAAAATAAAGAGTAAGCTGTGACTTGTCTTCCTCTGCTTCACATATCTGACTTAATTCTTCAGCTGAAGAAATGAAGGAAAATGTTTTATTGCCACTCGCATAAGATTTCCTATTCTGCTTCTGACAAATCCTTCCAAAAGTATGTTATTTATTTTCAGTTGTGTCTCTTGTGTATAAGCATTAGCTAGTTTGGTCATTCACCAAAACTTCATTGAATCAAAATGGCACCTTCTTTTAACAAGATGCCAACATCGCCATGGAGACATCGTTAACTTGCATTGCTCTTTCTTCGCTTTTTGCTCGTGCTACCGACCTGCAACCAACCCTCAAGGTCATTGCACTTGAATAAATAAGTTCTACTCGGAGTGTGATGCCTCATTACATCATCTCCCTTTCCGACGGTGCTCACAAACATACCGTTATGCTCCCTTCTTCGCATACTGGCCTTGCACAAAACGGGTACTTGCAAATAGGCTCCATTGTTCTCCTCAAAATAAGTTTGTGCACATATGCGCATCAATCCATGTACAATGCGTACAAACCACCCCCCCCCCCCTTTCCTCCCTTTTATGATTATCCTCTTATGTCCCTTTTTTATTTCTTCTTCTCATTCCTAATTTTTTACTTCTCCTACCTCTGTTGTTCGCAGACGTTATGGCTCTGAAACTCCAAAAAAAACTATATCTCTTCGCGACATGTCTGGGAGAAAAATCGATGTCACCTTGTGGGGCAAACACTGTCATGCTGAAGGCCACAAACTCTCCAAACTTCGCATGGCTCGTGCCATTTCCGTACTTGCAATAAGGGAGGGGGGGGGGCGAGATTCATCGAGTTAAATGGAAAAACTATCGGCACAATCCCTACCACTTCCCTGCTTATAAATCTAGATATCGCTGAAACACAACAACTCAAACAATGGTTTGACGAATAAGGCATAAAATCTTCCTCGCCCTCGCTTAGCCGAAAATACACCGACACGAGCAAGAGGCCCCTTAATACAAAAACAATTACCGACATTCTCTCAATGCCTCCCAGTGAAAAATCTCTATGGATTCCAGTCCGTGCTACTGCTACCTCAATTAAAATGGATGATTTCTACTTCCTTGCATGCCCCCTTACCATTGATGGGATGCAATGCATGAAAAAATCTTTACGAAAAGATGACAACACATGGCGATGTTCAAAACATGAAGGGTCCTTCATCAAGTGTGACTACTGCTACATCCTCCAGACCCAGTTGCACAACCACACTAGCCACCTTAAAAATGCAGTCTCTTTTGATGAAGCTTCAACTGCACTTCTGGGCATCTCTGCAAATGACCTTTGCCTCCTCTTAACCAATCCTGGAGTTGTCTTGGATATATATAGCAAAACCAAAGGATAAAAATTCCTCTTCACACTATATTTGAAGACTGACACCTTCAACGGTGTTGAAAAACTACACCCAACTCTTATGCACGCAGAAGAACTCCCTTATGCCGATGCGTCGACTATCCTCCTACAAGTCCTGCAGCCCGCTCCTGCCCCCCCAGCACAGTCTGTTGCCATCTTTAGTCGTGAATTTCCGCCTCTCGCCCATTTGTCCCCCTCCTCTTGTTCCATACATCCTTTCCCCCTAACACCTTTATGCTGAAATGGCCATCCCTCGTTCCCCCCCACACACATCCTCCATTGCTTCCCATCGTTCCCCTTGCACTCTTCTTGAACATCGCTTGCCATTCATTGTCGATTGTGCATACAACTTTTGTAATCATTAACAACTAATATCTACTGCAAGGGCATAATGCCGATAAATGAGTCATACCTCGAGGTCCCTCTGCAGTGACGTAAGCAATTCGACAAGTCAACTCGGTGACAACTCATCTGTCGCGTCACAAGCTCGATGCTTTAGCACTTTGCAAGTTAAATTTTTTAAGTTGCGATGCGATTGTGACATCACCCATCGCAATCGAATTTTTTTAGGTTTTCCCATATCACGCCTAGTTAAAAGTTAAAATCGTCAAAATGTGATTTGCGATGAGGATGCAATGTGGTTTCGCAGCCAAAACCTATAAAATTTCAATTCTAGATTTTTTTGTGTTCTGTATATAGTTTCGTGTAGAAACAAAAGAATAGAGTGGAAGGATGATTTGGTTATTATACATCTGTTCTTGCATTTAATTGCATTCAATATTTAGGCTCTGCCATTTTGTATTAAAATTATATAATTTCATATCTTTATTTGAGATGAATGAAAAGAAGAATTCAATTCCTCTCCTGTGTTCTCGCTCTTTGTCTGTCTGTAGTTTTTTTCCCGCAATATTGCATTGTCTATGTTGTAAGGGGGAAACGCATCCCTCTGTTGTTTATTTTCATTTTCCAACATAATACACGTGTTTTCTTTGTTGGAAATAACTCCCAACCACCGCCATGAATTTAATGGCAACAACCCACACTTTGAATTGAATTTTTTGTTGTAGGAAGGATGAGTCGAGGATTCGAATCCAAAGTTTTGTTTTTTTCTTTACACAATTTCCAGAAATGTTCAGAGCAGAGTACCCGAGCCATTCTATGCATTAATTTCTTCACCCACTACATTACTTACCATTTTCCTGCAGTCGCAGCTCGCAAGTCTCAACCCTTACCTTTTAACACATTACCGCAATGTTATTTCCCCACTGATGCGATTTGGTGGGAATCGCAACCCATACCCAAAATCCATACAAACCTTCTATTTATGCCTTACCTTATGCATTTTCCATTTCGCACTTACCATTATTTACCGCACTGCAGCCTGCACATCACAAATCTTAACTATTACCTGTTATGCTCCTCACCAAACCTTGCAATATCGCATCGCACATCGTAATCGAAACATTTTATAGTTTCCAATTAATCGCCCACAAGCTATGTTATGTAAGTCATGGTGTGATAGTGCCAGCGCACATCACAATCGAAACACTTTATGTTTTCCGTTAAAGTCCTGAAAGTTATGTTATATGCATTGCGATGCGATAATGCTATCACACATCACAATCTCAACATTTAATATTTTCTGGTAATGCCTGCAGGTTTTTTTTGTTTATGGTGCGATGCGATTGTGCCAGTGCATATCACAGTTCGCAAAGCTTAATGGATAGTGCCCAGGTTAAAGTTTGATATCACTGAAATGCCATAATGGCACAGATGTCATGAGGTTTCAAAGCCGAAGCTAATAGAATTTTAGGTCCTCCAATTTATGTGTTTTTTACATTGTTTCGTGTATAAACAACAGAACAAAGAACAAGGGCGTGCGTGGATATGTGAGTTGTTAATGAAGAAATGGGCTTTCACGACAAAAATGATGATTAGTTATTACCCGTACATTTCTGCATTGAATTGCAGGCTTCGGCCATTTTGTATAAGCTATCTAATTTCGTATTTTCAGAGTGATATGAATCGAATATAAAGAAGAGTTGAATAAATTGAAAAATTCCTCTCCTCTGTGTTTGTTGTCTGCCTCGCTGTGAATTTTTATTTCTGCGTTTATTGCATTCTTTATGTTAAAATGGGAAGACACTCTATGTTTTATTTTATTCATAATTTCCAACATGCTTCTTGACATACGTTTCCTTATTTTCAAAAGATATGCCAACCACACCAGAGAACATTGTGCAAAGGGAACAATGACGATGCCACTACGCAGTTAACAAAGAAAGAATTAATGCACATCACTACCTCCTCTTCACTAATCGTCAACCTAGCCTTCACTCTCAATCCAACGCAAAACAATCTCCCATTCCTTCCCAAAATAGCCTCCTGCCCCTACATTCCACCCAACCTTTCCCAGTTCCCCTTCCATCTCCACGCATTGAACAAAAATTTCGAAACCCTTCAAATCCTTCACCTCTCGCCTGCCCTGTACATGCGCCCCCCCATGTGCCTCCCTTTCCACCTTCCCAACAATTTCTCCCCATCCATCTCCAACATGCACATCGTCACTTTTGTGTAAGGATTGATGCACTTTGTCCCATCCAAGTTTTCTCAAATTGTCATGAAGCTTACCCATCCATGAAAACAAAAACAAATAACAGAATCATTTCTTGTACCCGTTGTGCCAGCGAATGAACAACCCACCATTTCTTCTCCACAAACAACATCGACCCAGGTATCCAACCACATGTCCTCTCCTGCCTGACTCAACTTTAAGAGATGCTCATTGCTCGTGTCAACCACGTTCTTCAATTCACCCATGCACGTGGTGGCCAGCCCAAATATTTCGGCCATACTATTAACTTTCCTCAAGATATCACTAACATTGTCACCTCTCTTCCTCGCATGCTTTCAGAACTAGACATCCTATGAATTTTTTGTTAGTAGATCACGTGTTCATGCAGCTTTGCAATTCAAACTATAAAACGAACCATACTTCAAAGATGTCCAGATTAACCAACTTTTGCTCTCTGCTCTACCTGTTGCACCTACTACCATTTCCAACATGCTACGCCATATCAACATGACTTCCATCCCACTCTAGGAAGCCATTTCAAAAAATCATAATTGTGAACTTCCACACCCATGCTCGTCTGACCTCCACCCATCCTCATTTGTTTCAACTGTACCAAACTCTCATTCAGAAATTGATGAAATACTTACTTACATAGAATCCTCCAATTCCACACCCACCCATTCATTTCAATGGCCCATCATTGGCCTCTCTCAAGTCAATGAATAAAACACAAAGGGCCTCTTCTCCATGGCCTTCCCCACCCTCTTCCCCACCGGATCTACCATGATTAACCAACCAATAATTGCAAAAGTGGATATGTACGGATACACTTTTCATCTAATTCAGTACCATGACAACTGTTTTGGCCAACATCCTTGCTTTCGCTATTATTTGTACAACCTTATCATGCACCATCACAGCTGTTAAGCAACTAATTATGTCTTCATTAAAAGGGACCTTTAAAATACCCTTCTGTCAACAATCGCTGACCTTCACCACCACCTTCAAAAAATTCCACCTTCCACCATTCCAGACCATATTATGCATTTTGGCTCATCCTTATGTGGGAGTCGTTCATTCTGGACCAGGGCTAGAGGGGAGCTCGCCGACATGATCATTCAACAAGGTACTCCTACCATATTCTTCACACTTAGTGTAGCTGATACCAAATGGCCTGACTTGCATAATTCCATGCCTTCCAACCCTCCATCCAATTCACATGCTCAAACTCGATGGAGAATACAAAATATTGTTGCAAACCCACATCGTGCATCTCAATACATCCAATGCAGATTCACAAAATTCCTGGAAGAGGTCCTACTTAAAAGATTCCTTGTAAAGGATTACTAGTGCAAGTATGCATACTATTTCTTCCCTGTATTTCCTTTCGTTACTTTCAATTTGATGCATCCATATTACTTTTTCTCCCCTTTCTTTCTAAGGTATGAATGGAAACATCACGGCTCCGCACATATCCATCGTTTCTTGTGACTTCCAAATGCACCTGCTATGGACACTCTTGACTATACCAGCGCTACAGATATCCGTGCGGCCAAAGAATTTTTCGATACGTACATCACTGCTTGGAACCCTCTCCCCCTTCACAACTAAGCTCCTGGCATGAATCATTCATCTCTATGAGACCCATGCCTCGTTGGGACACATGAAAGTTTTGTGGCCAATCAATTGCAAGACTATGAACAACTTCTGAATACCGTTCAAATATACACAACTTGCCACTCTTCTACATGTTTGCGTAAGAGAAATAACGCTACAACTTGCCGCTATGGAGCGCCATGGGAGGCTCACGACACCTCCTCTCTACACATTGACGCTACTGGCCGAAAATTGTACTCCCCTGCTAGAAATGATGACAAACTAAATGTGCACAATGCTCATTTGCTTGCAATATGGAGGGACAACATTTAATTTCAACCAGTTCTCTCATGCCATGTTTTGCTGAACTACATTTCAAAGTATGCAGCGAAAGCAGAGGCAAATTCTGAAAGCTACTACCAAATTCTCTCCCGTCTCTCACAATGTTCCCCGCGATGCTCCTACTGTAACTGTTGTCCACAAAATCCTAACTGAAATGGTCACTGATTGAGACATTAGTGCAAAAGAAATATGCCACATGCTACAAAAACTCCCACTAACAAAGTGCAGTCGTTATTTTGTCTCCCTCAATGTAAAAAAACAAGTATTCAAACGTGTTTCACAAGAACTGGATGTTCATCTTCCATCAACACCTTTCATCGCCTCCTACATGCAAATACCACCTACACTTGTAGGGTTTCCTCTTATTGAAGTCACACACTCCTGGTCCTTCTCCTCCCATCGGAAAACATCATCGTGGAAACACATCTTCCCTCCCATGTTCGTCCTCATCCTTCCTCGTTACACCTCCATTCCATTGAAATAATCGACATCCTATGTAGACTTTTGTTGGAGCGAACTCCTTCTGTACTACCCTTTCCGCAGACTCCCTGACGACATTGACACATCCGACGTGACCATTGTTGCACATTGGGAACAAACTAGACACATGTATCGGGCTTGGCATGTTCATCGCACCCCATCCGCCCCAAACCTTTCCGAATTTGGTTTTTCATCACTTGATGACCCTCACCATGCCCCCACCATAAAGATGGATGAATGAAAATTTCTCTCTCAACTCCACCCATGTAACAACATCCTCCTCGATGAGCTTGAAATTCTTGGCCATCATGACTTTGATGCAAACCATAATTGGGACCAATCTGTCATCCCTTCACACTTGCAAGAAACAACCATCCACTTCATCGACTTCAACTTCTCCTCCACAAGAATCCAACAACTCCCAACTCCATGCTCATATTCCCTTTCCTCCTTGTCCCCAAGCTAAACAATTTCATCTAATATCATTTTCTCCCACTTCCGCAACAACGCTGCCATGACAGTTTTAAGAATGATAATCTAAGGCACTATTGGCACCGGTAAGTCATTCCTAATTGAGTGCCTCAAAAATGCCTTCCTTGACAACTCCACCAATGGAGAAAAACCCCTCCTCTTTCTTGCTCCAATAGGTGTTGCAACATTCCACAATAATGCCCTAATGATCCACTCTTCTCTTCACATCCCTATATCCTCTATGGAACCTTTAGAAGGTCAATCCCTCCTAAACCTTCAAGAACAACTTTGGCACGTCAAATACATTCTAATTGACAAAATGAGCTTCATTGGTCCTAAATTTCTTTCTCAAATCGATGATCGCTTGCATGAGGCATTCCCATCAAATAGAAACAACCAATTTGGTGGACGTTCTATAATCCTTGCAGGAGACCTTGGCCAACTTCCACCTGTCAAAGACACACCAATATATGTAGGCACTTCTTGTGGCACTGCACTATGGCAAAGCTTCGATACCGTGGTTACACTTTCAATAGTGTTTCGACAACAAGGAACAAGACCTGCTCAAATTTCCTTTCTCCAACTCCTCTCCAACCTTCCCAATGCAACACCCACTATTGATGATTGGTAGCTTCTTATGACATGTTAAAAAACAAACCTTACTGAAGCCGAACTTGAATCATTCTCCAATTCAATGCATCTCTATTAAACAAATGAGGTTGTTTCCCTACACAATAAGTCCATGTTAAAAACACCAAACCATCCAGTTGCCCGTTGCTATGTTTCCCAAAGGAGAAAAATCCCCGCAAAGAAACTGGAAGATGATCAACTAGCTACGAAAATACTCCTATACGTCAGAAAACGTGTCATTCTCACCAACAAATTATGGGTTATTTGTTTTTTTTTACTTTCTTCACTACAAGGGTCCACCATGGGATCCTTCAAATCCAAATTTTGTGCCAATCCCCCCCATAACAAGGGGTTTGCGAACACAAGTGCCGCTCCGCATGACATGGAGCTTAAAAATCCATAAATTGCAAAGCGTGACACTAGATAAGGCAACAATCGACATTGGAAACATTGATCGACAATGCCTAACTTTCACAGCCATATCAAGAGTTCGGTCGTTGAATGATCTTTGCATCTCCCCCACTTTCTCCTTCACACACTATTTGCGGATGCAGGAGAACCATTTCGTCATATGCAGGAAAAAAGAGGAGACGTACCTTGCCTCCAAATCTATTACTCAAACCCCTTGAAGACCTTATCCTATTGGTACCTTCCCTTCAGTTGCATTTCACTTTTACATCTTTCATATTCTCTCTCATCTTAACACCTTGCAATTTTCTTGCTTAATTTACATTTTTAGTTTCCAATATAATTTCACTTCAAAATGGTTGCTACTATTTCTTTGTTGTCATGCTTTCCCGTATGAGTATTTATTTTTTACATGTTCACTTAAATTCTTTTCCTTTCCTTGCAGAAAAATATGGATCGGAAATATATTTAACACTTCCACAAATTTTTCCAGGAAATCTAATTTTGCCTCTGTACCGGTTGCGCCTGACGCTACAAATACTTCAAAGGATTGAAACTTTCATGCATCTCCTCATCCATGTACATGAAAGGGATGCACACAGACAACTCCCAGCATACGATCTTGATCGCGTCCCAACTCTGGACGTCAATTGGTGTTGTCCATGTCGCACAACACCTTCTGTTTACAACTAGGAGTACCCCCTTCTGGGAAACCATCAACATGCACTTTGCTAGACAGAATGCAAGATTTTTTTTGGGGAAATACACCACAACTTCTTCTTCAAAAAGAAACAATACATCTTATTTTTTTCAACTTTAACTTGCTATAAAGTAATGTATATAGAAAAAATTGGCATGCTTCCATGCACAATCAGACTACTATGTTGTCACTTATTCCTTCGCTTCTTTCCAAATGGGTTTTCTGCTATATTCAAAAATATCTTTTTTTGTGCTTCCTAATGTAAACAAAAAAAACAAAAATTATACAGTACAAGTCCTTCTTCATACCCTTTCTCCTTTTTTCTTTTCCAGATGCCTTTTCACTTTTTAACCTTTTCTTGGAATGTGTTAATTGCAAACAATAATATGAATCTATTTTGCATTCAAACATGTCATGGTTACATGCTACGCTGTTATGAATACTTTCCCGAGGTCCATACCATTCTCTTGAATTTGTTCCACAACTTGTAAATGAAAACACACTATATTTCATCTCCACTAGATTTGATTGTGCTCTTCTATAGGTTTCATTATTTTTTAAATGCAACAAAGTTCCAACAAATTGTAATAGAACAACCATGTCACATGAATTTCAAATTACAAACCATGTACATACATGTGTATGTTTTGGATAGTTGAACTACATTTGGCATGTAATCATATGTTGTGATACAATGTTTTGTTTTACAATATAATGTTTTGTTTTTAAAATTCAAGTTGTCATTTTATTTGTTAAATACAAAATGAATCTCTAGATGGAAATTTCAAATTACATTTTCACAATGTGTATATTTTGAATAGTTGAACTACATTTGGCATGTGAATGTGATATAATATTTTGTTTTTAAAAAGTTGTCATTTTATAAATTTGCTAAAAATATAAAATGAATCTCTCTAGATGGAAATTTCGAATTACAAACCATGTATACATGTGTATATTTTTTATAGTTGAACTACATTTGGCATGTGATCACATGTTGTGATATAATGTTTTGTTTTTAAAACTCAAGTTTTCACTATATTTTTTAAATATAAAATGAAGTTGGCATTATATTTGTTAAATATAAAATTAATCTAGATGGAAATTTCAAATTACAATTTACACATAAATGTGTATATTTTGGATAGTTGAACTACATTTGCCATGTGCTCACATGTTGTGATATAATGTTTTGTTCTTAAAACTCAAGTTTTCATTTTATTTGTTAAATATAAAATGAATCTAGATGGAAATTTCAAATTACATTTAAGACATACATACATCGCTCCCCCCTCTGAAGCCTCCTCGAATGCCCACAACTGAGGATGAAGCCATTGCTAGAGAATATGGGTGCCTAATAGAGGAAGAGGACCAAGCGACAGACGAAGATGAATGAACTCCATGATTTTCACCTCAGGATATACTTCATCTCTTTTGTTTTTATATGGGTCACTGAATATTTTATATTACAATACTGAATGACACTCTTAAGGGGTTGGTTTCCTCCTTTGAGGCAACCCAAAACTTGGTTTATTTTGAAAATTTCCAAGGCAGGGATAGGATAAGCACTGCTTTCCATCTCTGCCCATTGCCTCTATACAATTTTTCATTCTTTTAATATAGTTTAGCCCACGTTACAAACAAAAAAAAGTTCGCATGAATATATGTACATAAAAATTATTGAAGTACATGTTTGAATATATGTAGAAATGATTGAAGTACAATACATATCGATGTATATATCTAAAAACAATCATAAAATTCTAGGTGTTCTTAGATGTCTCAAACAATCATAAAATTTAAAATTGCATTAGAACATATATATCCAATACACAACATTTTTCATTAATGTACATAGAAAAACTACTTTCAGTTGATAGTAAATTGGAAATTACAAAACACGTACCACACATTTTGCATTAAAGAATGAATATTATAATTTACTTAATAGACACATGTTTAAAACAAAATCGTGCAACTTCAAATTTTCATTATATCAACTATGCTAGATACACATATATGTACATTTGGCAATAATGACATTATGAAAAATTGTACCAGAGAATGTAAGAAATCGTTTAAGACCAGATAATCTAGACATGTGCATGTGTACACATGTATAAATTACTCGTGTGCATGTGCCAAAACAATGTACATGTGCAAACACTTGTACATATAGCATAAAAAGGTAGTTCAATTTTTAGTTGAGTTCTAGAAGTTGTAAAAGATGAATCCACAAAGAAGAAATTTTTTGGGTAGTTCAATAAAAAAAATTCCAAGGGAATTCCATCTTCAATGAACCATTCATGATCGGCTTTTGACATTTTCCATTTCTTAATTTTCGTTTTTTTCTTTGATTGAACTTATATCAACTTTATGTGTGTTGCACACACCAAGTGACTATATTGACAACTTATGACATCAAATTCATAGTCTTGAAAGTAAAAAAAATCCCCACTTTGATTATTTTGCTGGAAAAAATAACCTTTCATTATAATAGACCCTATGTCATATTTAAACTCATTATCATCATAGTTTTCTAATAATTTCATCTTTCGTTCACTGCAACACATAAAATAATACTTCACATTTTCATCGTTGATAGTAGGTGAAACTACAACAAAAACATCTCCTGCACAATAAAACAAACTTATGTATTTAAATTTAGATCATAATTAACATGAAGAATTTACTTTAAAATTAACATGTGTACTTGATTTTATTATCTATTTCTAGATCTCTATCATTTGAAAGCAATTGAAATGTTACCTTATCTAACAAG
The DNA here is from genome assembly GCA_034641835.2 of Pinus albicaulis. NCBI lineage: Eukaryota > Viridiplantae > Streptophyta > Pinopsida > Pinales > Pinaceae > Pinus > Pinus albicaulis. The sequence continues at coordinate 111,093,312 of CM076574.1, forward strand.
ATCAGAAACTCGATCACCATAAGATAATATTGTTGTCTCTTGTGATTGCATTTCTTCAAAGCTTGCAACAAATATTTTCCCCTTTGTATTTAGTTATGTATGTTGCCAATATTTTACATACATTTTGTTTTCACAAACATCATTGGATTTTGTGTTTCCTATGAAAACATGACAAAAATAAGAATATTTTCTTTTATCCAATGCAAACACTTTTTTGGACAACTTTGTTTTAATTGAATTCAATTTTTGAGTCCCTTTTATTGTTTCAACATAATCTCCAATCGATCTATCTACATCTTGGACCCCAATATGCCAAAAAAACCTATAAGGAAAATTCAAAGAAGAATATAAATATGATATCAAAATACCATCAAAGATAATCATTGTGATAAATGTATTGTTTAAAATTAGAAATCCAATAAAAAATAAATTGAATGTACCTTCGTACTTCCCTTGATTGGTTAGCCTCATGGCTTAATGCAGCGATGCACCATTGAACAACTTCTTTAGCCGAGACAATTTGGTTTGCAGAGTGGTCCATTTGATATCTTCAAAGTGCTCATTTTATACATGCCCCTGCACCATGATGCAGGGGTTCTGGGTTAAATCATAATCCTAGCATATAAACCACACATACTTCACTCAGCATAAAAATATTTAACTTGGAAATAGACATGAAGGAAAGAGTGCCACAAAATAAAAAAATACTGATATTAAAACATAAAACTCTTTGTCAAAATATTACATTGGGCGGCCTCTTGGTTCTTGGCCCTTCTAACCTCTCCTCACCCTTCCTGAACTCCTCACACACTCAACTCTTGTTTTTCCTCATAAAAACACTCCTATTTATACATAAATAATGTATTTATTTCGCCCCACAAATTTCTCCACCCAATCCTCAACTAAATCTAATTTAAATTCATTTTAGGTGTGGACTCGACAAAGTCCCGTACATAGAATTCCTACCCCCTAAATTTGCTACCTAATTCTATTTTCCCTCATATCCTTTTAATTATTAAAAGAATATATACAAAAATCCTGACATTTATAATTTCTCTCCTAATTTATTTAAAAATAACAATTTCATTAATAAAATAATTAAAATGTCACGCCCCCCTTATTACATAATTAAATAATGAAAATTTGGCTTGGATGCTCATGCATCAGACTCCCCAAGTAGAGAATTTTTCATAGACTCCTGTCTATAAGGTCCGTCGCTTTTCTGTAACAATGCGACAGCCACAAGTCTTGATGAATTTCTCCCTCCAGGATTCCATACTTTGTTCGGTCGCTAGTCCTTCGAAGTATCAACTCAATTCGATAACTCATATTTCACTCTGTCGATCAGATTCCATAAGCTTCTCCAACATTTTCTTTCGCCAATTCCTCGGAGTAATTCCTCTTTGTCGAACTCTTTCATCTCCAACTGAGCTGAATTCTCAACTTCCTGAAATAGAAAATAATCAAGAACTCCTTCTTGATTACAACTATAGTCTTGGATTGATTTTATAGCAACAACCCTCTCGTCTCGTACTATACCTGCATTCACCAACACACTGTTATTTTTAAAACGGTAAGACCTGTCGGTCTCTTTTGATGCTTCAGGCATCAATATCTCATCATCAAATTTCTGAACTTCAATAGATTCTATTCCGAACTACTGGCTGCTTCCATCTTCGTCCTGCTGATTCAATGTTTCCTTTATGTCCCTATAGACATAACTCCCTCGTTGCTTCTGATCTTCCATCTCAATGCCAAATAACTTCTGCTCAATTTATTTGATTTCAACATCATATATGTTAATGTTGTTTTCTATACCTACAGCTACATCATTATTTGAAAATTTATAACATTCATTCAACTCCATAAAAGTTTAAATATTTCATCTCTATCATGCATAGTAACTGTAATTTCTTCTGGATCATGTTCCGCAATTTTTTCTTCGCCATCATGCTCCTTCAGCCACCGTTCAAAAAAATTGATTTCCACATGAAATATTTCCATCACTTCATCACTACCTTCACTCTTCCTCTGGCAATCTTCCTAAGTTGTCCTGATTTCAGCATCATTACATTGTAAACTTTCATCAGCAATTTCATTAAAAAAATACATTTGTTTACCTCCTTGGAATTTTTCTTCGACATTCCCATTTTTCTCCTGCTCCATAACAGCTTTGACTTGCTGTCTTACCCCAAACAAGAATTCATTCATGATTTCTTCCTGTTGTAACCGATCAATACTTTCCTTCTCTAAAAGGAATTCTCTACCAGACTTTACCTCAAAAGTTTCATTCTCTTTTGTGACAGTTCCATCAAACTGCTCACCATCTTTCACACATCCTACAAACATACATAAACTGTGAGAAAAAATGTAAGGCTTCATGGCCTCATCTATTTCTCTCGCCAACACATCTTCAGATGCTTCTGAACTATCCCAATAGTTCATGAGATCTTCTTCATTCATCTCTTCACCTAGACTTTCACCCTGTTCTAGGCCACAAATGAAAACATCCATTTTTAACTCATCCTCTCTGAGTTCTTTACAACTCAACATCTGCTCGAGCTTCCTTAGCTCTTCTGCCAACTGTATGTTTACCTACTTTTCCCTTTTTGCGTGTAGCTTCTGCCAAATTACCTTCTTCCTCATGGTCCAACCATGTGTCTAGTTTTTCACATTTTCCTGCAACAACTTCATTAACAATTCAAGGTGAATTGTTATCTCAGCCTTCTCCTGCTCATACTCTTCATCTGTCAACTGTTCACATATGCCACTTACCTTGGCATTTTCCTTCTTCTTCCTTCTGTTGTGGTCTTCATCAGATCTTCGGAAATGACTATCAACAATCATCTTCCCATTCTTTGTGAACTGCATTTGTTCACATGTGGACTTCATTTAATCCACTTCTCAGCAATCCTTCACACTTGCCATTCATCAAAATGCAAGTTCTCCTCCTGCGCTTGGCTTCTCTTGGTTCTATGTCTTGGAACCAGTCTCTGGTAACCCTCTTGCTTCACTTTGTTGTAAAGAAGACTTTAGCAACACATGTGTTACAATAACCAATTCTCTGGGTGTTGGGATCCACCAATCATGCACCTAATTACATTCAGACTTTTGACTTATCTTACGACTCTTTGACTTCAGACTTGCACCAATTTTTCATCTTGAATAAAAATACTCAATCTTAACTCCAAACTATCCAAACTTTCATTTGACTCTAACACCTATTTTCACTTCAAGACTCAACCCAAAAATTATGACAATCGATGTTTCAAGTTATACAATCTTCACTTTCTTTCATATTTCATTCTCTATGAAAATCATCAGTTTGTCCTCATCACTTCACATGATACTAAAGTCTTTAGTCGAAATGCAATTCAATTTTTCCAATATTTATTTTAAGGTGAAAATAAATAAACCATTCAATCTTCAATGTTCAGAATTACCTTCCCGAATTATCATACCTCATGCTCTTGTTAAGACTATTAATAAACCTTCCTCTCTACAGTCTCAATTTTTTGATTTCCACTCTTCTGTGCTGTCTTTTTCACTGTAAACACTCGCATGTACATAAGTTTGTAATCTTATTGCAAACATTTCCTTGCACTTTTATACACCATGCAACATCAATTTATATCTCTTCACCTGTGTACAGAGAACAAGCAACCTCTTCGATGTACAACCCGTACATTGTGTTCATCCTGAATATCACCTCCTTAAATGTCGTTAATGATGGTAAAGACAAAGGTTTACAACATCAAGCAATTATATTTTCAATCACCAATCAAAAGAACTCTTCTTTTCCCAACTATAGGCTTTGGTCCAAAATGACTTAACCAAAACTGTGAAGAATCCACATTATGCATAATAAATCATCACACTATGCATAATAAACCTCCTCATATAAACATGCATGTTTGCCTTCATATCACCCAAGATTAGCACATTTTCCCATTCATTTATACCTTCGCATTTGCAACATTTCCACACTTTCATAACATCTACAAAAGATCATATTCTCAAGTATGGCAAGGAAATTTAATCATCCAGATTTTAAAACACCTCTACTCAATGAATATTGATTCATTCAATGAGCACTTACCTTGAATATTCTTGTGGTTGAAATGATCCAACCCTTCTCTCGCATATTATTTTAGGAATACATTCAAGCCTCTACAAAATTATTTTGAACGCGCAAGGTCCATTTTCTCTCCCAGCAAATAAAATTTCTTTCCAACAATTTTCTAACATAAATCTTTTCTCAGTAATTAATGTTAGAAACTTTCAAAGTACGCACAATATCACCTCTTAGTTTATGCCAATTTCCTTCATCTCAATCTGAATTACATATCCATTTTATGATTATTAAATAACATAAAATCTCAATTGACTTACCACCTTCATAGTGTGCCCACTGATAGTTCTTGAGTTTCCGCACTACAACTCTTTTTCCGAAGTATCAATGCAAAATATTATCAAAATATTTGTAAAGAGAATGGCATAGCTGGACCAAACATTATCTATGATAGTGATATTACTTCAACGTAGAGGACTTCCAAAGCTTTCTTTCATAAAAAAAAATTCATTTACTCAATAAAATTTTGTTTGAAAGAAAATCCAAGCCTTCATAAATGCTTTCGCCAGAAATTGCACAAGTACTTTGGATATACTAATGACACTGAGGCAGAAACATAACCACTGTCTTTTCAACCCCCAGAAAGTATTTGAATTTACACAACAACTTCTTTCTCTTCAAGAAACACATCTTTGATGGCCTGCTTCACTTCTGCAACTGAAGAGAGAACATTACTCCATATTTTTCCATCAGATTTGCACCTTGATATTCGTGCATGTTGAGATGTCAAACTTGTTATTGTTGCCACAATTGGCCCATCTAATCGCTATAACAGTTATGGTAAGCAATTGACTCATCGAGCTTTATCAAATGGTTCTTTCACGGCTGACTATGCAGAAACCTCCTAACATGTATAAAACGTTCTTACGTTGCTCATGAGTAACTATACCTTCAAGCTTGTATATCTGCAATCCGTGTAGGATCAAGCAAACATACAGACATACAATGTGTTCACCGAAAGAAAACACATATGCAGGGCTCTCTCTAGTTAGAAAATAACATATGCACCGAGAGAGAACATGTTTATGTTCTAACATAAATGGTTTATTAGTAGACAAACCATCGTACCAAGATGCTACATACAGTGTGCGATAAACAAATTTGCATACGCTTTGAAATTAATTCATGTAGTGACTATTGGTGCGTCTAATGTCAAAGGGACAACAACAAAATTTTTTCTCTTGTTAACTTCCGTCCACACTTCAATGACCTTCAGTGATGAAGCTATTGCGCACCAAAACATGAACCTTTTCTGAAAATCAATTTCACGTGGCCTCTTCTTCACACGAGATCATTCAAACAGGTTCAACAACCCCAATAGTGCCCATATTGAATCGATCTATATAGAAATGATTTGGTATGCAAAAATTTGAAGCTCGATTGCACCAATCATTGTCCCAAGTTTCAAAAAAAGCTCTTGTCATGTCCATCTTTCACCAATGTACTCTGATCATCATTGTTGATCCATAATTACTCGGTGCGGTTGCATGTACACTCCAACAGTAGATCCACACCAAATCTTACTAGATTTGGCTTCTTCATACACCTAATATGTCGATAATAAACTATATGTAGCATATATGGCCACTTTCACATGTAGATCTATCCACAACAGTTCCCATTTTGCCTTACACATTTCTCCACAACTCCTAATTTCTGCATTTATCATGCTTCTGCGTATTGTCCTCTCACACTCTGGAATGTTGCGTTTTAAATTCTATCAGTCCAACTCTCCTTCCTGGACAGCGCTGCATTCATGCTAATGCATCTTCTCATCAAATTTGTAGAGTACAGGAAACCATTTAATTGCAGACGTGTACCCTCGGCCCTTATGCCGTAGTTAGAGTTGCACACTGCCAATCTGAAGTGCCAACACTATTCAACTGGAGTACCGCGTAACCCAATTGCTCCAACACTTGCATCCAACCTGCAAGTCCACCACTCAAATATACAACAGAAATATAAATATATAAATTTTCAAACTCAATGTGCCACATAATTCAATCAACTCTCTCTCAAGCTCTGATACCAAATGATGCAGGGATTCTGGGTTAAATCAGAATCCTAGCATATAAACCACACGTATTTCACTCAGCATAAAAATATTTAACTCAGAAATAGACATGAAGGAAAGAGTGTCGCAAAATAAACAATACTGATATTAAAACATAAAACTCTTTGTCAAAATATTACATTGGGCGGCCTCTTGGCTCTTGGCCCTTCTAACCTCTCCTCACCCTTCCTGAACTCCTCACACACTCAACTCTTGTTTTTCCTCATAAAAAAACTCCTATTTATACATAAATAATTTATTTATTTCGCCCCACAAATTTCTCCACCCAATTCTCAACTAAATCTAATTTAAATTCATTTTAGGTGTGGACTCAACAAAGTCCCGTACATAGAATTCCTACTCCCTAAATTTGCTACCTAATTCTATTTTCCCTCATATCCTTTTAATTATTAAAAGAATATATACAAAAATCCTCACATTTATAATTTCTCTCCTAATTTATTTAAAAATAACAATTTAATTAATAAAATAATTAAAATTTCACACCCTCCTTATTACATAATTAAATAATGAAAATTTGGCTTGGATGCTCCTACATCACACCATCATGTTCTCCTTTTCCATGACCAGTCTCAAAGAAATTCCAACAATGTTTAATGCAGGTTTTCATATGAAGATGACAACCAAAATAATGATTTTGAAGATTTGAAATGACATGTGCATCCATTTGACCATATCCAATGTTCATTGAATTTTATTCCATGACTTTTGAAGGAGTCATAAATCTTTTCAAAATAGTGTTGTACAAAATATGTATCATGTGTACAATCGTCACTGATATAAAAGTGATATTATTTAATAACATGCCGATTTTCACTGGCGCTTTATATATGATCAACATTTTGTTCAGCATGTCTATATAGAATATGGACGAGCATGGAGACTTGGTCAAAAGGATAGTATTCACTCTAAATTTATTTTTGTGGAACAAATGTATAGTTTTCTGCAAAATCAACTATTGCCAAAATGGTCCCTCATGGAAAAAATTCACGGAATTTTTTCAATTACAAGTCCTGCCATTGAGATCTATGGGAATGCTTGGTGTATTTATAAATTTCTGCCTCAAACTTTCTCAAAAAATCTATCACAAAAATTTCTTCTTCTGTAAATTAATTCTTTTAGCACTTGTAGTACTACTTGAACCTTGAATCAATGAATGGATATATTCATATATCTTCCATTTCACTTTCATGTTGGACCATTATTGATCATTTATATCAGTACGATATTTGTTTTGAAATTTCCACAATCATCGCATTTTCGACCGAACTTATGTAAAAACTTCGGCTGAACTTTTGTGTTGTTAGAGTTGACAGGTTGTCAAGACAAAAAACAATTCGGCCAAACTTTTTAAAAGTTTGGCTGAACTAACACATCTGCAATTATGCAATAGCTTGGCTCTGTACATATTTATTTAACTTTGGAATGATTAAACTCCATGAAAATTTATGAATTAACTGTCAAAACTAAGACAAGCATTTGCAGAATTCAATCTACTTTCAGGAAATATAACTTTTATGGAATTTCATAAATATTTATTAATTTTAATTAATTTTGTAATAAAATGGGTGCAAACAATTTCTGAAGGTCATTACGATTCAGTGAAATCAATATTCTGTATATTCCATAATACACAGTAAAAAAATTGAAAAAATTATGGTGCATTACATTGGTCCGTCGTGTGTAATGGGTAGTTTTTAGATTTTTAGTTTATAACTTATATGTTGAGAAATTTTGTGCGAGCCGAAACATATTCAAAATATGCAGTTTTTTCATATTGGATCAGTTCAAAAAAAATCTAGTAATTATGATATGCATTAGTTGGTTTCGTAAATATAACAAAACCAAAGAAGACTCTATCTAGATTGTTGTAAAACATTTTGTTTCTCAAAAACACAAAGTTTTGAAAGAATACACCAACGTGTTTGAACATGACTCTTTATGAATCCTTTGATTGTTAAAGAACATATACTCAAAGAAATGTTAAGTTGACATATCAAATATGTATAAAAAAATTCTAAAAAATAAGTAATAGAAAGCTAATCAAATTTATGACAACTTTTATTTTTATCTTAAAATTAAATTCTAAACAAAAAATTTGTTTTGGCTTGCAGAAAGTTTAAAAAATAAAAAATTAATAAAAAAATGATATTTTTTTTTCTAAAAAAAACAAAAATTGTAACCCAACTTCACATTTTCACAATAACACTAGATGATTTTGTTAACAAACTCTAATATAATTACTAATTATAAATTTAAGAATAAAATACTAAAAAAAAACTTAAATTTAATATATCAATTATTATTTGTTTGATCATAAAAACTAAAATACAATTTTTTTTTCCAATTTAAAAATCTTATGAAATTCTCTTTACATATTTTGAGGCAATCGCTAATTAATATATATATATATATATATATATATATATATATATATATATGGTTGGAGTTTGGCAAAGATTAAAACGATCCCCTAAAAAAAAAACTCTCAAAGAGGCATTACTAATATATATATATATATATATATATATATATATATATATATATATATACACACACACAAATGGTTAGAGTTTGAAAAATATCAAAACGATCCCCTCATAAAAAATTTAATTTAGTGAAACAGTGATACAAAGTTCCATTGATAATCAGGTTTCAAAATTATTAACTATAATTTACTATCAGTACAATCCACTGTGTTTCAGGTATTATCACACCACACAACAGATTTTCAGAAAAAAATCTGACAAACTACTTTTTCTTATATACTGAAAACCCATTTATACATGTATGGAGAATAGGGTTATACACTTGGAAATTGATCTCAATATAAAACAGACCATGATCTATACTCAAAAATCAATCTCAATACAGAAGAGAACAGATGCAATTGTGTCATCATTTCCTTTTTGCTGATGAATAATTAAATACTTTACAAAGGAAAAAAAAACCGAGACCTATTCACATAAAAGGTTGCTTCATACTCGGCCTTGCCATTCTACCATGTTTTTGTCTTTTGAACGATACTATATTTTGCAACCTCTATTGCTATCTATATCTCTGATCGCGGATGCAGGTGACCAGTAACCCATTCTTCATGGTTACAATTATTCCCAACGTTGACTCAACCTTCACATCCTCAACCACTTTCACACGATATCGATACACAAAGGAAGCAACCACCAATTTCATAAGCATATAAGAAAAATCCTTCCCCAATCAAGTTTTGGGTCCTGCATTAAAGACTGGGTATTTATATCCCCTTCTGCCACAAACACGCTTTCTCTGAACCATTTCTCTGGTTTGAATTCCCTACAGTCCTCTCCCCATATATTCTCCATCCTTCCCATCGAATAAATTGGGAAGATGAGATGTGTTCCCTTTTTTTAAATGTACATCATCTTGGATCACTTCCTTAGATTTTATCGGTGGCGGGGGATACAGTCTTATAGTTTCAGAGTTTCAGACAGTGCAGCATGCAAGTATTGCATCTCTTTCACCTCTTTAAGTGTAAACCCAGTGAAGTTAGTGGGATTCGATCCTGGTCTGATGACCATGATCCGGCGTAATCCAAACAAAATATTTTGTTCTATGTGTGGATGTTGAATAAGCAACCAGAAGAACCATGAGAGCGCAATATAAGTAGTTTCCCGTCCGGCTAGAATGAAGTTGATGGACATCTTGTTGGGATATTAATTCCAACTTCCCGCACAAACAACAGGATGACAACATTAATTGTGATGGGAATGAAAAGAGTAGCAGGACGACGGACTTCAAAGCTGATGGGATTGGAAGGGACAGCAATGGCGGTAGAAACCTCCAGTCCAAAACTTCACGAAATCTCAAATTTATCCACAACACCAACCAATCTTCATTCCTTTGCCAAACACATTGAATGCGGAGCCAACAGAGCACCATTCCGGTGGGTAGCAGAGATGGGCAGCGACGGAGGAAGGTGAACCCCCAAAATGGGTGACGTCATCCATTTTTGGATCCACCTCTTCACAATTCAAAGCAGTTCTGGGGGGATAAGAGAACTCACAGGAATGAACTCCAAGCAGCCCCCAGAAAGCTCAAAGGAATAAAGTTTTTTATTGTAATGTTTTTCTTATTTCTTGCATATGTTTTATTTTTACCGTGGGTTAATTATTTTTACTGTGGTACATGTTTTTTACTTTGGTTAAAAGAGTTATAATATATATTGTAAATATTTTATGTTTACAATATTTATGAATATTATAATGTCATATACATATGTCGTGAGAGCATTGTATTGTGTAGACAGAGCATTGTAATTTTTGCCCGAACGCAGAAACAGAGAGACAAAGAGAAAGAAGGTAGAGAGCAGCGAGCTGTGTTTGGAAGCAGCGTATGCCAAAGGAGAAGAACACTGTGTGTGTAGCAGCATATGCCAGAAATGGAAGCACTGTGTTTTGTAGCAGCAGAAGTTTTTTTCTGTTTTTGTAAACCCAGAACGTAGAAGTTCTGAAGATATCATTTGTAACAGTCCAACTTTTATTAATGAAATTTATGGTCTGCATATCTCTGTCCTCATTTTTTTTTAATTAAAACTTTGTGTTGAGTTGAGGAATTTTATTTCCTTTGTGTGTTATAATTACTTAGAAAATTCCAACATGGTATCAGAGCTAGTCTAGGCACTCAGTGAAAGAAGCAGAGATCGCTCTTCATTGCAGAAGCTATAAGAAGTTTTTTTTGGAAGCGGATTTCTCCAGCAGAGAAAGCTTTTGTTTTTTACACAGTAAAAAATGGCAGCAGCAGGCACCAGTCTGAAAAATCTTCAACTTCCACACTTTAATGGGAAGAATCATGAATATTGCGCTATCACTATGAGAGCTCCATTTGCCTCATAGGACATATGGGAGCTAGTTGAAAATGGCTACCCAGAACTAGCAGATGCAGCAGCATTGGCTGTTTTGACAGCAACAAAAAGAGACTTGTTAAAAGATAATAGGAAGAAGGACTCCAAAGCCCTCTTCTATCTTTTTCAATCTGTACATGAGAGTATTTTCCCAAGGATTGCAGCAGCGACAAAGTCTAAAGAGGCATGGGATATTCTCAAGACAAACTATCAAGGCATGGAGAAGGTGAAGACAACAAAGTTGCAAATGTTGAGGAGATATTTTGAAACTCTCTATATGAAAGAGTCTGAAAATATGGACTCATTTTTCACTCATGTTATTGGGTTGGTTATCTAGATAAGGTCTCATGGAGAGACACTTGAAGACATAAGAATTGTGGAGAAAATATTGAGAAGTATACCCTTAAGATTTGATGCCATAGTAGTGGCAATAGAAGAGACAAAGGATCACTCACAATTTACAGTGGATGAGCTGAGTGCATCCCTGATGTCTCATGAACACAGACTGAACAGAGGAACAGATTCCTCATTGGAACAAGCTTTCAAGACTCAAAAGTCTTTTGGCTGAAGCAAAGTTCAAGGCAGAGCAAACAACAGAGGAAGAGGCAGAAGCCAAAACAGAGGGAGAAACAGCCCTGCAATTTCGAGTGGAAGAAGCAGCAATTAGAACCAGAGTGAAGGCTCAAGCCAACATCAAGCTCATGGACAAAGGTATGATAAATCCCAAGTCCAATGTCATTATTGCAAGAAATATGGGCACTATGCCAATGAATGTAGGAAAAAGAAAAATGACATGAATAATAGACAGAATGCTAATTTTGCAAAAGAAAATAAGAACTAGAGTAATGTGCTCTTAACATGTAATGTAGCACAAGATAGACAAGACTATGTATGGTTCTTAGACTCAGGTTGTAGCAACCACATGATTGGAAACATAGCAATGTTTGTCAATCTTGATGAAAATGTTAAATCTGAAGTAACAACAGGAACTGATAGTAAGATCTCTGTCAAGGGTAAAGGCAGAGTAAGTATCTTGGCAAGAAATAGAGAACAGAAGTTTGTGCTAGATGTATATTATGTACCTGGCTTGAAATGTAATGTTTTGAGCATTGGGCAACTAATTGACAAAGGCTACAATGTATTTTTTAAAGATGATGTGTGCACAATCATGGACATACCTCCAAGAAATAAATTCATTGCAAAGGTGAAAATGACAAGCAATAGGATGTTTCCTCTCAAGCTCAGAGCACACTTGAAGAAAAGAAGAAATGTAGCAGCTGTAACACAAGAGGTCTTTCAAGAGGAAGTGAAAGATGAAAACTGGTTATGGCACTTGAGGTTTGGACATCTCAATTTCGGAGGCCTGAACTTGTTGCACAGAAAAGGAATGGTAAAAGGATTACCATTGATTGAGAAACTGGACAACCTTTGTGAAGGCTGCATCTTGGGAAAACAACACAGAGAAATCTTTCTAGCAATAAATAGTATAAGGGCAAAGGCACCCTTAGATATTGTTCATTCAGATTTGTGTGGACCAATGCAAATTCCATCTTTAGCTGGCAACAAACATGTTTTGACATTCATAGATGATTACACCAGAAAGACATGGGTTATTTATTGAAATAGAAGAGTGAAGTATTTGAACAGTTCTGCCATTTCAAAGCTCATGTTGAAAAGCAAAGTGGACACTACATCAAAGTGTTGAGAACTGACAGAGGTGGAGAATACATCTCAGAAGAGTTCCTACATTTCTGTAGGGAGAATGGCATACATAAGCAGTTTACCACAAGGTACACACCTCAGCAAAACGGTGTTGCAGAAAGGAAGAATAGGACCATCATGGACATGGTCAGAAGTATGTTGAAGGCAAAACATTTGCCAAATGAGTATTGGGCTGAAGCTTTCAATTGTGAAGCATATATCTTGAATAGATGCCTAACCAAATCTGTCATGAACAGAGTTCCAGAAGAAGCGTGGAGTGGCATAAAGCAGTTTGTCACCCACATGAAAGTATTCGGTTGTGTGGCTTATGCACACATTCCGGATTAGCTAAGGAAGAAATTGGACAGTAAGGAGGAGAAATGTATCTTTGTTGGATAAAGTGATGAGTCCAAGGCATATAAACTCTATAATCCATCCACCAAGAAAGCTATAATAAACAGAGATGTGCAGTTTATTGAAGAAGAAGGTTGGGATGGAAGCTTAGAGAAAACAGTGAATGTGAAGACATGTGTGTCTCACAAATAAGAAGAGGAAGGGACAACAACAAATCATCCCTCCTTGGTGGCTCCTCCTCCACCACCGCAAGCACATCAAACCACACCACAAGCTGGAAATAGAACAACCTTGAGAAATCAAGGAAGTGCTTCTTCAAGCACACCACAGGTAACTGAAACTCCATCAAGTTCAAGTGGAACTCCAAGTACACCAAGAAGACCAAGATTCAGAAATCTGAGTGAGATTTATGAGCAAGGAGAGGTAAATGATAATGCCAGTCTGAACCCTTTATTTGCTTTGTATTATCATGTTTATGACCTAATTCATTTTTAAGATGCTGGAAAAGAAGAAAAATAGATTGAAGCAATGGCTGAAGAAATTGGTGCAATAGAAAAGAGTAATACATGGGAGTTAGTGGACCTCCCTAAAGGTAAATAAGTCATTGGAGTAAAATGGGTCTATAAGACCAAGAGCAATGTTGAAGGCAAGATTGAAAGGCACAAACCCAGACTTGTTTTCAAAGGCTACAAGCAGCAACAAGGAAGAGATTATGAAGAAACCTTTGTGCCAGTTGCAAAGATGGAAACAGTGAGAACAGTGTTGTCCATAATAGCACAACATAAATGGAAGGTTTATCAAATGGATGTGAAATTTGTATTCCTGGATGGAGTGTTGAAAGAAGAGGTATATGTTGAAAAACCTCCAGGCTATGAGATTGAAGGACAAGAGCACAAATTATGCAAGCTGAAGAAAGCTCTTTATGGGCTTAAGCAAGCACCGAGAGCATGGGACAGCAGAATAGATGCTTGCCTGACAGAAAATGGATTTGAGAAATGTGATGGAGAACCCACACTCTACATAAAAGAAAATGATGGTAATATTTTTATTGTTGTTTTATATGTAGATGATTTAATATTTACTGGCAATGAAGTTTCTCTCATTTCTGATTTTAAAACAATCATGAAGAATGAATTTGAAATGACTGATTTGGGTCTTCTGAGATATTTTCTTGGAATTGAAGTAGAGAAAAATGAAAATGGGATTTTTATTTCCCAAGAAAAAATTGTTGAAGAAGTGTTGAAAATATTCAACATGCAAAATAGCAAAGCAGCTGTAACTCCAACTGTCATGGGGTTAAAATTAAGCAAAGAAGACAGCAACAAGGATTTTGATCCTAAATTGTACAAGAGCATAGTTGGTAGCCTCGTGTATTTGACTGCAACTAGGCCTGATATTATGCATGTTCTAAGTTTAATCTCCATATTTATGGAAAGGCCAAAAGAGACTCATTGGCAGGCAGCCAAGAGAATTCTCAGGTATGTGAATGGAACAAAGGGGTATGGTATTTTCTACTCCTCATCTGAAAATTTTAAATTGACTGGTTACACTAACAATGATTGGGCTGGAAGTGTAGATGACAGGAAGAGCACATTTGGATATGTGTTTCATTTGGGATCGGGAGCCGTTTCATGGGCTTCCAAAAAACAGCCAATTGTGGCTTTATCAATAGCAGAGGTAGAATATGTGGCAGCAACAGTAGCAACATGCCAAGCAGTATGGATGAGAAGAATGCTCAGAGATTTATGTCATGAACAGGACAAAGAAACAACAATTTACTGCGATAACAGCTCAGCGATAGCTTTATCAAATAATTATGTCTTCCATAAAAGAACAAATCATATCGATGCTAAATTTCATTATATACGAGAACTGGTTAATAATGGCGAAATTGTTTTGCAGCACTACAGGACAGAGGAGCAGTTTTCTGATATTTTGACAAAGCCATTCACGAAGAAAAGTTTTAATTATTTAAGGAAATGCCTGGGTATGCAAGAAAACCCAGCAGTTGAAATTAAGGGGGAGTGTTGGAATATTAATTCCAACTGCCCGCACAAATAGCAGGATGACAACATTAATTGTGATGGTAATGAGAAGAGCAGCAGGACGACGGACTTCAAAGCTGATGGGATTGGAAGGGACAACAACGACGGTGGAAACCTCCAGTCCAGAACTTCATGCAATCTCGAACTGATCCACAACACCAACCAGCCTTCATTCCTTTGCCAAACACATTGAATGCACAGCCAGCAGAGCACCATTCCGACGGGTAGCAGAGATGGGCAGCGACGGAGGAAGGTGAACCCCCGAAATGGGTGACGTCATCCATCTGTGGACCCACCTCTTCACAATTCAAAGCAGTTCTAAGGGATAAGATAACTCACGGGAATGAACTCCAACTAGCCTCTAGAAAGCTCAAAGGAATAAAGTTTTTTATTGTAATGTTTTTTTATTTCCCGCATATGTTTTATTTTTATTGTGGGTTAACTGTTTTTACCTCGGTACATGTTTTTTACTTTGGTTAAAAGAATTATAATATATATTGTAAATATTTTATATTTTCAATATATTTAAAATATATATGAATATTATAATTTCATATACATATGCAGTGAGAGCATTGTATTGTGTAGACATAGCATTGTAATTTTTGCCCGAATGCAGAAACATAGAGACAAAGAGAAAGAAGGCAGAGAGTAGAAAGTTGTGTTTGGAAGCAGTGTATGCTAAAGGATAAGAACGTTGTGTGTAGCAACATATGCCAAAAATTGAAGAGTTGTGTTTTGTAGCAGCAGAAGTTTTTTTTTTTTTTCTTCTTCTTCTGTTTTTGTAAATCCAGAACCTTGCAGTTCTAAAGATATCATTTGTAACAATCCAATTTTTATTAATGAAATTTATGGTCTCCATATCTCTGTCCGCATTTTTTTTAATTAAATCTCAGTGTTGAGTTGAGGAATTTTATTTCCTCTGTGTATTAGAATTACTCAGAAAATTCCAACACATTTGTGTAAATTTAAATAAAATACAATCTTGAAAATAGTGTAATTCTCACCCTTCGAAGTCGGAGAAGGTTTTTTCTACTCAACTTATGGATGACTTCAAATACATGAATTTGGTAAAAAAATCAAAGAGTCTTACAGTTTGAATTTGGTTTTTTTAACATAATTGAACATTTAAAATATTGAAGTTTGATAGTTTTAGATTTACAAAATTCTTGCTAAAGTTTATCAAAATCTTAGTCAAAAATCTAAATTCTTACTAGAGTTTATCAAAATCTTACTCAATTTTTTTTATAATGTTGGAGAAAATTTTGAAAACTAAATATACTACGGTGTACAAAAATATGAAAAATAGTAACTCTGAGACAAACCAGAAGTGATTTGACAGCTTGGGGCCACTCCCCTCCAATGTGACCCCTCCCTTTCAATAACGTGAATTGCCTACATCCTCATGGGATAGCATGATACATATCAAACATGGACATTGGCATCGTTCTGCCACATAGACGCCAACTTTTATGCATTTAATGTCTCTCAGTGCCCAGGATTTCAAACTCACTGGTCCTGCCCACAATTTTTGAAAATTTTGAAATTAAATGCCTACCCTTTGCTGTTGGTTCATGTGAGGGTAGTGGCTAAGCTACAAGTTCAGCAGTGAAGGTCGCAAAATAGAACTAGAAGTTGTCTATTCCCTTCGCAATAGGAAGTGTATTGAGAGAGAAAGCCTTGGCTGCCTGACGCTTCCAGGCCCCAGTTACGGAAGAAAATTTATCAACAGAGACATGGAAATTATAACGATGATCTAGCCTTTAAATTTCCAGAAGTTGGGGCGGTGTGTTTGGAAGGGTGAGGTTCAGCGAAATTATTGGCGACAGTGGAGGTGTAAGTTTTATGCCTTCCGTCGCCATTAAGTTTTGAGATGTTGAACCCATGTCAAGCTTGTTGTTTGCATTGGAAGTACGATCTCCGGCCATCAAACTTTTACAGCGGTAATGTATTCGTTTTGGATGTTTCTTGGCAATTTTTCGCGCTTTTGTTTCCATAGATTTCAAAGGATTTAAATTCTAGACTATGCATTTTACATATGAATTTATTAAAAAAGTCATAATCTTTGTAAAATTTATTACAAAAACCAAAAAGGAGTAAGCGAGTTGATGTGTTTACAACAAATGAGAACATCTCTCTATTTGCATTCTTCATGGAGTTTACAGCAGAGGATAACATCTCTTTGTTTGTAATCTTCATCGAGTGATAAATGAGAGAGAGACCAGGCCCGGAGTCTTGTGTTTTTTCAAGATAGCATGTCACAAGGAAGAATTTTAATTCCAAGATTGAGATAGCAATGTTTTTTTTTAAGGAGTTGATGTGTGCAAATAAAGTGGAATCATTCCCTGCATTGAAAGAGAAAATGACTTTCCAGCGCTGCCTTCTTCAATTTGGCAACCTGTTGAGCATGATAATAAAGGTATTGAGCTCTTGCAACACACTGTAATGTGAATGTGAAGAACGACTATTTTTACCACATTTTTAATTTGTACCATCTTAATTTTGGTTTTTCCAATTATATTTGTATTCATATTTTCTTTGAAATTTCACTATAAATTACATTTGTAATATGAATGTGAATAACCAGGATTCTTACCACATTTTTAATTTGTACCATTTTAATTTCTGTTTTTCCAATCATCTTTGTATTCATATTTTCTTTGAAATTTCACTATAAATTAAATTTCTACTGTGAATGTGATTAACAAGAATTCTTACCACATTTTTAATTTGTACCATCTTAATTTTGGTTTTTCCAATTATCTTTGTATTCACATTTTCTTTGAAATTTCAGTGTAAATTACATTTGTGATTTCTTCCTCGATTGTTCTTATCACACTTTTAATTTGTACCATCTTAGTTTCAATTATTCTAGTTATCTTTGTATTCACAATTTCTTTGAAATTTAACTTGAAAATTACCTTGGTTGTTTCTTTCTTAATATAGTTTTCCCTTTATAAATAATTGTGGTTTTGCTATATTGTTTAATTTATACTCTCTTAATTTCAATTCTTCAATTATTTCTTTGAAATTTATTTTTTAGTTTTATCTCAAAATGGGATTTTAATAATATTTGGAAAATAACGTTTTCATAATATAATTTCAATTCTTTAATTATTTCTTTGAAATTTAGTTCTTAGTTTTACTTCAACATACCACTGAAAATAAAGGTTTTAACAATATTTGGAAAATAAACGTTTTCATAATATTATTTTAGAATATTTGAATTTTAGTTTTTCATCTTATTTTTTATACTTGTTTCTATATACTTAAATATGTTTTATATTATTTTGTTTAACATTAATTAAAAACATATCCTAATAAAAACATACATATATTGCAGACTTCGAAATTTTCTTATAATTTTATATTCTAATCCTACTCATTACACATATATGTAACTTTGAACAAGGGTCATAGAGGGTTTGTTTTTTTGGTTTTAAATTCTGATTGTTGATTTAATATTTTTGGATAATATTTAATTTGGAAATGAAAATAATTTGATGATAAGATTTAAGCTAATTATATCTATATGAATAAATTTAGTCAATTTCAATGTTTTATATGACCAAATTAACACAGTTGTTTTTTGTTTTTTTAATTTAATTTAATATAATATATATTTTTTAAATTAAATATATTTATTTACTAAAATTGAATTAATTTCACATTTTCTTTTTAATGTTTTTTTATTTATTTAATTTTAGTTTTTTTTTATTAGATTATATGCTTATGGTGTTGGACCTTTTTTGGATTTATACCTTTCAGATTAGTTTTTAGCTTTTTTGATCATGATTAAAACTATGTGATAAACAACCAAAAAAGATTTTACATGTGCATATGTATTTTTTTATCTTTTTAATAAAATATTAAAATTTTTGTCCGAAAAAAATTTAAATGCATATGCAATTTTATTAAGAAAGTTGTATTTATATTATAAAATATTAATTAAATTCTAGCACATATTAAAACAATGTTTTTTGTAAAAGCATGGTAGTACTACATTTTCATTATGTCAGATATATCACCTTGATTGGGGTCGGGAACTTAAGGGGTGACTTCACATCAAGGAGTGTCTTAACAGAGCACCCACTCACCATCTATCAAAGACACAAATTAAAACAATGTTATTTCAGTGAACAAATTTATATTTTTAATATAAAATATTAACTAAATTTTAATTCAAATAAATTATTCTAAACAATAATTTGAAAGTAAAATTATATAAAAATTAATAAAGAAATGTAAAAATAATTAATATTTAATAAATTCTTAAATTAAAATAATGTTTTTATCTAAAACTATATCTATATTTATATATTGTACTCTGATTTTGCAACTTTAACAAATTATAACACACATTTCTTCAAAATTATTAAAAAATTTCATTAAAATTTACAATTGGAATATTTTATTATTTAGAAAAAAAAAAATTATTTTATTTAATTATTACATATCAATTTAATGAGTGAGTTGAGATAGAAAGTTGACATGTTTGATCATATATCTCATTTTTTATATACTACGATTAGCTCTTAATGAAAGGACCACTAGTAACCTTTCATGCTCATTTAGTCCAAGTTTCCCAAGCTTCTATCTTTTACTTTGATTTCCAAGTTGTTTCATTAAAGAGAAAGGAAAATGAGTAGAAATAAAGTTAGGACTATATTGCATTACTACATTATTTGGTTCATACTCTTAAATATATATCCACTCTTTCTTTCATCTTGCTTAAAGTACTTTTCTTTAAGGATAAAAAATCCTCTCTTAAAGTCTTGAAAGTCACTATTAATTTGGTTGTCCAACAATTTTTTTTATTGTAGTACATCACAACATATGATAGTCAACTCCTTCCACATTATTAGGAGGTGTTATAACAACAAATACATCACTTGTATGGAATTGTATGCATATTTGAAACATAGAAATATGTTGAATTTAATTTCTATCTAATCAATATAAAATTTAAATATAATCAATTTTATAATTCAATATTTAAAATTATAGATATATTTGAATGATACCATAGCTTGAAGAGAAATGGGACCCCTCATCCCTCTCCTCATTTAGAATGTGCATATGAATAGGCCCTACACTATCTAAATGTCCCAAGATAGTTTGTTTACATTCTTCAACACATCCATGTTGTATATTTATGCACCTACCTTGGAAGTCATTTGCTGTGCAACCTCCACAATAACAAGCATACCACTTGATATGTAAAACCCAATCAATGTGATTTGTGCTTCTAACATAATCAAAATACTATGTACCTGTTACAATTTTACATGTATAGGTATGTTCATGATTAACATCTACTATATGTCAAAAATAACCTATACGTAGACTTATCACTTCTATTATCATTTCCATGACACAAATTTTGAGTACACCAATCAAACATACATTTTACATCTTCCATCATATTAGAATTTAACTAGGAGTTTGGAATCTTACTCCTACCACATTTGTTTCTTCACATCCATATAAAATAATAGGGGTGACTAGAGTCTCAAAGAGAAACTTTTTTTTAATCCATACCAAAATATTTGTTGAATTAAATATTTTTCAAGCCATTAATATTTTTTAACCTCAATGTCTTTTTTTATAGCAGTCAGTATAATTACAATTAGGTCAAGGATGAATGAGATTCACATACTTGTATGAGAATCCTTTCTAATTATTTATTATCATAAATTAAAATTATCATAATTTATCTTTTTTAATTTAATTATTTAATTTTAATTTTAATAATATTAATAGTCATAACATCTTAGCAGCATATTTATATTTTAAGTTCTGTTGAGGCTACTATAGATTCCAAGTGAATAATGATGTCATCAAAATGAAAGAGAAGAGTAATGTAATAAAAAATTTAACCACAGAAATTCACTCCTATCTCTAAGATATTCTAATACATAAATAGAAGTGCTGTTAATAATATTTGTTTCAATATTGACATGCTTTATCAGTCATATCACATATGAAAAAAATAATTCCATACATATATATATATATATATATATATATATATATATATATATATATATATATATATAATTTAAATTTATAGCTTTTTAAATTAAATTCAAAAGTAAAAGAGACATAACTACTTTTGAGATAAATATCAACCCTCTATTCTAAACACTATCACACAATCCACTTATTAATTAATGATAATTAAATTAAAACTATGTAAATCCAATTCCAAAATAGACATGCCTATCACAATAACTACAATTTATAGGTTTAATAATATTTACAATTTGTAATTTTATACGTAGACTTATCACTTCTATTATCATTTCCATGACAAAAATTTTGAGTACACCAATAAACAATACATTTTACGTCTGGCATCATATTAGCATTTAACTAGAAGTTTGGAATCCTACTCCTACCACATTTGTTTCTTCACATCCATATAAAATAATAGGGGTGACTAGAGTCTCCATACCAAAATTTGTTGACTTAAAATTGTTTCAAGCCCATAATAAGCTTTTCTAACCACCTAATTATTATTTTCACGGTTCTATAATTACAAGTAAGTGGATAATGAATGTAGATTTGTAGATACTTGTATGGAGAAAATTTCTCTAAGTAGTTATTATCATAAATGAAATTATCATAATTTATCTTTTTGAATTTAATTATCATGACCTTAGTCTTGAAGGTATTAATAGTCATAACATCTTGAAGAAGTAATATTGGAGGATTTTAAGTTGCTTGTTGACGTAGTCATGACTCCTAGATAGAATAATGATGTCATCAACATAAAGGAAAAGATTAATGTAATAAAATTGTTAACCATGGAAATTCACCTTATCTTTAAGATAGATTCTTAACCTATGAATAGGAAGTGCTACAATACCATGAGCCAATATCATGCTTTATCAATACCATATGCCAAATATATATATATATATAACTTTTTTGTAACACGAGTTTAATTATGTTATGTTTAAAACACTGTTATAAAGATACATTTGATTCGTTGCTAGTAAAAGAGATTAAGGACTTGAATCCTATTTTTTTAATGAATAGATTACATTAATTGATTGGTAATTGATTGGTAAAATTTCCCAGATTCCAGAGTAAAAATTGTAGAGGCATTTTTTATAGTTACATTCCCCAAGAGGATAAAAGGAAATCCTAAGAAGGGGAAGGGGTTATGTTCAAAGAGAAAAGAAAGAGGGTTTACAACAGAATTTTGTAGGGAAGATTTGTCTAGAGTTGGCTCAGAACCAATGGAGCAACCAGTGGAGCTTTGTAACCCAAGGTTGGACAGAGGTCCTGAGGCTTAGCGTCTGGAGAAAAAATATTTCCTTAGACTCTGGTGTGGAGCAAGGGGAGCAGAGGGCGTAATCACCTCACTCATGGTAGGGTGGCACAAATCAGTTGGACAGAAAACTGAGATAAGTGCTTGAGATTTTTGGTTAAGCTTCAGGAAAGATAATGAAAAATAATAATTGTATTTGTTCTCTGTGTTGATTTTACCTTGAGAAAATATTATCAGATATGCTAGTTATTTCATTTTAGTAAATATTGAGTTAATCTAAAATAATAGAGAAAGAAGAAAGTTTTTGGCATAATGTAGTCAAGAGAAAATGTATATAGATGAGCTTGTTGTAAACATTGTAAACGTGTGTAAAGTATTATTTCTTAGGAATCTAAAAATAGTTATATTTATACATACTAAAATAACTGAGAAATCAGAGAGGCAAACTCTGACCGGTCGAATAAATGTTCCTAACTCTGAGAAGACAATAATTACAAAAGAAGTAATTTGCATTGAAAACTTCGGATTAAAAACTACATGGGAAAATATACCACGAAAAGAAAATATCTCCTGAAAGTGCAAGCTATGAAAGCTATTTAAACTTATAAAAATTTCTAGTAACTTGAGAAAGGAAGTGTTAGGCCTCGAGGTTTAGAATCTGAGCTCCGTAGAGAACATAGCAAGGTTCAATGTCTTCTGGCCATCTAATGCTTAAAATACATAATGAAGAAAATATGATAGATAACTGGAAGGAAGTTATAAAAACAAAAAATGTGAGATAAAACTGGAAAGAAGAAAGCACAATAACACATTATATTGAACCCAAAAACCATTTACTCAAATAATGATTCTATTATGTCCACTGTGGAGCTATTTTCAAATACGTATACATAATACTATATTTCTTGCTTCCATCCAAATCAGAAAACTGATCTAGAGTTTAAATAAAAGCACTGGAAGTAAAACAGAG
Organism: Pinus albicaulis; assembly: GCA_034641835.2. Taxonomy (NCBI): domain Eukaryota; kingdom Viridiplantae; phylum Streptophyta; class Pinopsida; order Pinales; family Pinaceae; genus Pinus; species Pinus albicaulis. The sequence continues at coordinate 111,116,746 of CM076574.1, forward strand.
AAACACATTTATTAAGAGGACAACCTGTACAAGATGATCGAATGTAAATAGGAAAAATAAAAAACTTTAGGGACACATCCCCAAAATTTACACAGAGTAAAAACAATCTTATACAATTAAAACTCTTAATTATGGACGTAACTACCACGAGGTTAACGAAAAACAATCATAAACTCTGTAAATATCAGTCTCGAGGAATCCCCTTTCAATATGGTTCGAGAACAATTTCTCACAAAGAAACATTAAAGACTGACTCATGCAATGAGAGAGCTGGATCCAGGTCCCTGTTACAAACATAGGGTTTAACCCTCAGAAAAACCCTCAAGACAAATTTGATAACATCGAATTTACGGCTAAGGTATTTTAGATTACTAATGGAGGCAACCGAGGAGGAGCGTAAGGAAACTGAGTTGTCCTCCATTACCGATTGCTTCCAACCCATGCATGCAAAAATAACAAGTAAAGGAAACGTGAGAACATAATTAAGAGAGAGTCTGGTTAAACATGAATAAATGGAAACAAAAGATAAACATATACCCACTAGGTTTCTAGCCCTCGGCGTGCACAGAAGGTGGTGATCTCTATTCTTGTAGACAGGTGAAACTGAAAATAAACATCGAAGGGAAACCCTCGAGCACCATGAAGTTACCTCCTAAACATGAATTAAACACAGAAAATCGCTAAATCCTGAAATATCTTGCAGTAAATGGAAAAAAAATTCTCTAAGGTCTCAGAAGTTATATGTAGAAAATGGAAACTGTATTAGATACCTGCGAACACTAGCGTAACCCCATTGAGCAGGGTGTAGAAGCATACCCTATTTTCATGGATGCTCGACTCAAATTCGCAGTGAAAACAAGGGCTCAAAAATAAGCAATGCATACCTCAGGCACAATAGTAACACCACATTCATCTCATTCCCAGAGAAGGATGTAGAATCCTCATTACCGTCGAAGATTATTGACAAAGGAAATAAAAGGTAATTTCAGAGCAAAAAACCACAGAAGCACAGAATCAAAAGAAGTATGAATGCAGTGCTTCGGTCGGGTGGTTACCCTAAAACCAATGCATAATCTATCTGTCGTTGGATCTAGGTCTTGCAGATCAAAGGGTTAGCATAAGAACCCATTAGCCAAACACATCTGACAGCTGCCGCTTACTCACAATAAACGAGGAAGGGTCACCAGAGATGAGAGGGCTGGTAATTGAAATGACCCAATGTCAAGTGTGAGAAAATTACAAATAATTAAACCATTCATAAAACCAAATCTCGCTTCAGTATAGTACACACATAGTTGATTAATAATCTATGACATTTAAAAGTTTGATAATCAATGAAGTGTCGGGTTTAACGCTAGGAACCAAACCTTATAACTATGCCAACATAGAGTATTAAGTTCGAATATATATGATTGCACATATGATCTCATAGTTATATGTCGTGGTATATATATATATATATATATAATGTTTATTAGGGTGCAGTAATTAATTTTTTTTTATATATGGTAAATTTGGTTAAGGATGTCACATTTTTAAAGTAAATTAAAAAGTAAAAGGGACATAACTACTTTTGAGATAAATCTCAACCCTCTATTCCAAAGACTATCAAACAATCCACCTATTAATTAATGATAATTAAATCAAAACTATGGAAATCCAATTTCAAAATAGACATTTCTATCTCAATAACTAAAATTTATAGGTTTAATAACATTTATAATTTATAATTTTAATAATAAACAAATCAAAATATTTATTATCAATTATTTTTATTATTATTATTAGTCTTTTAAAAAAGTAGTTTTTTCATTGTCATAACAAATATTTACATCAAATATGGAAAGGTTAGTGTCCTCGACTTGACTTGCTTCCTTGGAAACCAAATCAAAGATGCTAAAGAAAAGTAAAAATTAAAATTAAAAAAAATAACAAGTGCCTAAGACTAGAAAAGACTTAAAATAATTGCTACCCCATGATGGGGGAACTAGCAATAGGAGAAAAAATGAGAAGCCTTATTAAACTTCAAATTTGGAGACAACAAGAAAAATAAACTAAACAGAGAGTTAAAGAGAAACGTGACTATAGCCTCGAGGGCTAGTTGGAATAGCAAGAATTGAAATGAAACTTCAAACCTTCAAGAGCATCAAGATGACAACTGAGTATCTAGGTTGATAGGCTATTCCTCAACATTGCGTCGTAGATGAATTGGAGAGCTAGGTAGAGAGCCTATCTCAAGCCTAACTAGTCAGCCTTCCATATCAAGCATAAGGTCTCTGAGATTATCTAGTCTATGCAAGAGAATGACCTCAGGCTCTCTCCTACAAACTAGAAATTTTTCTTGTAGTAGCTTAACATGCCACTAGAAATCTACAATATGCATATAATGATTTTGGAGGCATTATGAATTACTTGTATCAAGAATTCAAGATGAAATGCAAGCCATGACATGCATTTCATAAGAAATTTCTCCCCTTATGAGATAGATTTACTCCTAAATATCTAGAGGTGTGCTAGCATGAAAGCTACAAGCTGAAGAATATGCTCATAAGTATACACAGGTTCCCCTTGAAGCACCACAACCACTACTACCACACTGAAAATATGCTCTTTGATGTTGCATGGATGTTGAAGGAAGAAAGATGTCACATGGACCAAAACTAAGATGAGAGGGTAGCTGCATGAGGTTCCCGTGAAGGAGAGATGTCATAACAATTTTCAAACCATGTTGCATTATCATTGACCATGAGTATAGACCATCTCCATCAAAAGAATCCAACAATGAAATGGGGAAACTCAATGATAAGGATAGGAGGCAACCCACCCAAGCAACTAGGTCATAGTCGAGGTGCAACGTGAGTGAAGACAAGAGTAGAAGGAAATGATAGAGGAAGATAATCTCAAGTCACCAATAAGGGATGAAGGAACCAGTGACACCATCAAATAATGCCACAAATGCATATATAACAAGGCTTTGAAGGGGCCTCGACCTCTCTCCTTGGAAGGTGAGGTCACATAAATTTTCCTCGAATGGATGACATGCATAGGGGATGGGGACAGGAGGGTGTGTCAATTTATGGCCACATGACACCCCATCAAGGTTTTTAGACAAATTTTATAAGACTATATTTATTTTATTTATTAATGATAAATAATTGTAAAATAAATTATATTTAAAATAATAAAAGTAAACTATATATGTTGTCTAACAAAATCTTAAATAAATTATTTCATTTTTAATTGTTTATAATATTAAAAATAAACTAGCCTAGATCCATCTTAAGTATGGATCTACTAAGCATCAAGAGGGATAAAATCTCTTTTCACTAGAAAATATGTTTTCATCTGAAGATATTTGGTTCCTATATGCCATTGGTAGATCCGAAGTTAAGATGGATCTAGAACGATTTAATTATTAATCATAACTAATTATAAATATAATAATTAATTTTATATATTTATTTTATTTTATTTTATTTTTATGCAATTTGAATAGAGGTTGCGGACTTCAGGAACAAGTAAATCTGATATATATACACTTGGACAAGGGTTTGTTCTCTCCTCGCATAACTTAGGAAGGATGGAGGAGAACTACTACAAGTTTGGTCTTGGGCTACTACATCTCTCATCTATACAGGAAGCCCGAGACACATCTGAAAGGTTCAGTGCAGAAGTATATATATATCACTATTTTGGGTATCAATCGAGATAAGGAGCCAAGAAGGAACCTAGGTAGAGTTTAGGTAAAGCTGAGAAGTAGAAGGAGAAGCTAATAATTTAGAGACCAAGTTTTCTAACGTTGATGCACGTTAGTGCACATTGGTGAAGAAAAGAAAGATCAGCGTTGGAAGAATACTTAGAAGCAGTGACAAGGTCTTGGAGGCATTCATAGGTCAAGGGTCTGATTCTTAGTCATGGTACTTGTCATTTCAAGATCTATAATAATAATTTCTTACGGGTTTTCCTCTCCAAGAGGGAGAGGTTTTTTCCCTTGCTCAAGAAGCCTAATTGTGTGTTTCTTGTATTTTGGTAATTGACTTGATGAAAGACTAAATAAGTTAAGAAGCAATATCACAAGTAATTATAAAGTAAAAGAATTTGAATTAATCTCCAACCTTACAAATTCTCAACACATACAACAAAAAAAACTTTAAAAAAAAATCAAACAATGACAAGTGAGACCGGAGGCCAAAACCCTAAATGGTTTTGTGGACCCCTAGTGGTTTCAAAATAGATGGGTTAGGTCCACATTTAATTATAACTGTTAATTTGTTTCATGAATGGTTTTGGAAAACCACCTCGATGCAGACTGCCCCCCCTACCCCTCTTTAAACTCTGATAGGGATAGGAACCCCGCATTCCGTAGACCTGGTTAGTTCTAGGCATGCAACATTGTACTGGATTTTATAATTACAGTCACTCTGATCATTTCAACTACTGTTCCACACCAGAACTACAAGCCTTCAGATCTAATGAACGTTCAGTACTTTTAATGGCTTTGTGAATTTGATTGTTTGAATCTGGATTACAAAAACGGTGAGAATGCAATAGGCTTGCATATGTATTGGAAAACCAACCTCTAATTGATTTTACTAGTAGATTGTAACTCAAATTAAATTACACTATAACAAGTTTGTTACCAAATGATTACTTTAAGACAGAGCCAATCTTTTATAAATTTTTAAACATTTTACAAGAGACTAGTATTCTGGTCAAGGATCCACATTGGGAAATGTGTAACAAGTTTTGAGTTATTTCTCCCGTACGCTTTCCCACACAAAACTTCATTATCATCACTAGACTCTTGTTCATAAATGGTATCTCAGGGGGTGGGCTATACATATTTCCTCTGTTATAGAATAATTAATGTGGTTGAATGTGTAACAGGTTTCGAGTTATTTCTCCCATACGCTTTCCCACTCAAAACATCATTATCATTATCATCACTAGACTCTTGTTCATAAATGGCATCTCACTCACGGGTGGGCTATACATATTGGAGGAGTCGTTTAGTCGACGAATCGGGAACTGATGTGACAGCTCCCAATCCCCCCACTTCGACGACCTCACCCTTCTCTGGTGCGATGTGGACCCCACCTCTCCAGCTCTCAACAGTAGTAGACGGTGATGGCTCCTGGCAGATGTTAGCGTCGACCCCACCTCGAGCGCCTCCTCTGACACCCCTCCCCCTGGCACTGCTCCATTATCGGGCATGTTGATTTTCTGGCAGTTTCATTTTCTGTTTGCGTCCACTGGATGTGTGACAATGAACAGACCGTCACCACACAACTGAATTAAAGCACCCCTGCGGCAGAATCCATTATTTGAAATTCAAAATTTGAAATTTGCGAGGGCTACATGAATGTCCATGCCCTGGGTGAATGCCTGAATGTGTGTGGGGTGGAGAGGATGGAAATGTGGATGTCCATAGATAGTATAGTAGAAGGTGGCTTCACAAAGAATTTATATCTTCCTCGTTGTTGCAACAACTGAGCCAAAATCATCGACCTCTACTTTAATTTTGTCGCTAGGGAAGGTACTTATTACTTTCGTTATGCGTTTTGGTGGATTTTAGACTGCTCCAGAGCATGTAACTATGAATATATGTATGGCTTTTATATCTGAAGTTAGCACAGGATTGATTTATATAAATATATAATTTTTTGTAGGTATCTACTTTCCCTACCTGTGTGAGGCTCACAGAACCGGTCGGATGATAAGTTAGGTTACAATATTTATTGTTGCTCATAGAACAAAATGGTTTTGGTGATATAGCAATTTCTCCATCTGCAACTCCATCTCCAGCCTTTTCATAGCTCAGTTATTACCCCGCAATTCCAACGCAATCAACGGTGATGGCGATGGTGTTATCTCCCTGCAAAATCAAACTCCCCAATGTCCACGAGAATGCCAGGCCTATCAACTTTATTTCATTTTCTGCAATACAAGCAGACTATATCAACAAATTTCATGCGGATCAGCATCAAATTTTGGTTGATTTGTTGTTCCCAGCATGCACGGATGTAAGAAAGAACGTTCCAGCTATATGTTTTTTTATTTCTTCAGTATTTTCTAGGTTGCCCACTCGAAAGGAACAGTGAGATTTCACTGAAACATTTTCTTAATCTTTTGTAAGTGCACGCATCATAATTGTAAACACTGGGAATTTTCACATGGAATACAGATATGGATTCCTTTCTTTCAACTTGTATATTGTGAACCCATGTGTCATAATAAATTTTGTTTTCCATTGTATGCTTTTAGTTTTGGGATTAGCTTCTAGAACACATCAGGCATGCTAAATTTTGTTTTCCATTGTATGTTTTCAATTTTGGGATTAGCTTCCAGAATATTTTTGCTGCCATAAACTATGCAATCTTGTATTTGTGATGTATTAATTTCAATGATACAGGTTATTCTTATGCTTTTTATTTACTAGCTCAAGTGATACTACGGGTAACCTTGAAAAACAATAATGTTGTTTCAGCTTAATTTTGAAAGGGTGATTCATGAAAGAGTTGAAAGTTCAAACATGTGTAGGAATAAGTGATTAAATATGGAATTATCATGTTAACTTGCAATGTTATTCATTATAATACTTTTGAATGTTTCAATGAACATAGTGTAGCACAAATTAATAAACTGAAATCTACTAAAATAATAGAATTCATATGCCAGCTTTATTAAAAAAAAGTCATTTCATAAAATCTACTCATACAAATTTAAAATTCCTTTCAAACAGGATAAATTTGAAGAATCTAGCCAAATTTATGGTCTGACATGCTTATAAATCAATGGTTATTGTAATCATTCAAGGTTGCACAGGAATACAGTGATAGTGACAAATGTTTCTGACATTGCCCCAAGTTTATTTGGTTGAAAATCATAAAGTCTCATTAATAATTTTCTGAACAATGTTACAGAAATATATTTTAACTTGATAAAATACAGCCTAACAAAACATAGAAAGAAAAAAAACATTCAATTTCAAAAAAATATTGAAAACCATAGACTATTGTTGTCTGGAAAATCTTTAAGACTGATTCATATTCAAGCTAACACAAATTTCTATCTCAAGTTTACACTATTTTCATAACCATGCAAAATTGTAAAATATGGTAAAATGATTTAAAAGTGCAATTGTACGTAAGCATAACTTTAAACAAGTATGCCAATACACATTGCTAAGGTATGGTAAAAATTTGAGCTTCCAATTTTAAAGCTGAGGTTGTGAAAATTATAAAACATAAAACCTAAATATTATTAGAGATGTACAAAAATTGTGATAGGATGTTTTGTGGGAGGCAATTTCTTTTTATGCAATTTATCTTTTTGTGGGCAAGGAAAATTATTATATTAAGGTAAGTTTGGTACTATTCTTCAGTGATTTTGACTAGATTGTTTTAGATTTAGATTTTTTTCAAAAAAACTTAAATTAACAACACCACATATTTAAAAAAAAAAAAAAAAATCATTTAAAAAAAAACTAAATTAACAACACCACATATTTAAGACTGATTCATATTTAAGCTAACACAAATTTCTATCTCAAATTTACACTATTTTCATAACCTTGCAAAATTGTAAAATATGGTAAAATTCTTTAAAAGTGCAATGGTACCTAAGCATTTCTTCAATAGGTTTCCAGGCTATAACTTTAAACAAGTATGGCAATACACATTGTTAAGGTATAGTAAAAATTTTCCCTTGCAATTTTAAAGTTGAGGTTGTGAAAAATATAAAACATAAAACCTAAATATTATTAATCTAAAGCTATAAAGCTATGATATGTACAAAAATTATGATAGGATGTTTTGTTGGAGGCAAATTTTTTTTAATGTAATTTATCTTTGTGGGTAAGGAAAATTAGTTATATTAAGATAAGTTTGGTATTATTCTTTGGTGATTTTGATTAGATGGTTTCAGATTTAGATTTTTTCAGAAAAAACTAAATTAACAACACCACATATCTAAAAAAAATAAAAATTCATTTCACAATTAAAATATATATATATATATATATATATATATATATATATATATATATATATATATATATATATATATATATATATAAAATTTAATTTAATTTAATTAAAATAGATATAACTTATTTTGAGATAAATACGAACCCTCTATATTAAATATTGTTAAAAACATTGCATAAATATTTTGTAAAAATAAAATCTTTACTATTTATTTATGAATTATTAATAATTAATTTAAAAATTTAAAAATTTAAATCCAAAATAAATATTTCTGGAATCTAAGTTTCTGTGATCCATCATATAAATTAGCAGAATTCTTTCGGTAATAATCAACTTAATAGTTATCAACTTAATCATTGCAAAAATGAAATGAGTTATTTATATATATATATATATATATATATATATATATATATATATATATATATATATATATATATATATATATATATATATATATATATATATATATATATATATATATATATATACCCTATTATCTTTTAATAATAATAATAATTAAGTATTATTAAATAATGAAAATTAAGAATAATAATAAATAATATTATAATTAAATAACAATAAGTTATTAATTATAGTATTAATAATTTTTAATAACATTTTTTTATATATTTTAATTATAAATAATTTATAATTGAAAATATTTGATAACCTTGAAAATTTATTTAACTATATTAAGATTAATATATTAATATTAATATTAATCATTATAAATAAAGGACTTTAAATCAATCATTTATATATAATAAATTATTTTATAATTATGACAATTGAATTATAATAATTATTAAAAATTTGATTTTTCCTATCAAATTTGACAAAGTGTTGAAAATATTTGACTTTTCCTTTTGCATTGAAGGTGCCGCAGGCGATCAAACGATCGAGGTCCACTGTTGTTGCTGAATGGGTGGACTCCTAGGTGGCCTCAGTGTGGGGCGAGGAGGATTGGGGTGGAATTTCTAATAGAGGTTATCGACTTGGTCATTCTCCTTATACTTCCTTCCTTTTCCTTTGCAGTGAGGTTGCCACAGGCGATCAAGCGATCGAGGTCCACTATTGTCGTTGTCCAGGTGGACACCTAGGTGGCCTCACTGCTAGGCGGGAAGTTGGAGGGAATTTTTAAGAGACGTTGTGGGGTCGGTTGTTCTCCCTTTATTTCCTTACTTTGCCTTCGTATTGAGGTCGCCGTAGGCAATCAAGTGATCGAGGTCCATCGTTGCTGTTGTCCGGGTGGACTCAAAATTGGTCTCGGTGCAGGGCGCGAATGGTTGGGAGGCATTTTAGAGAGAGATTTTGTGGGTTTGGTCGTTCTCCATTTGTTTCCTTCCTTTGCCTTTGCATCGAGGTTATCGCAGGCGCTCGAGTTCCACTATTCCCGATGTCTGGGTGGACTCCTAAGTGGCCTTAGTGCAGAGCGGGGATGGTTTGTGAGGAATTTCTAAGAGAGTCTTGCTTTTGGTTTCTATCCTTTGTCTGTTCATTATGGCTACTGTGGGTGACAAGGCTTTGGCCATTCTTGCTTTTTGGGGGGTTGTTGCCAACTCCTACGTGGCCTCGGTGCACTGTGACTCCGTGGGGTGACCCATTGTTTCTCTTTGTGGATCTTGCATCCATCATCCATTGCGTTTGATGTCGGCATTTCTTTTGCATGTCCTTGGCATCTAGTATGTGTGGGCTCTAATCCCTTCTTGGGGATGCAAGAGGTGCAAGGTATAAAATATTTACATGATATTTTGACCTCTCTTTGACTTGATGGGTGTTCATGCTAGCTCTTGGTAAGAGAGAGCTTTGAATGTCGTTTGAAGTGGGAGGGTGCTACCTAGTTGATCCTGCTAGTAGTCATATACTTGTCTCAAAGATTAAGCCATGCATGTTTAAGTATGAACTAATTCAGACTGTGAAACTGCAGATGGCTCATTAAATTAGTTATAGTATTTTTTTATGGTACCATACTACTCGGATAACAGTGGTAATTCTAGAGCTCAGATGTGCACCAAGTCCCGACTCTTTGGAAGGTCGGTTGGAAGGATGGACCTCGATCACCTGATCGCCTGTAGCGACCTCAATGTGAAGGCAAAGTCAGGAAATAAAGGGAGAACAACCAACCCCACATCGCCTCTTAAAATTCCCTCCAACCCTTCCCACCCAGCAGCGAGGCCACCTAGGAGTCCACCCAAACAATAGGAACAGTGGACCTTGATCGCTTGATCACCTGCGGCAACCTCATTACAAAAGAAAAGGAAGAAAGTAAAAGGAGAATAACCAAGTTGACAACCTCTATTATAAATGCCACCCCAACCCTCCCCTCCCCGCACCAAGGCCACCTAAGAGTCCAACCAGTCAGCAGCAACAATTGACCTCGATCATTTGATCGCTTGCGGCACCCTTGTTTAATCGACACCGGAATTTTATCTAAAAAATGCATCCCTTCCAAAGAGTCGGGACTTGGTGCACATATTAGCTCTAGAATTACTGCGGTTATCCAAATAGTATGGTACCATCAAAAAACCTATAACTGATTAATGAGAAATCTGCAGTTTCACAGTCTGAATTAGTTCATACTTAGACATGCATGGCTTAATATTTGAGACAAGCATATTACTATTGGAAGGGTCAACCAGGTAGCACCCTCCCACGTCAAATGGCATTCAAAGCTCTCTCTTACCAAGAGCCAACATGAACACCCATCAAGTCAAAGAGAGGTCAAAATATCATGTAAATATTTTATACCTTGCACCTCTTGCATCCCCAAGAAGGGATTAGAGCCCACACACACTACATGCCAAGGACATGCAAAAGAAATGCCGAGATCAAACACAATGGATGATGGATGCAAGATCCACAAAGTGAAAAAATGGGCCACCCCACTGAGTCACATTGCACCAAGGCTGCCTAGGAGTTGGAAACTACCCCCCAACTAGCAAGAATGGCCAAAGCCTTGTCACCCATGACAGCTACAATGAACAGACAAAGGGGATAAAACAAGAACAAGACTCTCTTAGAAATGCCTCCCAAGCCCTCCCCGCCCCACACCAAGGCCACCTAGGAGTCCACCCAAATAGCGGAAATAGTGGAGCTCAAGCACCTGCAGCAACCTCGATGCAAAGGCAAAGGAAGGAAACAAATAGAGTATAACCAACCTCACAAAATATCTCTCTAAAATGCCTCCCAACCATTCCTGCCCCACACCAAGGCCACCTAGGGGTCCACCCGGACAACAGCAATAATGGACATTAACCACCTAATCGTCTGTGGTGACCTCAATGCGAAGTTAAAGTAAGGAAATAAAGGGAGAACAACCGACCCCAAAGCATCTCTTAAAAATTCCTTCCAACCCTTCTTGGCCAGCAGCGAGGCCACCTAGTAGTCCACCCGGACAGTAGCAACAGTGGACCTCGATCGCTTGATCACCTGCGGCAACCTCACTGCAAAGGAAGGGGAATGAAGTAAAAGGAGAATGACCAAGTCGACAACCTTTATTATAAATTCGACCCCAACCCTCCTCACCCCGCACCGAGGCCACTTAGGAGTCCACACGGTCAGCAGTAAAATTGGACCTTGATTGTTTGATCTCCTGTGGCACCCTCAATGCAAAAGGAAAAGTCAAATATTTCAACAGTTAGCCAATTATTAAAAATTTGACTTTTTCAAGATTCCATCCTCAAACCTGGGCTAGGTCCACTTGGTCCCATGTGGTTTTTTTCCTACCAAAGTCTAACCATCAAGGGCTATTTATGAAACCGAGTTCATATAGGATTTTAGGGAACAAGAAGTACATCTTCAAGTTGTAACCCTCTCCCTTATCCTCAACCCCACTCCCTTGGAAGGAAAACCCCTTTCTTAAAGAGAAAGGGAGTACCATTCTTCACCTCCTCCTTGGGAAAGGGTTACTGTGATCACTTCATACATATCCATTAACATACCCTTTATAAGTGGCTTCCCAAAAAACATTGGGAATCCTCCCATCGAAAAAAAGTCTATAAAGAGCACAAAGTATTAGCCGTGGTGACAGTAGGTTAAGGCTCCATCGTTGTCCTTAGTCTAGCAATTGCCCTATTAGGATCCTGCTTTAGGCCCCTTACTGATTTGAATGGTAACACTGCCCATGAATCAACTTATGTACATTTTTTATGTTTTTAATATATTGTAACAAATATATACATTGAGTTGTATATATATATATATAATAATTATGCTATAAAATTATGTAAAAATTTTATTTATGGTTTGAGGGCACTTAGATGGGTCTTTACATGTGGTGTTAGAGACAAAATTCAAATTTGGACCCTAAAACCCACCTACACATGCAACAACACACATGTTCCAACCCTATTTCACATGTAGGAGATCCTTCCAACCTTGAATAAACATCAAGTTTCCTACAAGAGTAAAAGAAAATTTGTCATGGTCCAACCATTATTGATAATAAGATATACATATGAAAAAAATTTGGTCCTTGGAGCTTTCAATTAAACAAAATACTTTCAATACAATTATATCTTAAAAATTTGAAAGTTTTGGAAGCTTACAAGCTCATATTGAGACTAAAATTTTTAAAATTCTAGAGCTTACTAGTCATCACATATGCAGGGGTTGCATAGCCAGACTCATCACGCAAGTTAAAAAATGATTTTGGTCCTCCTCTGTTCCATCTATTCCAATTCCAAAATTGAAAATCTTTGCAGTGTAATCTTGCAAGAAAAGAAACGATAATGGGACTTGACTAGTATGCACTTCACATGTAATAAATTTAAAGGACTATATAAACATATGTAATACTTTCCAATCAATAGGAATAAGTTTAATACCAAGCCCCCAAAATAAAAATAATAACGTAGTGACCTTAAAAGAAAAAGTAGAGAATATATATAAGGAAAAAATTAACTAAATTCAATGTACAAATACATTTCAAAATTTTATAGAACTCTCACGTGATTTGAAAAAAAACATTGTCTTTAAAATGGAGGGATCCTAGACTCTAGTAAGTTTAAAGTACAATAATGAAGGCAGTTTAAAGTATAGAAATTAAGGCACTAAAATAAATGTAAACCTGAAACTACAAGTACAAAGCAACAAAAGCAATAAAAACCTAAACAAATCATAAATTCATAAAGACTTTGTGCATTCCTTTGTAAGGGAAGCATATTATTTATATATGGTATTATTATTTTTTTCTAAGTATGACTAATTCTATTATGTATAAAATTACTGGTACAAAACTGCCACAGTGTCAGCTTGGTGAGCCTGAGCACTGCGCTTGATAAACAAGCTAGTCAAAGAGTTTCTGGACTGCCCAGGATGGGAAACCAGTCCTTTTAACCATAAAGTCTGAACCGCCCTTGAGAGGAAAACCAGTTTTAAGTTTATACAAGCCAAACAAACATGAGAATAAATACTGAAATTAGAAAGCTACTTTTCCAGCTGAGCAGTGAAGCATGATAGCCTAAGATTCCTACAGTGATTGAGCAAAAAAACCTGAATAGCTTTGCAGAGGCTAATCATGCGCTGGAGAGGGAGGTTCCTCAATGATTCTGCAGGCGAAAGTGTCACTGTTGTCCTCTTGCCCATCGTTGAGAGCGCTCTCCTGGCCGGTGCGCACCATTTCCATGCAAAGCTCGTTCTGAGAAGGGGAAGTGGAAGTAGCTGGAGCCGCGCTAGGTAAGCCAGAGCTCGGAGGGGAGAGAGGATTGACAGAACAGGGTGAGGCCAAATTCGGGATTTCTTCACGAAGAGTTACAGTAATAAAAGTAGTGAGGGTGGAGTTGTTCGAAGTGCAATCAAACCGGAGCTCAGCTCGCTGGGAGGTTTGCCGAATGGAGGGACGAGCGGGGCGAGGAGAGACAGGAGGGGGAGAAGCACAGGGAGACTCACGAGCTAAGGGAGGGGGGGTGGGAGCATCGACAGAAGCAACACGAGAGGCAATATCTTGGGATCCGTCTTCCTATGTCGAGGTAGAGACAGAGCCATGGCTCAGAGGAGGGCGACGTTGATAGGAATGACCTCCCATGGGTCCACGCCTGCACCTCATGCGTTCGTGGAGACGGGACATGGTGACAGGCGCTTGACAAGGAGGACCAGGGCCGGAAAGGCGGACAGGAGGAGCAGGGGGGTAGTGAAGGGACGGGACACCACAGAGATAAGCGGAAGGAGCCAGAAAAAGGCAATTGAGACCACCACCAGAGGGAGAATTGGCCCTGCACCAAGGACTGTGAGAGAAATGAAACTCCGGATCAGGTTCGAAGCAAGCAGCCAGAGAACAACGCCACCCAGTGTTCGTTCTTATACTAGCATCTGCATAACCTGGAGATCAAATCCCTTGTAGGGGAGAAAGAAAACCATTCCAGTCTGCCGTGCCATTCGAACTGTCGTGAATGTGATCCATAGCTCAGAGAACCGTCATAAACAAATACATGGTGAGTAGACCGAGAGAATTTACAGTCGCGCAGGGAGGTGAGTTATGAACGCCATTAATGCCGGTACTGGGATCCATATGGGCTGCCCATGTAAACGCCATTGGGAAGTGTACAAGGTGCCACATCCCATTCCGCTCATTAAACATCTGCATCCGGAGTTATATATGGTATTATTATTAATATTGTTGTTACTATTATTTTGAATATTGGTCAACCTATACAAACCTAGTTTAACTAAAAATACATTATACATTAAGACATGTCAAATTTCTTTAGAAATCTCAATGTTATCATGGTATCAATTCTTAGGGTTAACTGTGACATTAGGCTTTAAAACTTGGCTCACCAATAAGCATGATAAATGACAATCAATACCTATGCAAATTCTTGAGCACCCACAATCACTTAGAGTATTTTTAAATAACATTGAAGATCCTAACATTTGATCTATGTGAAATACCCCCAAACATTATTGCATTCTACAACCAGGATGGGGGTGGAAATTGCGTAACATAATGAGGAAATAAAAGAGTTTGTGGGTACAAATATACTCTTACTCTCTTGTTATCAACAAGAATAATGAGAGGAGTGAGCTTGAGATATCCATCAATCTTGGCCTGCGAGTGTCTAAGTTGAGAAACAATAGCCCAACCAAGTGCAAGCAAGTAGAGATAACTCTTATGCCGGCAATAGTTGACAACCCCATAGGCTCTTCTGAGGGCATCCTCAAACTATTCTAATGTCTCACTCGTCTTTGGCTACTCCTTAAGGTCGTATATCTTGAATTTTTCTCAAAGGTTCCCTATAATTTTTAGGTGATGGGAAAAATACATATAGTTCTTCTTGTGCATGCACGTATTGTTGGCTACTTTTAATGATCAACACTATTAATTTGGCATAGCCTAGCCCTGTGATATGGGACTCGTGCTTGGGCGAGACATGTTAATTATTAGACATTTACATCTCTCACTCTACCAAAAAAATAACAGAGATTGAAAACACACTCAACCACATAAAATAATAAAAAATACAAGTCAATTCAAAGGTAAATTTGGTAAATTACTTTATGACTAATGGAGAAATCAAATTTGTAGGTCCCTTACACCTTGAACCTTCATATTGTGCCAGATTGGAGAACAAAATTATTCTGTGGTTGCACACTAGAATCTAATGGCCTCCCTGTAGAAGAAGGGCCCTAAGCAAAATGAACAATGTGAAATAAAATGGTTAGGTTTTGGTTAAGGGAGGTAAGATGGCACGTGGACCTCATGCAAGTTCCTCGACCACATGAGATTTAGTTGTGTCAAATATTTATCACGCATACTGTAAATATGATAATAAATTTACTATTAAATAATTATATTAATATTGTAATTGTTATAATGTTAATACAAAGGTTATATTAAATAATTGGTTAATGAACTAATAACAACACTAATTAATTAACTAAATGATGTTTTAGGATTTTATGAATTGATGGTATAACCTAGTTAATCATAATAAAACATTTTAAGGTAGAAAGAGGGTTTCAATGCATGATAAAGATAATTGAGAGTAGTTGGCAAGTGCATTGTAGTAGCTTGCTTAGCTAGTGATGGGAGACGATTTAGCGGATCCATGAGGATCTTATCAGTATTAGTAACACTTTTTTATGAGCATGGTAAAATAAAAACTTATACATATCATTCTGTAAACATGTGTGAGCCTAGTAAGAGTTGACAAAGTCCTAAGCTACACTAATGAGTCTTTTATGTGTCATGCAAATATTTTATCAATTCAAAATGGTGAGGACATGAGGAAATCAATGCCAATGAGGGTCATCACAAGTACCACCTCCAGGAACCCCATTTCCATCACCATAGCTAGAACTTAGCTTGTGCTCTCCACAGGTGAGTAATGAGACTTTAAGAGGGAACCAAACATCTGAGGTGGAAGTATAGCACCCTCCATCAGGGGTAGGAAATCCCAAAGGATCAAGGGAATATGATGGAGGACCTCCAATAGAGGAAATTACTAGGGAGCTCTAGAACATTAAGCTCCTAGAATTTGCTAGAGATTGGGCCGAAGAACGAGTAGAAGATTGGTTGGAGGGAATATAATATGTTTCGCACTAGGAGAGTATAATTTCAATTAAAAGTATAGGATAGCGATAGTTTAGCTCAGAGATAGTGCCATGAATTGGTGGGGCTACCTAGAGTTACAACTACACCTCACTCCTAACATGGTTATGTAGGATTCATTTAAGGAAAGTTTTACGAAGTAGTACCTTCCAACATATTATGAAGAATGGCAAGTAGGAGCCTCCCATTCTTTAGTGTAAGGAAAATATACGATAGAGGAATATGAGATAAGATTCATGGAATTGGTAGAGTATGTATCATACACATACACTGATCAACGCTAGGCATATCACTTCATTTATGGATCAAACCCTAATATTAGGGAAATGGGTTTGATGTGGAAACCATCCTCGATTTCAAAAGTTGTTAAAAATGTTCAGTATGTAAAAAACAACTTAGACTTGAAAGGGGGAACATAGTCGTTCTTCCACAACAACTAGGGTTTGTGGGGAAGGCCCCTCATACCTTCTCCAAGGGAGTAATTTTGAGGCCACCACCATATTTAAATAAGGTTGTACCCAAAACAATAATACGAGGGATTTTAATAAATATGAGTGCATATTCTTTAACAGCTTCAAGTACTGATGCAATTTGAGATTAGACACATGGAGCTACAAGTAGGGGCAAAGATCTTAGGGGAAGGAACTCTTTTTGAAGAGCACCATTGAATTTTTTTCAGAGTCTACCTCACAATACTTGTTGGGGATATAATGAGCCTCACTACCAACATGATTTCCTTGTGTTACAAAATGGTAACAATCATAGAGAAGGAAAATTACTAATGGGAGAAGTAGGAAAGCACCTTCAAATATATGCAGCAATTGATAACCACCAATCTGAACATTAATCCACCATGGTAGAAACCTAAAGTATGATAAAATATGTAAAATTAAAAAAAAAAAAAAAAAAAAAAAAAATTTGTGCTACAGATAATTTTTTTTAAACAATTTCATTAGAAAAATGTGTGTTGGAAAACTATGAGCACGATGACTTTAAACAAGTTGAAATGGATTTTGGGGTCAAATAAGCAGTAGGACCCAGTGTTGACCAATTTTGGGTAAACCTCAGGGTGTGTATAATTAATTTGAAGGCATATGTCACTATGTTGGGGACATACGATGCAATCATCTGAATAGAATGGATGGAAACTCATCGAGCTTTGCTAGATTGTTTAAAAAATAATGTGATTTATTTAGATGATGAAGGTAGGTTGTTTGAGATCTGTGGTACCAAGAGAGGAATGTCCCTAGAATTCATATCAACAATGAAGGTAAACTATTAATGTCTTCATAAATGCTATAAATTGTATGTCGCCAAGGACATAAGTGACAAGGAGGGACCCTCCCTAGATCAACACCCAAATTTATCATAATTTGAGGATATTTTCCCCAAATAATTGCGAAGATTACCCCCTACATGGGAGATATATTTCAAAATCAACCTAGAACTTGGTGCAAAGCCAATATCCAAGACACACTACAGGATGATGGATACACAACTTTGGGAGTTGTATATGCAATTAAAAGTGTTGTTAAATTTGGGATTTTATTAGACCTATTATTTCACCTTGGGGTGCACCAACGATTTTAGTTAAGAGGAAGGATGGTTCCTTAAGATTGTGCATATATTATAGGGACTTGAATGGAGACACAATAAAGGATAGGTATACGATACCCAAAATATTTGATCTCTTCAATCAAAGGAAAGGAATCATGGTTTTTTCAAAGAGAAATTTATTGAAAAAATGCAGAAATTAATCCTAATTTAATTTTCCCTTGAATTAAATTATGAGAAAGTCAAAATTCCAAATCACAAGAAAACTTGAATAAGTTAACTAAGTTGTTATCACCTAGTTAGATTAGTTAATTAGATTTGTGGGCTTAATTTGAATTGTGTAAAGTGATTCCTAAATTTTAGGAGCCTAGGTTGAGTTTAATTTCAATTGTAACAATTTAATTCATTTAAATTGAGTTAAGGTAAGTTAAAATAGTTCTAACTATTAGAGGAACTAGTCAGAGGTGTAGCAGTGGGGTGCAACTTCAGTGTTCAACCCATTAACTAATCAATCAACAAATAATTAACTCATGCATGCATGAAATTCGAGTTACCTAGTTGAGCTTGAAGTTCAAGGGCACTGTACTATCAATAGTATAACTATCCAAGTTGTACAAGTGGTGCATGAGAAGGGCCTATAAGGATTGTTGGGGATTTCCCTAATTAATAGGGGGCTAATTACTTGAGAAACTAGGAAAGGAAATAGGATCTTGGCAAGCACAATAATTGGCTAAGTCAAATATTTTCAATTATAACTTATTTATAGTTAAAATATAAAAAACAATGTTATTAAAAATTATTAATACTATAATTAATAGCTTATTGTTATTTAATTATAATATTATTTATTATTATTCTTAGTTTTTATTATTTAATAATACCTAATTATTATTATTATTATTATTATTCAAAGATAATGGGATATATATATATATATATATATATATATATATATATATATATATATATATATATATATATATATATATATATATCAATTTTTCCAAATATATAAATAACTCATTTTTGCAATGATTAAGTTGATAACTATTTGTTTTGGATTTAAATTTTCAAAATTTCAATTTAATTATTAATAATTCATAAATAAATAGTAAAGATTTTATTTTTACAAAATATTTATGGAATATTTTTAACAATATTTAATATAGAGGGTTCACATTTATCTCAAAATATGTTATATTTATTTTAATTGTGAAATGATTTTTATTTTTTAAATATGTGGTGTCGTTAATTTAGTTTTTTCTAAAAAATCTAAATCTAAAACAATCTAGTCAAAATCACTGAAGAATAATACCAAACTTACCTTAATATAACAATTTTCCTTAACCCAAAACGATAAATTACATAAAAAAAATTGCCTCCAACAAAACATCCTATCACAATTTTTGTAGATCTCTAATAATATTTAGGTTTTATGTTTTATAGTTTTCACAACCTCAGCTTTAAAATTGCAAGCTCAAATTTTTACGATACCTTAACAATGTGTGTTGGCATACTTGTTTATAGTTATAACCTGGAAATCATGCTTACGTACAATTGCATTTTTAAAGAACTTTACCATATTTTACAATTTTGCAAGGTTATGAAAATAGTGTAAACTTGAGATAGAAATTTGTATTAGCCTAAATATGAATCAGTCTTGAAGATTTTCTAGACTATATGTAAATCAACAACAATAGTCTACCGTTTTCAATATTTTTTTGAAATTGAATGTCTTTTTCTATCTATATTTTGCTAGGCCATATTTTTATCAAGCTAAAATATATTTCGGTAACATTGTTCAGAAAATTATTAATGAGACCTTGATTTTCAACCAAATAAACTTGGGGCAATGTCAGAAACATTTGTTACTATCACTATATTCCTGTGCAACCTTGAATTATTACAATAACCTTATAAGCATGTCAGACCATAAAATTGGCTAGATTCTTCAGATTTATCCTGTTTGAAAGGAATTTTAAATTTGTATGAGTAGATTTTATGAAATGACTTCTTTTAATAAAGTTGGCATATGAATTCTATTATTTCAGTAGATTTTAGTTTATTAATTTGTGCTACACTATGCTCATTGAAACATTCAAAAATATTATAATGAAAAACGTTGCAAGTTAACATGATAATTCCATATTTAATCACTTATTCCTACACATGTTTGAACTTTCAACTCTTTCATGAATCACCCTTTCAAAATTAAGCTCACACAACATTATTTTTTTCAAGGTAACCCATAGTATCACTTGAGCTAGTAAATAAAAAGAATAAGAATAACCCGTATCATTGAAATTAATACATCACAAATACAAGATTGCATAGTTTATGGCGACAAAAATATTCTGGAAGCTAATCCCAAAACTGAAAACATACAATGGAAAACAAAATTTAGCGTGCCAGATGTGTTCTGGAAGCTAATCCCAAAACTAAAAGCATACAATGGAAAACAAAATTCATTATGACACATGGGTTCACAATATACAAGTTCAAAGAAAGAAATCCATATCTGTATTCCATGTGAAAATTCCCCAATGTTTACAATTATGGTGCGTGCACTTACAAAAGATTAAGAAAAGGTTTCAGTAAAATCTCACCGTTCCTTTCTATTGGAATTTATGAAAATTCCAGAACAAACAATAGAGAGAATAATGCTCTCCACCTTAACACAGAGAAACTAAAATTTTGCTTGCTGGAGGGACAGAGTTTCACACTTTAAAAATTTCTTTTCATTAACCATAAAACAACAGTTACAAAACTTCCTCACAGTTGAGGGATTACAAAACTGACTGCTTCAAAACACAGTGCAGAAAATCTTCGCTGTTTCTCTTAAACTAACACACTCTGTTTCACACAGAAAGAAAACTCTATCTCTCTGTAAAACCAACGCACGGTTGTGCATAAAAATTACACTCTATCTATTACAAAGAAATAACATTGTTGTGTGTTATATATGAAAAAATACCTTGCCTTTGAGCTCCCTTTTTGTTTTTATATATTCCGTGACATATAAGAATATAAAAACAAACCTTTTTAAAATAAAACTAAAAACTATTAATGTGGCGCAGCACTTATTATAGTTAACAAAACTATATTAAAATTAAAACTAAACTTAAACTACAAAGGGACCCACTCTTTATAAAAACACGCACATATGTTTATATATCATATGTTAACACATATGCATATAATACAACATATATATCTTAAAGCCCATTCATCGCGCGATTACAAACATATAACAAAACGTTTAACAAACCTTCAACCAAACCCTTTGCTTCGGATTTCAAAATGAAATTAAACCAAATCGAATCGAGCCTTTTCGTGTTACAAATTGGGGTGACATCATAAGAAAATTTTTGCCCACGATGAGGAATTAAATCCGCTCTAAACTCATATTGCGTCCGATTTGGGCCTGCTGACGCAAGAAAAATTTGTAATGCGAAATTGATTTATCCATTATGTCATTTAGCATTTCGGGTCCAGATTTGCAATGCAAATCGGCTCAAGGAAAAAAATTTCTCCAATACGCTTCTGCCACGCATCTGCTGACTGGTCTTTGTCGCGGGGACCACTGAACCCATTCTCCTATTTTTTAAACCAAAACACATCCTCCCGCATTCAAAAAAATACAAATCCACTATTATGTGTTTATTATAAACTCTGTTTTGAAATACAGAGTACATACGTCGAAACACAAAAACTGTGAAAGCTCTATTTTTTTTAAATGTACAGAGGTTGTTCAACAATTTTTTCAAAACTTCGAAAGGACTGTAAGGTGTTGAATTTGAATGTTCACCTGATTAGGAAAGCGGCTCTGTTTCATAGTTCCTCCAAATAGAAATAGAAGGCGGCCAAAGTACAGAGCAGTGGAAAGTAACATTTCAACACTTTTGAGTGGGCAACCTGGAAAATACTGAAGAAATAAAAGAACATATAACTGGAACGTTCTTTCTTACATCCTTGCATGCTGGGAACAACAAATCAACCGAAATTTGATGCTGATCGGCATGAAATTTGTTGATATAGTCTACTTGTATCGTAGAAAATGAAATAAAGTCGATAGGGCTGGCATTCTCGTGGACATTGGGGAGTTTGATTTTGCAAGGAGATAACACCATCACCATCACCGTCGATTGCATTGGAATCGCGGGGTAATAACTGAGCTATGAAAAGGCTGGAGATAGAGCTGCAGATGGAGAAATTGCTATATCACCAAAACCATTTGTTCTAAGAGCAACAAATAATATTGTAACCTAACTTATCATCCGACCGGTTCTGTGAGCCTCACACAGGTAGGGCAAGTAGACACCTACAGAAAATTATATATTTATATAAATCAATCTTGTGCTAACTTCAGATATAAAATCCATACATATATTCATAGTTACATGCTCTAGAGCACTCTGAAATCCACCAAAACGCATAACGAAAGTAATAAGTACCTTCCCTAGCAACAAAATTGAAGTAGAGTTCAATGATTTTGGCTCAGTTGTTGCAGTAGTGAGGAAGACATAAATTATTTGTGAAGCCACCTTCTGTTAGACTATCTGTGGACATTTGCATTTCCATCCTCTCTACCCCACACGCATTCAGGCATTCACCCAGGGCATGGACATTCATGTAGCCCACGCAAATATCAAATAATGGATTCTGTCGCAGGGGTGCTTTAATTGAGTCATGTGGAGATGGTTTGTTCATTGTCAGACATCCGATGGACACAAACGGAAAAAGAAATTGCCGGCAAATCAACATGCCCGGTAATGGAGCGACGCTAGGGGGAGGGGTGGTGGAGGAGGTGCTCAGGGTGGGGTCCACGCTAATGTTCGCCGGGAGCTGTCACCGTCTGTTGCTGTCGAGAGCTGGAGAGGTGGGGTGTACATCGCGCTGGAGAAGGGTGAGGTCGCCCGAGCGAGAGGATCGGGAGCTGTCACATCAACTCGCGATTCGTCGATTAAAAGATTCCTCCATACATATTTTCTCTGTTATAGAATAATTAATATGGTTGAACCGTATATCTCCACTATTAAATTTAAATTTGTTTAAATTTAATAGTAAGCATAGCAGTAGTCTATAATGCGACTTTTTGAAGGCTTTTACGGTATTTTTTTTCGGTTTAATTTCTCTAAATTCCAGCAGGAATTTAGTGAAAATAGAAATTTGATAGGTAACCTTGCACAATTGAAGTGCCCTAGGGGTTTTTTAGGGTGTTGAATCCATATATACAATCAAAAAATCAGTTTAAATAACAAAAATCAAGATTTTACCTCAATTTGTTTCACCGGATTCCGGCACCTGAAACTCTAAAAAGTCGCACTAATTTCAACTCCGTAAGCATATACTTGAGACCATTAAATATTCTATAACTTGAGATCACGGGTGCGAGATTGGATGGAAAAAGAAAACTCTAAAACATCGTCACCATCTCCAAAATCGTCATCTTCTTATCTTCTTCCATGGGGTTTATATTAGCGCTCTTCACAGAACCAATATGAGAACCTTCAAATCTTTATAACAATTTAATTAGATATAGGAAAAATATCTTCTATATTCTTCTTTTTTTTTAAGCATGAAAATACCTCTGATTTATATTATGTACCAGAGCAAACCTATATGGCAAAAACGTCCATATGAGACATTTTCTGTGCGTAGACAAAGTTTGAAGCAAGCTTCTTACAATCATTACACATGGGAAAAACAAAGTTCTTCGAAAACAAAAATTAAACAATACCAAATTTCTTTACAGACAGTTCAAACAGCTAACAGATAATTGTAATGAAGACTGTACAAAAGTTCTCCAGCCGTCTTAAAACAAAAATCATAACATAAAACAGTTCCATCGAGACATCTTGTATTACAAAGATCATTAACAAGAATAAGATGGTGCAAAAAGTTTGAAAGAAAACGTAGCCAGGTTGACTACAGCCCTTTCAGTCCGATTATTTAATTGTCCGATCAAGCACAAAAGTTCGGAACATTTTTATTCCCCTCTCTGAGATTGAGCATCCCTTATCATATACATATGAAAAAAACAAAAGAACTCTTGAAGAGCCATACGCTTTGCCATATTTGAACCCTAATGACATCCAATGGCCCAAAGTTCTTGCCGTGTCTATTTCAATGGAGCTGCTTTTAAATTTAAAACATGCATATAACCAAACAAGGCGATTCTTGGTCCTGAAATTTTCTCTGTTTTTCAATCTTTCTAGAGCATTACAGTCACCAACAACCTCTGTCAGGGAAATAGGTTCAAAGTCTAACATATCGTAATAAAAAAAACTCGTCTATAACATTTAATCTATTGGCAAGAGTCTCATTGATAGTGTTAGCATTTGCATAATCTCTTGCCAATCTTTCAATAGGGCCTTGTATAGCTAATTCTCCTGGAATAGAAAATTCGTTATCAATCCTTTTCTTGCCTTTAATACTAGTGATGTTTCCATTTTAAGTAAATCCAGGGTGGAAAGTGTGCGGGAAGGGATAATCTCTCTTTAATATCCATTATATGTAAATACACACGCTCATAATCACAAATTATATCCACAATTCCATGAGTTAATATATTTGCATTATATCCTTCTTATGTTATGCCGCTTTCATGTAAACCAGGCATAATGGCACACAACTTGTAAATCCTTCTCTTTTTCTCATTATATCCATTCAATGTTGTTCTCATGAAATCCACTTTATGCCGACATACATTATCTCCTTTTTGAATATATATATACTTGTATTAAATCCATGTATTAGTAACACATATTTTCTCATATAAATCTACACACGATAGCACAACATCTAAAATATTATTGATATCCATTTTAAGTAAATCCAGGGTGGAAAGTGTGCGGGAAGGGATCATTCTATATCTTAAAGGAAATCTTGAAGCAAGTTTTATATGGAGATTAAGAGAATTTATGAACAATTAAGTTGAGGCTTATGTATTTTATTAGATTTTCACCTAGCAATTGATTTAGGTCTTAAGAGTTTGATTGTAATCGGCGAATCAAGAATACTATCAAATTTGATTTTGTCACACTATCCATCCTTTTTTTTCCAAAAATGAATATTGATTTGAATTAATTCCACGTTCGGTCATAGAAAATACCTGGGAAATTTACATATACAAACTCTTCAGATTCTTCTGTAAACACAAAACTACTGCTAGCAACCCATTCCCAAGTTACATTAGAGATTCCTTCAACACCAAAATTCCTAAAACATTTCTAGTATAATTGCGACAAAAACTACATAAAATCCATATGCATTTGAACCCTTTCAAGCCTAACTCCTTAGAATTAGCAGGTTGGTTAATATTGAAATTCCTTCGAGGCTCCATGGCTACAATTTACAAAGGCGCTACTAGGTGTAGGAGATTGACAATTATGCTACATAAAGCATCTATTTCATCTTCCACGCGGGCTATTTTCTGCCTCTGCAGTTCAAGAAGATCCAGGGTGGTGCATTATGAGGCTCAAAGCTTTTACACTGGAAAGATAAAAATGACACTGAAATGAAAAGAAGGAGTTGCAGCTCACAGGTGAGTACTGCACCTGGAGACTGCACTCAAACTGAGAGAACACTTAGAGTTTACTCTACATTCATGAATGAGGAATTACATCATTAAGTACAACACTAGGAATTAGGAAGTTGGAAACAAACTCCTAAATTGTAGGAACTAATCCTAAACTAAGGAGATACGTTACAACTTGTGTAACCATTTCTCCATTAATATAAAATAATATTAATTATTTTCAACTCCCCCCTTAATGGAGAAAGGATTATCCTGAACTCCTAGCATCCTTCTAAACAATTCAAAATTTACACGCCCAAGAGGCTTAGTAAAAATATCAGCGATATTATCACAAGTTTTACAATATTCAACAAATATCTCTTTTGACTGTAGTTTCTCTCGAACAAAATGGAACCGAGTGTCGATGTGCTTGGTATTTTTATGAAAGACTGGATTGTATGCAAGCTTGATGGTACTCTAGTTGTCAGTTTTGATGATAGTTGATTCTTTCTGTTCTTCTCCTGCATCGTTGAGAAGTCTTCTCAACTAGATAGCTTCACATGTGGCTGCACACAATGCTTGGTACTCAGCTTCACATGAAGATAAGGCTACAGTGCTTTGCTTTTTGCTGCTCCATGCTATGACCCCGGATCCAATGCTAAAAGCGTAACCTGTGATAGATCTTCGATCATCCAAGTTACCTGCCCAATCTGAATCTGAAAAACCTGCTAGAGTCACATCAGAATTGTCAGTGTACAAAATACCATAATTACTAGTACCACTAAGATACCTCAACACACTTTTTGCTGCGACCCAGTGACTTTCGAGTGGTTTCGACATGAACTGGCTCAACATACTAACAGAGTATGCCAAATCTGGTCTAGTTGTAGTGAGATATATCAAACTACCAACTAGCTGTCTATACATAGTGGCATCCACATCTTTAGTACCATCGTCACTGCTCAACTTTAAGTTCTGTTGCAATGGTGTTGCTGCTGATCTGCACTGCTCCATTCTGAACCTTTCCAGCAAGCTTCTGGCATACTTCCCTTGTGTAAGAAAAGTCTGTCTAGAATCTTTCCATACCTCCAATCCCAAGCAATAATGTAGATTTCCGAGATCTTTCATCTCAAACACTTGTGACATCTGCTGTTTGATTTCTTTGATCAGATTGTTAGCATCCCCTGTTATGATCATATCATCTACATACAAAGAAATCAAAATGATTTGCCTCTGTTTATTAAACTTGGTATACAGATTTGGATCATTCAAGCTCCTATGAAAGCCATGCTGTACAAAAAATGAGTCAATCTTCTCATACCACGACCTGGGTGCTTGTTTTAAACCATAAAGTGCCTTTTTCAATTTACACACAAGATGTTCCCGCCCCTTTTTCACAAAACCTTCAGGCTAAACTAAATAAATTTCTTCTTTCAAGTCACCATTCAGAAATGTAGACTTAACATCTAGCTGGTGTAGCTGCCATTTATGTTTTGTTGCTAAGGAAATTAGCATTTTAATGGTGTTTAATTTGGCTACAGGAGCAAAGGTGTCATCGAAATCTATTCCCTCTTGTTGTGAGTAACCCTTTGCTACCAGTCTAGCTTTAAGTTTTTCTATACTCCCATCTGCATTTATTTTAGGTTTGTACAACCATTTGCATCCTATGGGGGTTTTACCTTCAGGCAATTCAACCAAATCCCAAGTATGGTTTCTGTTTATTGATTCTATTTCCTCATACATTGCATCCCTCCATGCATCAGATTTACTTGCTTCTTCATAATTTGCAGGTTCTACAATGTTTAAAATATTTGTCATTAATGCATAGTCTTTCAATCTGGATGGTAATTGAGTCTTCCTACTCGATCTCCTTGGTAGGGGACTTACCTCAAATCTGTCCATTTCAGCCTTCTCTGGGCTTGCATCATTGATTACATTACCTGTTACTTCTTCTTCTTGTTTCTGCTCCTGCACTTCATCATCCTCACCGTTTTCTTCCATTAGCAATGGAATGTGCCAATCACTGTTAGAGTCATCCTTTCCTTCTTCAACCTGTTCATGAAATATGACATCTATGCTTGCAAAAACCTTATGAGTCACAGGATTAAATAACTTATATGCCTTGAACTCAGTGCCATATCCAACAAAGATACATTTCAAGGCTTTTGGATCTAACTTCTTCCTATCTGCCTTAGGTATATGAGCATAAGCTTTTGACCCAAATATTCTTAAATGACTCACTGCTGGTTTGAATCCAAATAATGCTTCAAAGGGGGTTTTGAAGCCTAGACATTTATTAGGACTCCTATTCTTTAAGTAGACAGTAGTGTTAATAGCTTCTGCCCAAAAACCATTTGATAGACCCTTACCTTGAAGCATGCTCCTTGCGCACTCCACAAGAGTTCTATTCTTTCGTTCTGCCACTCCATTCTGCTGAGGAGTGTGGGGCACTGTGAACTGTTGAATAATCCCATGCTGCTTGCAGAAATTCATGAATTCTCCCAACCTCTATTCTCCCCCTTGATCTGAGCGGAGAATTTTTATCCTTTTTCCTGTCTGGTTTTCTACCATAGATTTAAACTCTTTAAAATACTGAAAGGCTTGACTCTTTTTACTCAGAAAGTATATCCATGAGAACCTAGTGCAATCATCTGTAAATAAGAAAAAATAATATGCACCTCCTAATGACCTAGTCTGCATAGGTCCGCATATATCTGTATGCACCAGTTCTAAGATATCTCTTTCTTTTCCATTAACATGCAAAGGGAACTCTTCTCTATGCATTTTCCCTAATGCACATCCATCACAATCCAACTTAACATTATGGAAAACAGGGAGTCCATCAACCATACCTTTTCTCTGAAGTAAGATGAGGTCTTGCAGATTAAGATGACCAAATCTCTGATGCCAGAGATCTTCAGTTGTCGATCCAGTTGCAACCATTGCTTGCTTTGTCATACTTTTCACGTCTAATCTGTACAAGCTCCCCACACGCACTCCTGTTGCAACTGTTTCCATCTGGCTATCCTTTATGACACAGTTAGTCTTAAAGAATTGAACTTGCATGTCCTGATCATTAATCATTGAGACAGAGATCAAATTTTTCTTAATTCCGGGCACATACAATACATTTTTAAGGTGTCTAATGTTACCGCTAGGTAATTTTACCGGAATGTCACCATATCCTTTGATCTCATATCCACTATCATCCCCTAAATAAATTTTCGACCGACATGAAGTTTCTTCAAGACATTCAAACCAGTCCTTCTTACCAGTCATATGTGAGGATGCGCCAGAGTCGACATACCATATGTCGTCCTCATCTCCCTTTGAAGCTGAAAGGGCACAATCGGCTGTAAATAGTCGAAGTTCGTGGCTATGGTCCTCTTCTTCCTCAACAAAGTAACCCTTATGTTTTCTCTGATTGTTTCTTCCTTCGTCTGCCTGCCTCTTATAACAATCTTTAATCTCATGACCAGGTTTTCCACAGTAAAAACATTTCTTGCTAGGAAAATTATTAGCAGACATACCTTTAAACGGTCTCTTCTGAAATCTGTTGGCTCCTTTCTGCTGCTGCTGTGGTTGTTGTTGTTGCTGTGGCTTCTTCCCTCTGTACTGTCGCCTTTTCGCCATCAGAGCAAGGTCATTGCTCTGTGATTTCAGATTTTGTCGTCGCTCTTCTTCTTGTAGCAGAATCCCTGTCAACTCTTCAAACGTAGGGACTTTCTCCCTTGCTGCCAACCCTGTGATGAACATCTGATATTCATCTGTCATTCCATTCAATGTGATCGTGACCAGATCTGAATCAGAAACTTTCTCTCCGATATCTCCCAATCTGTCCTTCAGGTCTTTGACTCTCGCAATGAATCCAGCAGCGGACTCATTCTCCTCCATCTTCATCGCAAACAGCTTGCCTTTGAGTGACAAGACACGATTTGTATTTTGTGTCTCGTATAGGTTTTTAATCATCGTCCAAATGTCAGCGGCCGATTAACAATCTCTAATATGTGGGATAATATTGTCCTTGACGGACATCTTCAATATGACCTTTGCTTTTGTCTCCCTTTTATCCCAGTCTTGTTCTTGTGCAGCTGATCCTGGTCTCAGCTCACTTCCTGTAACGATCGACCATGCATTTGCGCTTTCAAGTAAACTCTGTATCTTGAATTTCCAGTTGGAGAAATTCGATCCATCGAGTTTGCCAGACTCGTGGAGATACGATTCTATACTGTTATTCATATTGGATTGATAAAAAATTTCTGATCCTCTGATGAATAAATCAACTGAATAATTGCAGGACACCCTAAAAAAAAAAAATTACCACATACCAGATCCTGACCACTGTTTTTCCAAACAACATTTGTACCTTCAATGTGCCACCACCGGGCAAAACCGATCTGCTGCCTCCGAGTAAATTAGGAGCTTCAATGCGCCACCACCGGGCAAGTTCGATCTACTGCCACCGAGCAAATCAGGAACTTCAATGCGCCACCACCGGGCAAGTCCGATCTGCTACCTCCGAGCGAATTCGGAACTTCAATGCGCCACCACCGGGCAAGTTTGATCTGCTACCACCGAGCGAATTCAGAACTTCAATGTGCCACCACCGGGCAAGTTCGATCTGCTACCACCGAGCGAATTCAGAACTTCAATGTGCCACCACCGGGCAAGTCCGATCTGCCACCCCCGGGCAAATTCGGAACTTCAATGTGCCACCACCGGGCAAGTCCGATCTGCTACCACCGAGCGAATTCAGAACTTCAATGTGCCACCACTGGGCAAGTCCGATCTGCCACCCCCGGGCAAATTCAGAACTTCAATGTGCCACCACCGGGCAGGGCTGATCTGCAAAAAGAATTGCAGACCTTCCCAACGAGAAAGAGGCTGGCGATTTTCTGATTCGAAAAATCCACGCCGAAATCAAAATGCGCACAAGTACCAGCCCTGGCGCTTCTCCAATGCGAAGAAGCCGCGCCAAAATGTTCCAAAATCGAAATCCCCGCGCCAAAATGCTCCAAAATCGAAATCCGCGCGAGTCACCAGCCCTGGCGCGCTTTTCGCGTGTATTTCCGCGCCACTCGCAAATTTTGGTGCGTTGGCGCGACTGTTCGCATTAAAACCGCGCCAATGGCGCGACTGTTCACAAAAAATCCGCGCCAACCTTTTCTTCTGCTCAGAGATGATCAGTCATCTGAGACCTATCCTTCAGGTGTTACTGCAGTCCACCTGAATCTACGAAAAAAACTTCTGTAAGCTCTTCCGCCACTACAGTTCTGTAATCAATGATGCATCCTAAAAAAAAAAAAAAAAGGCTGTCCCTACTCTGAGCTCCGATACCAAGATAAAAATGACACTGAAATGAAAAGAAGGAGTTGCAGCTCACAGGTGAGTACTGCACCTGGAGATCGAGACTGAAGCCAAGAGAACACTCTGTAGGTCACTCTACATTCATGAATGAGAATTATATCATAAGTACAACACTAGGAATTAGGAAGTTGGAAACAAACTCCTA
>CM076574.1:111147972-111417322 GCA_034641835.2 Pinus albicaulis
AAAAAAAATTGTACCTTCAATGAGCCACCACCGGGCAAGTCCGATCTGTTACCACCGAACAGATTAGGAACTCCAATGCGCCACCACCGGGCAAGTCTGATCTGCTACCACCGAACAGATCAAGAACTCTAATGCGCCACCACCGGGCAAGTCCGATCTGCTACCACCGAACAGATCAGGAACTCCAATGCGCCACCACCGGGCAAGTCCGATCTGCCACCACCGGGCAAGTCCGATCTGCTACCACCGAACAGATCAGGAACTCCAATGCGCCACCACCGGGCAAGTCCGATCTGCCACCACCGGGCGAATTCGGGACTTCAATGTGCCACCACCGGGCAAGTCCGATCTGCTGCCACCGAGAAAATCAGGAACTTCAATGTGCCACCACCAAGCAAGTCTAATCTGCAAAAAAAGTAAATTGCAGACCTTCCCAAAGAGAAAGAGGCAGGCGCTTCTTTGATGCGAGAAATCCTCGCCGAAATCAAAATGCGTGCGAGTACCAGCCCTGGCACTTCTCCGATGCGAAGAAGCCGCGCCAAAATGTGCCGAAATCGAAATCCGCGCGAGTCACCAGCCCTGGCGCGCTTTTCGCGTGTACTTCTGCGCCAATCGCGAATTTTGGCGCGTTGGCGCGACTGTTCGCATTAAAACCGCGCCAATGGCGCGACTGTTCGCGTTAAAACCGCGCCAACCTTTTCTTCTGCTCAGAGATGATCAGTCATCTGAGACCTATCCTTCAGGTGTTACTGCATTCCACCTAAATCTACGAAAACTTCTGTAAGCTCTTCCGCCACTACAGTTCTGTAATCAATGATGCATCCTAAAAAAAAAATAAGGCTGTCCCTACTCTGAGCTCTGATACCAAGATAAAAATGACACTGAAATGAAAAGAAGGAGTTGCAGCTCACAGGTGAGTACTGCACCTGGAGACTGCACCCAAAACTGAGAGAACACTCAGAGTTTACTCTACATTCATGAATGAGGAATTACATCATTAAGTACAACACTAGGAATTAGGAAGTTGGAAACAAACTCCTAAATTGTAGGAACTAATCCTAAACTAAGGAGATACGTTACAACTTGTGTAACCATTTCTCCATTAATATAAAATAATATTAATTATTTTCAACTTGGAATGTGTAGTTTGTAGATTTATTGATGAAGTTCGACATGTTATTTTGGGAAACCAGTGCATTCCGAAGGAGGAGAGGACTCAGAATCTGAATTATCTGTATCCATTTTATTGTAATTCACATTGCTATTGGGGGAGAAATTCACTCAAAGCCAGGGGTGACATTGCACTAAAATGACCTTATGCAGTGGGGAAGAAAGTCGTAAAAAACTTGGAATTCATCACTGCACCATTTGGAATTCTTCTTTTCCGGTGCCACCTTTCTATCCCAGAGCACCCCACTACCATTCTCCCACAAAAAAAGAGAGCTCGCGACTTCGAGACCCGAATTTACCAAGTTGAGAAAGCTCACCAACCACCTTCTTGAACCAAGTTTGAACCAAGCTTTTAGATGACTCCTCCTTGAAAAAATATATAAAGCTTGCAACCTACATTTCCAATTTATGCGAAATTGGGGAAGGTGGCCACTCAATCTATTTGCGTTAGGAGCCAATTCCCATGCAGTAACCCTTTATGTTGCATGATCACCCATGCATTCAAAATAAGTTCTCATCATCTCAAATTATAGTGACATGATGTTTACCGTGGCCCTCCCTAGATGAATCCACTGCTGTAAAGGAAAATGAACATTGTTCAGATCCTGCATAGGGCTCACCAAATCTCTTTTCAAACTATGCTTGTACCAATACGACTGGAAACCTCTTGAGATTTCTAATTTGACTGAAAACGCATCACTATCACGTTTATGTATGCATGTAGACATGAACCACCACTGCATCATGGAGGAACGCATGCAGGAATGGAAAGGCCCAAGGAGAGAAGAGTGAAAAAACAAGAGGGTTGCTTTCGAGTGAGGAGGACTCGTGTGGAGAATGTAGAGAGGGGGGATATTAGGAGGGGCATGAAATTCCAAAGGAACCATGGAGATGAAGGGAAGGGAGGAATAAGTGAGATTAAGAAAGAAACCCATGAGAAAGCTAAGGGGTTAGAGTATATCCTTCAGTTCCATTGATCAAAGTTTAAATACCTTTTTTTAATAAGCAAGCCTTATTAGCCAAGAGGTCAACTTCCAAATTTAGGGAGTGAAGGATATGAAAGGGTGAAAAGGATGGAAAAACTTGAAGCATACTTCTTATTATGGTAATCAAAACTTGCAACACATTATCTTTAGGGGTGTTGTTCATCTTTAGATATCTAATTATGAAGAAGGAATTCCCTAAAATGACAATTTCTTTGATTTATTTTGAGAGATCTATAGATAGACCCATGAAAAGCACATACATCTCAACCTAATTATTGGATTTCCTACCTAGACCCCGTGAGATTTTTTCCATGATTTTTCCTTCAGGATTTATAAGAATCCCTCCCGCTCCTGCCACCTCTATCACAATATCCATCTTTTGACAAAAAGATAACTTCTATTATTATTGGATATCAAAAATAAGTAAAAGAATCCCAAAATATTGTTTATAAGATCCTCTCATAGCATAATTTCCAACATATCAATTCCTTAATCCATCATCATTCACATGGAGGCATGTAATGTCTTATTAGTGCAGCATATGCCACTATATACAATATCTCAAATTTCATCCTAGATGTGCATATATAAAAAGACATGGACACCCTTTTATTACACACATGAACTTAATGTTGGTTTTCTCTTTGAGCATTATAGCAAACTTTATCATTGGCATTGTGGGATAACGGTTGTTAATTATGGTATGTTGGTTCTACATGGTTGGTTATGCAATGAATTTTTTGGCACAATGGAAACAAATTCTTAATCTAGGGAATTCAAGGAGTTGGAAGCTTTGTTAAGATTTTTACTCTGACTGAATAGATTATTGATAAGCCCAATAATTTAGGAGAGCTCTTTGTAGGCATGAAGAGTCCATTTAATGTGATTAAATGCCCATTTAATGTGATTAAATGCCCATTTTCTCTAAGACTTTAAAATTTAATGAAAATTAGCACTATTGTACATCTTATATTGACGTATCATGAGCACATTGGTACAAAAAAAGAAACAAATTTCCTCCCTAGACATTGAATGCAATAGGTTAGGAAATTAGGTGTGCAATCTAAGCAAGGGGTTTCAGTCAAAAACTTAAAGCTATAGGATGTCCACAAATTTTGTCTATGCTTAGTCATAGGAAGATGACGTTGTCCACCAAATGCTTTAGGACATGAACAAAGGAATCATGAATCACATCCTAGCATACAAAAAAAAACCATTCAAACACTTTGATGATTAGATTAAAAAAAAACAAAAACAAAAATAAATTTCCAAAAACATTTGTGGCCTCCATAGATAACACCTAGGACTTCTACCACGACAAGAAAAATTGTACGGTGAAAAAACTTCGTAATAAATCCAATTGAATAAATAGGAACCAATATCATCTTCTCCATTTATCTCATTGGATGGAAAAAGAATATATGGTGAGAATTTATTTGATGAGGATAAGGAATATATGGTGAGAGTCTATTCGATAGAAAGGAGGGGGAATGAATGGTGAGAATATATTCCATGGGAGGCACGAATTACAAATATCGAGAGGACCATAGGGAAACTACAACAACTAATATTTCCAGTGCTATACGTTAACTAATATACCTTAAGTACATGTGATAGTACACCCCTACATCTAAAGGAAATTGCATATCATCATGCATATGCATGCACATGGGCATGGTATGAGAACTAGTATGCACAGTGTGGGCTATGACAGGTTTTAAATTCACCACATAATTAATTCCTATGCCACATTAGACTCTTTCAATTTTTTAATTTTATAATGGTGCTCCCAATCCACAAAGCATTCAAATTGGAATTTTGTTTTTCTGAACCTGCCTTGCCATATTTTTACATTAGAGGCAGTTTCTCTATGTACTTTCAATTCCAAACACTGTTCACTGTAGCAAATCAACGAGATTCCATTTCATCCTCCTCAATCCAATGGTATTTGACCATATGGCTCTTGTCCTCTACCGTATTCCTACACTTCCACAAACAAAGAAGGTGAATGACAACGTGACTCCTGTCGTCTGCGGTTCTCCTGCAATGCCACAAATAAGAAGGTTAACAAATATGAGAGAACTTTTGAGGGGGATTAGGTGCTTCTGGTTTTATTTCTCATATTCATGGCAGGGTTATATAGGGCCAAAGTCGTCCATCATGGTCTTCAGAGTGGATTAGCAGGGAAGGGAAAATGTAGCGTGAATATATAAACAAAATATACACATGGAAATGAGTGTGGAGAAGACGTGCATAAATTTCTATCGACCTTGGGTTTCCCAACCCTATGCATCTTCATCAGTGGAGTCATGTTTGGAGTTCAAATCCTGTGAGGGATTCGCAGTTGAAAAAAATGGATGCAGGATGGTCTGATCCGGATTTATGCAGGAACACAACAAAATACAGAAATAACCATGAACATAGAAATACATCAGAAATAAGGCTTCATTTCATTAATATCAAATCACAGAAATATGCTTACAAACATGATGGAAATAAAATAGCTAGGGTGCTGGTAGCGAATCTCTGAGAAGAGATGTGGCGACTACAGACCTCTAAAACATATTACAATGAGGCTTGAGGGCCTATTTATTATGGAGAAAAAATGGAGAATTCTAAATGTCCAAAAACCTAACCCTAGGAGATGAAGCGCCAAAACTATGGGCCCCGTTTGGGTAAATTTGTGTTTCAACTTCCCAGGGATGTAACTTCAGCATACTATCTTTGTTTGGGGCTTCAAAACGGCTCCGGAAGTTCAGGACCCAAAAAACTGCTAAAAATAGTAAGTTGTGAAAAAAACTGAAAGAGACAATGGTGGGGCCCCAAGTGGAATAGGCGGGTGGCAACCAATATCCACCTGGATCATTCCTCCCCCCTTAGGAATCAATGATACCCATTGCGTTGAGTTCCTCCATGAGATGAGGAAACTTCTGTTGAACTTGGTCCCTGGTGACCCACTTGCCTTGGTGCAGGAGTTGGCCAGCTTTGAAAACCCGATACAGTTGGATCTTCTGTCAGCGAGTGTTCTTGATTTGCATGTCCATGATACAGTCTATGGTGGCCTGCTCCATGCAGTCCGGGTTTAACTATTTTGGTGTGAATTCTTCTGCAATGTCAGAGGTGTCTAATAGAGGTGGGAAGTAGGGACGAAGGCGGTCTACATTGAATACTGGGTGCAGACCAAAGAATGGTTGAATACTAAGCTCGAAGGCATTGCTCCCTATAGCCTTAGTGATGGTGTACGACCCATATCGGAGCGGGAAAATCTTGCGGTGGGGTCCAGTGAGGCACTCCTTCTAAAAATGTAGCCACACTTTTTCGCCAACTTGGAAGTTGTGTGGCACCCGATGTTGATCATGTTGTTGCTTGTACTTAGCATTGGCTCTGTCCAATAATTCATGAACCTGTTGGCGGATGTGTTGAATACGCTCGATGAAGTTGTTTGCTTTTTCAACTTCAAACTGGACATGAGCCAAATTGGCCTGAGTAGTTGCAAATGGCATGGCTGCGTCAATGGGACATTGTGGCCGGAATCCCAAGCCCACCTGAAAGGGGCTGTGGCCGGTTGAGCTGTGGAGAGCCCAGTTATAACTATGTTGTACATAGGGAAGGCTCTCATCCCATGTGTGTGGATGCTTTGAATTGTACATGCGTAGAATGTGTACAATCATCCTGTTGACGACCTCTGTCTGGCCATCAGTTTGGGGATGGAAAGCTATGGATTGGTAAGCTTGGTGTCCAACATTGACCAGAGGCTAGACCAAAATGTGCTGAGGAACCTGTTGTCGTGATCTGATATGATATATTGTGGGATCCCAAAGTGCACCCACACTCGTTCAAAGAAGAGTTTAGCAGTGGCTTCTGCTGTGATATTCTTCTTACAAGCCACCATAATGGTCATCTTTGAGAATCTGTCGACGACCATGAAAACACAGTCATTTCCATGCTTAGTAGAAGGAAGGCCTGACATCTAATCCATGGAGATGGATTCCCAAGGTCGACTAGGATTAGGTAGCAGAGTATAGAGCCCTTGCTTCTTGATGGTTGATTTGGCAATGGCGCATGCAGTGCAGGATCTGATGTACTTCCCGACATCTTGTCGAAGGTTCGGCCAATAGAAATAATTCTGCAGTACTGCCACTGTTTTCTCGACCCCAAAATTCCCAGAGACTCGACTGTAGTGCGCTTCCCATATCATCTTGGCACGTTCACTTTAAGGAACACAAAGATGTCCTAGGTGACATAATAATGCATCTTGGAGGTGAAAATTTGGAACTTGCATACCCTCCAAGAATGCCTTGTATGTGTGGCTGAATTCTAGATCGCTCTTGTAGAGAAGTGGCCAATCAGAAGTCTCATGCCCACAAGAGTTGAGAACGGTGGTTATGGCCACGATCGGTGGTCGGCTGAGGCAATCTGCAACATTATTGGTGTTACCCTTCTTGTACTTGATGTTCAAATGAAATTTTTGCAGATATGTGGACCGCTTCTGATGGCGATCGTTATGCAACTTCCCTTGTGTCTGTATGAACTACAAGGGTCGGTGGTCTGTGTGGATGATTGTCTCCTTCCCCAAAATGTAATGCTTCCATTGTCGACAATCCTGCACAATGGAATACGTTTCTTTGTCATAAGTGGGATACTTTCGAACTATGTCTGACAATGTCTCACTGTGATATGCCACTGGATGCCCCTGTTGAGTAAGAACTGCCCCAATAGCATAGTGAGAGGCATCTGTCTCGATCTCAAATGGTTGTTGTAAGTCTGGTAATGTGAGCACTGGGGAAAAATAGAGGCGATGTTTAAATTCTACGAACGCCTTCTGTTGATATTCTGACCAACATAATTTTGCTTTCGCTCCTCCCTTGGTGACTTGACTCAAGGGCCAAGTGATATGAGAGAATCCCAACACGAACCTACGGTAGAAATTAGCAAGACCCAGAAAGTTGCGAAGCTCTGTTAGTGTGGTTGGGGCTGGCTAATCCCAAATGACTTGGATCTTGGTTGGATCCACATGCACCCCCCTTTCATCAATAATTTATCCCAGATATTGAACATGGGTCATGCCAAAAGTGCACTTCTCCAAATTTGAACACAAATTGTGTTGCCGCAGTGTTTGGAGTACTTCTCGGATGTGGTGGAGGTGCTCTTCCCAAGTCTGGCTGAAGATAAGAATGTCATCCAAGTATACCACTACAAATGAGTTGGTGAATGGACGCAAGATGTTGTCCATCAACCTCATGAAGGTTGCGGGAGCATTTGTTAATTCAAAAGGCATGACAAGCCATTCGAAAAGGCCCTCCTAGGCTTTGAAGGAAGTCTTCCACAAATCAGAGGGTTCAATTGGTACATGGTGATACCCAGACTTCAAGTCGATCTTGCTGAAATATTTTTCCCCTTTGAGTTGGTCCAGAAGGTCATCAATCCATGGGATCGGGTACCTATTCTGGACAGTGATCTTGTTCAGCGCCCGATAATCAATACAGAGTCTCCAAGTCCCATCCTTCTTCTGTACCAACACGATCGGGCTCCCACAGGGCGATGAACTTGGCCGGATTTGACCTTTCTGTAGTAGCTCCTGAATCTGCCTCTTGATTTCATCATTCTCTAAAACAGAGCGCCTATAGATCGGTCCATTGGGTAGCGACGCACCTGGGGTCAGGTCAATGGGGTGCTTGACCTGATAGTGTAGAGGCACCCCTGTGGGTGAGGTGAATATGTCTCCATACTCCTCCACAACCTTGTCCATTTGTTTTTGTCGTGTAGAGGAGCCATGTCTGGAGGTCGTGGCCACAGTCTTCTTCTTTCCTTGGGGGCAGATCATCAGGAAAACAAATTTCTTGGTTTGGGAAATGAGCTTACTGCATTGTTTTGCAGTAACCAAAGAGATAGTGGGAGGCAGTGGTACCTCTGGTATCCTATACAATTTATTTCCCAAAGTAACAATAAGAGTGCGAGGTCAGGACTCATACACAGCATGTAGCTTCCACAAGTATGGTTGGCCTAATAATACATCAGAAACATCAATAGGAGCAATGTCACACAATAACTCATCTGTGAAGGGCTTGATGCTATAGGGAA
The DNA here is from genome assembly GCA_034641835.2 of Pinus albicaulis. NCBI lineage: Eukaryota > Viridiplantae > Streptophyta > Pinopsida > Pinales > Pinaceae > Pinus > Pinus albicaulis. The sequence continues at coordinate 111,156,210 of CM076574.1, forward strand.
GGCAGCACTGCTGGCTGACCCGAAGATCCCGTCCTTGGTGAAGCCACCCGATGGTGTATGGTTGTGGGTGCACTATGGTCGGCAAGCCCAATCGCTTCACGACATCTGCTGAAATGAGGTTCTTTTGGCTCCCATTGTCGACAATGAACCATAGCAGGGAACCCTTTACCCACATCTGGAAGTGGAAAAGACGCTCTGCCTCCTCTGGATCTTCTGGTTCCTCCTTTTGGATCTTTGTAGTGGCAACAGTGGTGTTGAGCTCCGCATCAATAATGTACTTCCCTTTGTCATTCATCAATAAGAATGCATCTGATTCAGAAACCCTCATCTCGGCCACCAGCGACTACTTGGCCTGACACTCACTTTTGTTGTGAGTGGAGCTCTTATGGAACTCACACCATTTTCTCGTGTCCTTCTTTGGCTTTGCTATGTTGTTCTTTGTTTGTGTCTTTGGTAGGTTTTCTTGGGCCACCATGCCTTGGCTTTGTCCTTTTTTCTACGATTTGGGGGCACCTTTCCCTTGCTTTTGATTCGTAGATCCAAAGTCTCGCTTCTTCTGTTTGAATTTTTGCTCAATCTTGGCAGCATACCGGTATGCCGTACCAAGAGAGGAGATGTTGAGGAACTCCATTTCTTCTTGAAAGTATCTATGCAGACAACCGCGATACTTTAGCACCAAATGTTTCTATAAATATTTGATACCCAACTTTTTGTGCAGTGTATGGAACATATTCGTTAGCTCATGCACATCTTGATCCCTTTGTTGTCGCAGCGTTGTCCATTGTATGTACTTGTCCTCATAGCTCCCCACGGGATAGTATTGTTCCTTGATGGCATCTTGGAATGAATTCCAAGTGGGTACGACTGGGAACAGAGAGGGTTCTGTCTTGTCCATTTTCTCACAGTAGGTTTCCCACCAGTCCTTGACATGGGGGGTAGCTTTGAGGAGTGCAAAAATAATATTCTCCCGGTTTGAAAAATCATGAACTGAGAAATATCCTTCTAATAGATTAAACATCTCTCTACGACATCTGAATCTATTTTACCCTCAAATATGGGAATGTCAAAGTTTACTTGTACCTTAAAGGGAGTCGCACCTCCAGAGTGGCTGCTGGATGCAGATGCACCGCTGGTGGGTAGTCGTTGAAGGATCTGAGAAAATTTATCCATCATCGCTTTCCTTTTTTTTTCGAGGGCCTCCTCGAGCAATATTTTGATAGGATCTCCTGCTCCCTCATCTTTCTTTTCGTCCCCCATGGGCGTCCATTAGGGTTTGCGAGGCTGATCTTGCAAAGGTTCCACCATATCGAGCCCTAATTACTTATACGCCGACCTCGTTGGGGACATGCAAAGAAGGATCGAGAAAAAGCAAACCGCTCTGATACCACTCATCCGGATTTATGCAGGAACGCAACAGAATACAGAAATAACCATGAACATAGAAATACAGTGGAAATAAGGCTTCATTTCATTAATATCAAATCACATAAATATGCTTACAAGCATGATGGAAATAAAATAGCTAGGGTACTGGTAGCGAATATCTGAGAAGAGATGTGGCAACTACAGACCTCTGAACTGTATTACAATGAGGCTCAAGGGCCTATTTATTATGGAGAAACAATGGATAATTCTAAACGTCCAAAAACCTAACCCTAGGAGATGAGGTGCCAAAAATATAGGCCCTGTTTGTGTAAATTGGTGTTTCAACTTCCCAGGGGCGTAACTTCAGCATACTATCTCCGTTTGGGGCTTCAAAACGGCTCCGAAATTTCAGGACCCGAAAAACTGCTAAAAATAGTAAGTTGTGAAAAAAACTGAAAGAGACAATGGTGGGGCCCCAAGTGGAATAGGCGGGTGGCCACCAATATCCACCTGGATCATGGTCCTGGGCGAGGGCTTCTAGAGGACCTGGCTCTGAGCTATCTTCTCTAGAAAACAATGGAGTGTAGTACTACATGTCTTCTTTTTCATATAAATTTCTGGCCATTATGCTTCAAATTAGGCTTTCTTAATCTTGTCTATTGTGACAAATTCATTCACGTATGCCTTTGTTGACTTCTTCACTTCCATGATCACCCTCAACTCCTTTGCCACCAGTATCGAGTTGGAAAATTGGTTCCAATGTTGCGGTCAATCCACCATTTGAACACCCATGTTGATGCTCTCCAAAGTTGAATTCCACCTGCAATGTGTTAAGAAACTACCTGTAGACGCATGTGATAAGACATCAACCTGAGGCGCCCAATTTCTCGCCATGAAGCCACATCCTCCAATTCGATGCTCTTACCCTTCTGGAAGCATCTTACTTATCCAGTCAACATGTGATTCATCCAACAATGTGGAAGGAGGGGTATTATTAAATGGGAAATAACTTGTTGCATAAGGCTTACACTTACCTATGTTTGTGCTGTTTGCATTTACCCATGTTTGTGCTATTTTTATGAATAAAAATGTTTTATTTTCCTGATGGTGGATTTCCCTATTCGCATGAATAGAAATGTTTTTTTAGCTGATGGTGGATCTTCTTGTTTTGAATTTGATTTGAATTTTTTCTTACCAATGAAAATTTCGAGGAAGCTCCTGAAATTTGGTTATGGTGGGAAATGTGATAGTGGGTTAAAATCTATTACCCAAGTGGAAAATTGGTGGGTTTATAGAATACATCTCCTCCAACCAAATGCAACATGTTCCACATAATGGGCATGTTGTAAGGCTCAGAAATGGTGGGAGCATATCCCAACTAGTCCACACCCTGAATAACAGATAAAATTACTCACTCATCTTCAGCGTGGCCAAGGCCCAAGACCTATCGGAAGTCTTAAAATTTGAATGTGACAGTGATACCATATTCTCAAGTTTTGTCCATAAATACAAGTTATAATAGCAGTGTGTGGGATGCATATGATTTGGGTTTCAAAGTTGTTGCTCAGACCCATCCAATTCGAAAACTAGCAGTCCCTGTCGGAATAGGCTATGGCATGGTCTGTGTCGAGGTCATGGAGGGTGGTCGTGCCGAATTTTTTCTACCTGAGTGCACGACAGGTGATGGGGAATACAAAGGCCTAGATTTTTGTGTTGGTACATGAACATTCGCCACAGATAAGAAGGTGAAAAAATGTGAGAGTGCTTGGATAGTGGCATTGGGTGATATTTTCTTCTGTGGTGGGATGCGATCATATATTTACTACCCAATGGACTCCGTCTTGAAATTTGATACATAATGGAACCACTAGAGTGCCACAAGGTGCATGGAGAGTCCACTCTCTTTCTTCACTAGCATTACCATCGACTACTGCATCTACGTCGTGGGTGGAAACAATGTGGCTCCCTCCAACCTTAGCTCCGTCAAAGCCTATAATCCTAACATTGATGAGTGGTACCCCATTGTTGACACTTCAGAATGCTTAATGGTTGGTTTTATTACTCTGTCGGATCTCTGAGGCTGAGAAGAGACTAGCAAAGGTAACTACAGACCAAGCTCTCACCAAGTAGCTAGAACTAATAGGAAGGAGAGGGCTCTCTCCAAGGGATCACAGCGAAGAGGGTTGGATCAATTAGGTCTTAGGCTAGGTATAGTAGCACAGGGGTTTTGATTGGTTGATTTGGGTGCTAGATGAGTGAATTAGGTCAAAGAGGTAACTCTGTCAAGGAAAATAAGATCAGAATTGCAGTCATCTAATGGGGCAAGGTAGGTAAGAACACTAACACTTTAGGGTTCTAGGGTGATATTGATCAGACTGGTGAGGTGCTAAAAAAGATCATGAAAATGCAAAAATTCCTTTTAAACTGGAGAAACTGAACAAACTATGGTGATTCTCCCAAAACAAATCATAAGAGATGTATTCTGCCTATAAAACTTGAGAAATCAGCATATCATAGATCTGAAATGAACATTAATCATACAAAACATTCATACATATGAAACTAAAGAAGAAACTATGCCAAAGTATAGTACCACATGAATCCCAAAAGAATAGCTGCAACTCATCCAATATATTCCTGCCAAAATATGAATACACTAGTTTCTCTTATCAAAACAACAACATCCAACCTGTGAAATGAGTCTAGAATGAAAGATATAGGTAATAAACAACTTCTCCCAACCTCAAGGGTCGAATCCCTTAGTTTTGCAGCTGATCCACAAAATTCTGAACTGAAACCTACAATGTAGGGTGGTCACACTGACTCATCCCTAACTTTAGTGAAACTTATTCATCAATACTCTCAAAGAGTTTTACCTATTGTATTTACCCCTAGGTAATTGTAAAACAACATTATTACATTTACATCCATGAATTACATTGGTAAAAACAACATTTTTCCATGGTGAAACTGAGAAAACTGGAAAAAATCAGGAAAACAGAGAAAGGTCAAGAGCGCAGCGCCATCTTCAACTCAACGTTTGAAGGGGTTGCTAATGTCCAAATTGAGCTCAGGATAGCTCATTGGAAATAATTTCATGTCTAGTTTCCAAAACTTCCCTTGTTCTCCAAAAAATATGAGTTTTAGCCCTCCAAAATTTAAATCTTATAGGACTAGTCAGGAGTGTAGCGCCTGCCTAAAAATGAGGGCATAAATTTGTTTTGGCCATTTCTCCTTGCCAGATTGTCCAATTTTTCTTTTCAAAGTGCATACCCTGACTTTTTTTGGATTCTTAATCTAATGGTACCTTCAGTTTTGCATTTGGAGCCTCCTAGAAGAAGCAAAGCGCCAAGGTCAAGAGTGCAATGCCAAGCCTAGGAGCGCAGTGCCTCCTTGCAAGTCTTACCAAACTAAAAATTTAACTCATGATATCTCGTTGGAAATATAGCTATTTCTAATACATATCACTAAAAATGATCAAGTATAGCCCCTCAAAAATCAATTCTCCTAAGACTAGTCAAAAATTGCAGAATGAGGGTGAAAAACACATAGCGTTCTCTTGCATGCCACTTTTGGAGGTATTCCTAAACTCCAAATTGAGCTCATGATAGCTCATTGGAAATATATTCCAGTATAGTTATCATTTTACATATCAAGAAAGTTATTTGGACACTCCACCAGGAATAAAAATTTATTTTCCCAAGACTACTCCAGAAATGTAGGGAAAACAGGGAATTTAGGACTGTCTTGTAGAGGGAAGGGAATGAAGGGGATATGGGTTTTATAAATTCTTATGGAAATTTGGGGGATATGGATAAATGCTAGAGAGTGTAGGAGGTGGAATTTCTAGAAATTAGTAATGGGAAGTGCTCCAAAAGGGAGAAACACAACCATAACCTAGGAAGGTGTCAAAAGTGTAGCAATAAACTAGGGTTTGTAGGAAAGTGAGGGAAATGAGGGAAATGGGCATTGGAAAATGTTAGGTGAGGTATATGGAGTGTAGGTGAGGGTTTTAGGATTCTTAAGCCACAAAATCCTCCCTCCCTTGTGAGGTATTCTTTCCTCTCTGTCCTCCTCCATGAAATATTTATCTTCCTCCTCCATGGTGTTTTTAGTTTTGAAACCCTAGGGAAAGGAAAGGGGAGTGGAAATTAGGTTTAGGGAGTGGGGATGGGAGTAGGAAAAATTGGGGAAATAGGGAAGGGGATTAGGAAAATTAGGGGAGTGATATCGGATTAAAATACTTAGGGAAATGGGATTTAAAATTTTATTACAGGTATAGGGGAACCTACCTAGAAAATGTGTAATATAGGAGCTAGGGTTTTGGTAAATGTAACTTAGGGATAGGGATTTAGTGATGTAGGGATAGTGACAATGTTTTCTGGGATGCAGGGAAGGAATGTAGGGTCTAGGGAACATTTTTTGGATGTAGGAATGAAATCTAGGGTTTCTTAGTTTTAAACACTTTGCAAATTTGAATGAGAGATTTAACACCTTAAATCTGCAAATGGAAAATGCTAGGAGGGCACAAATGGTGTTTCTTAATTGTATTGAGGTGGATAAACCGTTTTTTGGTGGATTGCAGTAGTTGTATGAATTTTTGAAGGTTGTGGATGAAATTAGCCAGGAGCGTAGCGCTAGTTCTAGGAGCACAACACCTAACTGCCAAGTGCGCAACACCCTTTTCCACGAGCGCAACACCTAACCTCCAAGAGTGAAGCGCCAACCAAATCTTGAATTTTGACCCTGCAAACTGATTTTTCGAGCTGAGGGAGTATGAGCTTGATGGTTGGGAGAGAAAATGAGCTCTTTATTTGTCTTGTGATGGGCTTTATACTTGATGATTTGAATGCATTTGCCTTTGGGACCCACTTTTTTTTTCTTCTCATTCACTTTAAACTTTGACATCTTTACCTTTCACTTTTGTTTATGATTTGGAGATTGATCATTTGATGGATTGAGACACTTAGATTTTGAAGCTTCTGAGATTTCTTGGCACATGGAACCTTTGAGTTGACAACTATCTTGGAACCATGAAATTATTACAAATTGAAAAAACATGAAATTACATGATGAAATAAAAATTACATAATGAAATCAAAACTAAATATCAAATTTGAACTTTACATAGTAAAGTGAATTTATTGATCACTCTTGGTCTTGCTGGTCTTTATGTAATGGAAATGATGTTTTATTGGACCTTGAAAACCCTAAAACCTAACGGACACACTGACTGAATGGAATTCATGATGATATGACTGAAAAGGTGATAAATACTCATGAAATAATGGACACTCAACATGTGACAAAGTGAGCCAGCAAGTAATGAGATGCCATTTTTTGAAAAGAGTGAGCTTTGTTGAAAATCTGCACCAAGTGACAAAATTTTTACATGACCTAGTGGAATGATAAAAAAATTTCTGAGTGGAACCCCTAAAATGACATGAAAGAGTTAATTTTGATCACTGGTGGAAGGATGAAAATACTGACACTAACAGTTGGAATTTTATCAGGAGGTGTTGCAGTAAAAAAAATTGAAGTGGCAAAGAGATCACGAAACTCAGGGAAAATGATTGCAGTTTCATTTCCAAGTTTTGGTGACTAATATCTATTAACTATTTTGTTCCAGTCTGTAGGGGAGGAATGGAAGAAGTGAGTTAGAATGCATTCTTGGGTTACTTTTTTTTAGAAATGGTTGCATATTTATAGGGAAAAAATGAGTTGCAGAAAGGAAAATCATTCTAAGAATAGTGGGCATGACCAAGAGTTTAGAATAGAAAAATTAGTTGAGCATTCGATACTCTGTTTAATGAATGATTTTTTTCATTATTTAGGAAGATAGTAATTTCAATCATACATTATGATAGGTTATTGTGAATCCTTGAAATTAGGCATCTGCAAAAATCCTTAAGTTGTGAAAAAAAACGAAGTTTGTAGGAACCATTATCACTAGCTGCACCACATTACTAAACACAATTGTTTTCAAATCAAAATTAATTTAAAGTGTAAAAATTAATTTAGGGTATATTGTCTATTGACCTATGAGATATTGGATTCATGGAAATTCATTTCATGGTTTAGTACCATGAAATACACAAGCCATATTATTCATCTTTCTAACAATGAAAGGAAAATTTGAGAGAATATCATTGATGCATGTGAAACATAGACAGTATGTGGAACAAAGTATTTCAACATGTAAGATCTTCTATATTTATATGGGTCTTTAACTATGAAAAAGAGGAAACCAAAACATTGCAAGGAACTGTAAAACTATCATGATCAACCCAATGTTTTCCAAACTCATAATAGAGATTACAAATTAATTAAAAAAAAAGACAAAAAATTCAAAGGAAAAGTTTGTCCTTACCAAAGCTCTCCATCACATCACACTTGGGCATGTAAGTGCACACACATAGAAAATAATTAAGACACTAATGCTAAATAATTATGAGGTTTTTTGTGAAGATCAAAGTAACTTTCAATGTCATCTTGAGGGATAAAGTAGAATAGAAGTTGAATAAAATGGTGTTCCCAAATGGTTGGCAGGTACTTGTAATACCTTGCCTATATAAACATGGAAAGCATAAAATTATAACCGCTTAGGGTTTTTTTAAATATCTTCAACAATATTCTCTAAAGCATCCATTTTCATTCCACATTCTTCCCACTCCCTCTTATTGGCGTTCCTTTGCACCTCTCGGTGCAATTTCTAGTTTATTTTATAAGAAATTTGATGCAGAAGGTTACGATGATTCTTGAGATACCACAAAGATTAGAGTGAAGAAATGTCTTGTAAAACTGAAGTGGTGTAACCTACAACATCAGTTATCTAATGGACATATTATTTTTCTCAAACTCACATCTATGGATTTTCATGGCACAACTTACTCCTACTCTTACCATTTTTTCGTTTCTCCACTTATTTGATATTTCTAGGTATGACAAGGATTCTCAGGTGTTGCATTGTGTTGATCCATAGGAGCCAGGTGAAAATTTATATTTAGCACGTTGCCAAGGTTTATGTTTGGAATCTTGACACAAACCTATATTCATGATTTCATTTTAGGATTTGTTGTTTTTTTATTGATGTTAATGTGGATATCGTCCACTTGTAGGACCGTGGGATGGGGATTAGATCTTAGTGTTCGCTTCTTTTTTTTTTATGGATGTAGATATTGACCTAGGGAATGTAGTCTATCTATGAAAAAAAACTCGTATCACTTATGATCAATTTTGTTTTCAGAAGAAAAAAATGTTATCTTTTCGTATTATCAAGAAAATAGTACATATACATCTTACATCTTCTGTCTTGTTTGTGTCATGTCTCTATGGATTATTTTCCTATGAAATTCCCCTTTCTATATGATTTCTACAGTAAAATAACATTTCAATTCTAGCACATTTACTTTCTTCTATCCTTATCCTAACTTTCACAATAAAATTGAAATTAGAGGCACATATTTGTCATTACATCAAAATATCACTTTCATCTTATTTTGTCTAGACTTATACCTAAAACTAATTCTGTGAGAAATAGGAAAAATAAACAACCTTTACTAGTATTACAAAAATTCAGATTATCTTTATGAATAGTTTATACTGTCATTGTTAATCAGATGGGCCTTTTCATAAGCGGAAAAAAAAAATAAAAAAATTACCTGATGGTTTGTGCAACCCTCTCTTGGACAATAGATCGATGGACCAGTTCTACTCACTATATATGTGTGAAAAGTTTATAGTCTAAAAAGTAATTACTAGGATCCAAATTTTTCACATCTAGTTTTTCAGGATAGGAGGGAAAAATCCTATGGAATTATGTACCCAGTCTATGATTCCCTTTGAATCTCCGTAAATTTGAATATTATCTATCCTTAACCATTTTACCATAATGAGAACCCACCTTAGTATGACCTTTGCCTTACTGTTTTTTCCTTGGCCACCTTCCCACCATAAATGAAAGTACTTATCTGGATCAAAGAAGATAACCGCACCACATCCACAGCTCCTCCTTTTGCATGCTCCATCAAAAAAACCCATTGGATAAATACCCCATATTTCTTTGAATTTTATGTTCCTTGTTCCTTTCACTTCTTTTTTTGGTCCCATTACTCCACAATTATATATAATCATGATGATATAATTCCACACCATACCACTTTTATGATAAAAAATAACTGCATTCGTGCTTCTCCAAATCACGTGATAGAGAGTGCAAGGGTCTTGTGATATTTGATGCTCTCAAACCACCTCCTAATATAGTTTGTCATATTTTCATTCCTTTGTATCGACTTTTTTTTTTTTGCATAGATCCATTCCAAAAATCCACTACATATTGACATTCGAAAAGAATATGTTCAACATTTTTAGAGTTTTTGTTTCAAAATACATATTCCTGGACTTTCCATTCCTCTTTTTTGCAGGTTATCTCGTGTCAATCTTTTTCCATTGATAGCCAACAAGAAAAAACATTTCATTTTAAGTGGGATATCCCACTTCCAAATGAATTGTATCCATTGATAATTATGCATAGATTGTATATTATAGGACAACTTCCTATATGTGTCTTGTACCTTAGGAGCTCCTTTCTGAATCGTCCCAGACAAACAAAGAGATTCATGTTTTCCATGTAATCAAATACCTGCATCCCTGAGTTTTTGGATATATTCCTCCCATTCCAATCTAAATATAGTCGTAATTTCCATCTATGTTGTCCCTTTCCAGGAATGATCGAGATAGTTATCAACTTGGTCTATGAATATTTGATATAAGAAATAAATTCCTCTACTGTGTAAAAAGTTTAGAAGTTGTTCCGAAAGTGAGTGATCACCAGAAAAACCCATCATGGCATCTAAAAAAACCTTAATCATGTGTCCATATCCAATCTCCCATCCTATAAAACTCATCATATACGGAAGTAATTACATCATATTACGCCAAATATATGATTTAATTATTTTAGTTCTGTCACCCTGTGAGATCCAAGAGGTGAAACAATGTCCAGACATATATTTTTCCTTGATGATTTCTAACCACGTCCCATAACCATTAGTCACCCAGCTCCATAAATTCTTGATAATCAAGGCCTTGTTTATTCTGGATATATAAATAATTCCCCAACCCCCTTCATCTATCAGTCTCACTATCAACTCCCACTTAGCCAAATGATATTTATTTTTATCATGCACCCGTGCCCAAAGAAGCCGACACATGATGGCCTCTATCCTCTTAATATTTTTCTTTAGTAATATATACATGTGCATCCCATATATAACTAAGTTTTCTAATACCACCTTTGACATGATCACTCTACCTCCCATTGATAACCTTTTATGATTCCAACATCTCAATTTCTTCTAAAATATGACTACCAAGCACTCCCAATCCTGAATATAGTATCCATTGGGCTTGATGTTATATCCAAGATATTTTATACCATCATAAATAGGTTTGGAAGAAATACCGAAATGTGATGTAATCTCATAAACTACAACTCATTCTAAGTTCTCATGAATTAATATGGATTTGTCACCATTCATATATAGACCTGAAGTCGAACCAAAACCAATAATGATCCTATGTATGTGGCTCCATTCTTATAAAGTGGGTGCCCCCCCAAATAAAAAATCATCCACAAATAAGATATGAGAGAACCACTATTTTCTGGTTACTTTAATCCCAACAATTTTGCCTAGTGTTTCAGCTTCCCTCATATTCCAACTAAGGCAATCTATAACCAACAAAAATAATAATGGTGAAAGTGCACATCATGGTGTTCAATTGAAATTTGTGATTTTAATGTTGAATTTAGAAAAGAGTGAAGTGATTATTCTTAACCTTTAATGAAATACATTCAATTTTGTTGTATTGGTGGACAAAAACTACATGATACGCTTGAATTTCTTGAGCTCAGCTAACAAGTCTGAATTTTGAACATTTGAAGATTTGATTGTTTTATGGTCTATATGTTAATGTATAAGTATCATTAGCTATGCATATTCCAAAATTATACTACATGAATATATAGGCATCATGGAAACCTATTACTTATGTAATATCTTTTATGTACATGTCAAGGTCTCACTCTCCTTCAGTATTTCTAGGAATTCATAATTGATATTATACCCGATATTGTAGTAATTTTGCAGGAAACCTTTATAATAAGTCCTACAACCACTACACAGATATTACGTGACAACCCAAACATTAAATGAAATTTCAGTCTAAAAGTGGCCTCTTAGGTAAAAATAATAAAATAAGATATGTGAATTTTGGAGGGAAAAGAAGAAAAATACTTTTTTTTTAAATTGTATTTGTTATCACTCCGCCAGATCTTTAAGGCTGAATAAGAAATCCCAATAGAAGTAAACACAGATCAATCTTTTAGCTTGGTATCCAGCCCTACCAAATCAGAGAGGGCTCTCTCCACAATGTTACAGCCAAGAGAATTGGATGAATTAGGGTTTTAGGCTAGGTATGAGTACAGGGGTTTGATTTAGTTGAATTTGGGTTGCTGGATGGGTGAATTAGGTCAAAGAGGCTAGGTCAGGAGAAATAGGATTATGGTTGCAGATATTCAATGGGGTAAGGTAGGTAGAAAACCTAACACTTTATGGTTTCTTGAGTGGGATGGATCAGACATGTGAGGAGCTAGAAAGAGCAAGGCTAAGCATGAATTCTTTCTAAACTAAAGAATATGGAAAAAATATGAATTTATTCCCAAAACAGAGCATGAGATATGTATTATGTTTATCAACTTAAAAACCAGCATATCATAGAAATGAAATGGATTAGAATAAAACATTCATACATAATGAGATATAAGAAAAAAAAATGCTAAATTCTCATACCATAGGTATCCCAAAGAAATAGGTGCAACCTTTTCATTAATTTCCTGCCAAAATGATTACACTAGAGTCTTTGATCAATGCGTTAACATCCAACTGATTCCAACCTGTGAAATGACTGAAAAATTACATGATATAGGCCTCAAAAAAACTCCTTCCAGTCTCAGGGGTCGAATCCATCACAGTAGGAGTAGTTCCACCAAAAACTGAGATGAATACCTAGAGTGTAGGGTGGTCAAACTGACTCATCCCTCACTTTTTACAAATTGATTAATTACACCTCATCATGAGTTTTCATCTAATGTATTTACCCTAGGTAATAGTAAAAACATGAAAATTACATTTACATCATCAATTAAATAAGTAAAATCTTGATTTCCCAAGATGAAATTCAAATTTGCAGAAAAACAAAGAAAAATAAGAAAAAGTCAGGTGCGCCCTCCAACTTGCATATGAGTTTTAGATGGGCTCTCTGTGTCAAAATTGAGCTCAATACATCTCATTGGAAATATTATCCTATCTAATTTCCAAATATATCATTGGTTTTAAAAATGGACTTGATTTGACCCCTAAAAAATGCATTCTCCCAAGACTGCTCAATGTGCAGTGCCAAGGTGAAAAAGGAGGTAGAACTGTGATTTTTAGGGTGTTTTTTAACTTTTCTCACCAGCAAGTTGTCCAAAAACATCTCAGAAAAGTTATTTTCTTGTATGTATTCATCATTATGAATCTAATGGTGGTCTCCTTTTGGCCAAAAAATTCCTCAAACAAAAGCGCAACTCCTAGGGCGCTGCACACCTGGCTTTCCAGTTGTCACAAAACTGTCTTGGAATGCACAAAATTTCCAAAATTTCAAAAAATTTCCCAAAACCTATCAAAATTTGTTGAATGATGATTGATGATGAAGGTTATGCATGGATTGAGGCTTCAACAAGAATATCAAGCCTCCCTTCCTCTTTTTTCATGGTTAGGGTTTCAATTTTTTTATTTTCCCTCTTAAGTTTTGACCTTGCAATCCTATTTCTTTTGGCATAATGTTTTGCCATCCTTCTCTGAATATCATTATATTTCCTTGCATTTTCTAGGAGCTTCTCAAGATGCCGGTTTTCCTTGTCAAGCCAATGCTCCCGGTCTTCATTGATCATGATGTAAAGTTGTTCATTCAATGTCAATTGATTTGCAATTTCAGCTTCTCTTTTCTTATCTAGTTCTATAGCATTTTCAGCCCTCTAGTCATAGGCCTTTGTCTTGGTACTTGTTTTTATGTTTCATCTTTCACACTATATGTTTTTTGTGTCTCTTCAAGCAATACTTTATCTTTTTCTGCCTCTCTTTGGGCTTTGATGAATTTCAATTCATCAATGAGATGTTTGGTCTTTAGTTGTTGGTTCTCCTACTCAAGAAAGGTAATGCCAAATTTATCTCTCTCTAGATTAGTTTGTAGTTCTCTAATATTGGCTTATTTTTCTTTGATGGTTGTGCTAGTGATCTCAGAATCATCTTGCTGACTCAAATCAACAAGGTCAAATTCCATGTATGTCTCAAGAATATTTTCCTTCTCATGCTTCATCTCTTCTTGAATATATGCCTCTGTCACATTTTGTTTTCCTTTGTCCACCTTCTTTGCCGATGAATAAGGTAAGGCATCTCCCATAATATGTGGGGAAAACACTTTCCTATGACCTCTCTGGTATTTTTTTTCCAATATGCTCAAATCAGCCCTCTTAGGTTTGCTAATCTCAACTCTTCTTGGCAACCCAATGTGCACATGAAATGATGATGGTGGTGGTGAAACGGGGTGAGTAGCTTGAGCTGATGATGAAGTAGGTAGTGTGGGATGAGATGGAGGAATGAATATGGAAGGATGAGATGGTGGAGGCACAACTTGAGCATGTTGAACTGGTGGAGCAGTGAAGATGTCATTTTCTATGAAATTATTCCATGAGATGTTCAATTGATCAAGGTGATGGAGGACTATGATCTTGATGAGGAAGTGGGGAAAAATACTTTTCATCTGGTGGTCATAATATCTCTTTTGAACAAGTTAAGACATTTTGTCAATGCTCTTGAAGAGAAAATAAGGTATGTTGAGCATTTTGACCCTTGTGAAGTGCATTAATAACTAGACATGATAGGTGTAAAGTCTTGAGAACCTTCCTTCACAAGTAAAGTACTTCATGATGATTTTCATCATGGGGGAGTACCTATCCAAGAGGTAAGAGAAAGGAAATACCCTCTTTCCTTCATTTTTGTACATTGGCTTAATGTAGGGCTCATATTAATGATCTTCCAAGTCTTTTTTGTTTGTACCATTTTTCACCAACATTCAGAATTCCAGTGGAAGCTGCTATCAAGGTTGTGGATATTGTGAATGTGACACCAGCAAGGGTTACTTGGTTTCCATGAAGATTGGAAATGAACAGCATGGTGAAAAAATGGTGATATTGGACCCTTTGTATTTTTTCACAATAGTCAAAGCATCCTACATGCTTGAACCATGTCACAGTCATGGGATAGGCCATGAGTTCTTTGGTGTTTGGAGGTTAAATTATGAGGATCCTCCCTCCTTTTTGTGACCTCCTCTCTTCCCTTTCTTCTTCCTCATTGATTTCTTTGTTTTCTTCTTCCATAGTGTCTTGGCTAAAAACCCTAGGTAGATGATGGGAGTGAAATGTAGGTTTAGGGAGTGGGGAATGGGATGGAAAAATTTAGGGAGATGGGGGAAGGGGTTTATGAAATGAGGGAGGTGGCAGGGAGTAGAAATGATAACGGAATTGTGAATGGGAATTTAATTACAGTTTTAGGGATTTTTGGAGCCTAGGGAATTTAAGCACCTAGGTCTTAGGGTTTTGGGAAAAAGGGCTTTGGGAAATGGAGATAGTGATATAGGGGGCAGAGATAGGGTCAATTCAATGTAGGAAAGGAATGTGAGGTGGAAGGGAATGGAAATTGGGGATTTGACAGTGATACTAGGGTTTTAAGCTCAATAAAACATCAAATTTTGCATACATTATCAAACACCACACAAATTGATTTGAGGAGAAGAGGAATGGTGTAATTGTGGCTTACTTTCTTGTTGGAGAGCGTGGGAAATGATTTGTTAAATTTTGAGAGAAATGCAATCGATTTGGAGGCTCACTGAGCATTTTTTAGCAGGTGTGTAGTGCCTGCTACAGATGCACCCCCCCTTTTCCAGGTGCGTAGCGCATGAAGGCAGTGTGCAATGCGAGCTACAGGTGCGCCCTCCTGATGTCCATGTGCGCATCGTCACACAAAAAACTCAAATTTTTGTACTTCAAACTAGAATTTCGTGTTGTGGAGGTGGTGGCTCAATGCTAAAAGGGAGAAATGAAGATGAATTTGATGTCTTGAGGGCTTTTATACTTGGTGCATTGATGATTTGGGCCTTGGGACCCACTTTCTTCCTATATCACCCACTTAATATTTTGAAACACTGTCCTTTCACTTGAGTCTTTCTTTTTGAAAAATTGATCATTTGATGTGCTTTGAGAACTCGAGGATTTTATTTCTTGGTGCTTTGGCATGCTTGGAACATTGTGTTAGAAGCTTGGGAACTTTGTATTTATTACATATAAATGACATAAAATTACAAAATGAAAATTAAAAATTACATCTTTTTGGAATAAGAATTACAATTTAGGATAAAAAATCACAACTTTGAAATGATAATTACATCTTTGCAAATCATCTCTTTACATGGTAAAGAGATGTTTATTTTGTTCACTCTTTCACTTTCTGACCTTATGCAATGGGATGAAGCTTTTATTGAACCTTGGAAACCCTAGTGACCTAATGAGACCTTGAAAAACCCTAAAAGACCTAATGAGACCTTGAAGGACTAAATTTCAAGATGACATGACTTATATTGATTTTATGGATGATGTACGATCAACAAGGTATGAAGATATGCCAGCAAGTAATCAAATTTGTGGAAGGGTGATGATTTTTTTCACTTGGGGCTACCATCAATGATTAAGTTTTTGCATGACCTAATGGAAAGATAAAAAAATTCTGAGTGGGACTATTAAAATGATATGAAAAGAGGAGTTGTTATCATTGATGGCATGATGCAAAAACTGATACTAACAGTGTTTTCGGCTTATCTCCTTATAGGTTTATTCAAATTTCAAGTGTAGACACTTGTTGGATGCGGAATTAAATTCCACATCCAACGAGTACCCATTATGCATACTTTTGAGAAGACCCATATTGATGAAAATTGAATATACATTAAAAAAATATTGGTGAACTTGTTTTCCAAGAGGTTTTCCATACCTCTTGATTTTGATACCATACTTCTCTAATATGCATATACGATAATCACCATATATCCATAGCTTTTTTATATGTGCATATCTTCTATATATGCACAACTTGTGTATATGCGTAATCTTTCGTATATGCACAATTTTTGTATATAGACATATCCTCTCTATATACGTAACTTTCGTATATGCACAACCCAAATATGCGCATATAGAGAAATATGCACATATACGAAAGAAACACATATACAGAAGAAATGTATATATGAAAGACGTGCATATATATGGAAGTATATGCACATATACATAAGTTGTGCACACACACACACACACACACACACACATATATATATTTTCACAATTTAAGCCACTATATATGTGCAACCTTTGTATATGTGCAATTATCATATATGTGCCATTTTTTATATGTGCAAATTCTGTATATGTGCATATACAGAAGATGTGCCTATATAGTGGTTGAAGTTTTGCATAGCTTCCATATATGTTCATATCTTTTGTATATCCACAACTCTTTATATGCATGTATATTTCATATATGCATGTATATTTCGTATATGCACATATATTTGATATATGTGCATATCTTATGTATATGTGCATATCTTCCATGTATGTGTAACTACTGTATATGTTCATATTCAGTATATGCACATCTATCATATATGTGAAACTACCATACATGTTCATATATAGAAGATATGCACACATAAGGAAGATGTGCATATACGAATGATACATGCATATATGAAAGTTGCGTATATACGAAATACGTGCATATACGAAAGTTTCACAACATCTATATATGTGTATATTCTATATCACATAATTTTCGTATATGCGCAACTTCTGTATATTCACATATATTTCACATGTGTGCAAATCTTATAGAAATGTATATACGAAAGTTGCACACATATGACATATACACGCATATACACAAGTTGTGTATATATGAAGGTTGAAGTTGTGCACATGTATGCACATATATGGAATATATGTGCATATACAAAATTTCTGCATATATAGAAGATATATGCATATATGGAAGTTGTGCATATATAGAAGTTGCATATATACGAAAGTTGTTCATATATGGAACATATGTGCATATACAGACGTTGTGCATATACAGATGATATGCGCATATACAAAATATGTGAATATACAAAAGTCACACAAATTATATATATACGTATCTATATCTCATATCTTCCATATATGCACAACTTTTATATATGTGCATATTTTATGTATATGTGCAACTTCCATATATGCACATATACAGAGTAATTTATTAAAATTTTAAAATATACAAGATGCCATATAAAGAGGAAAAACGTTTAAGTTGATAAAGTCCTTTCTCTATAACAAACTCCCGACACACAATTTTTCTACACAACATTACTACATAAAGGGTGGTTTTAAGACAATTTTTGAGTAAATTGTAATAACTTGAGAGAAAAAAAAAACTTTTAACTTCTCTTAAAAATTGTATTTAAGTGTGTGTCTCAAATTATTGTCTTAAAAAAATATCTTTATAAAGACAATATAGAAGACAAGTATTATTGTATATTAAGAGACAATTCATTTTTGTCTCTCAAGAGACTATAGCTACATATTGTCTCTATAGAGAAAATATGTATTTAATACAAGTTATTCTCTCTCTACATACAATAAAAAAATCTCTTTAGAAAAAAAAATATAGAATGTAACTATTTTTTTTTCTTCAATGATTAATTCATGTTAGGGCACGATGAAATCAAACCACCAACCCCCTACTTTCCAGGAAATTTCTCTTCCATTGAGATAGCACCCTTTAAAAAAATGTGTTATCTCAATTAGAAAAGACAAAAATCAATGAGCCAAAATGTACCATCATATTGGTGAAGAAAACTATGTTATTTGTGTAACAACTCCTCCCATATATACCCACTTTAACTGGCCTACCTAGGGTAAACATGAGCAGAGGGTCAGTATGATTAGACTCAACCTCCTATGCGACCTTAAGGAAATGGATTCAACAATTGAAGATCTTAATGACTTCCCTTAGGTGCCACAAGACCTCTAGGAGTAACCTAACCCCTCCATGTGTCCAACCCTTGATATAACTCACTTTTTGCCTGACCTAGAGCCCCAGTCGCTCCCTTTCCAAGGCCTCCATGTGACTATGACTTCCCAGTCACTCACATAAGACTGTCTCCATGCGACTATGGACTCATTTTCTTAGTTCTATGCTATTGAATCTAAATTATGTAACACGTTTTCAGGGCCAGAACTCAGGTCTCTGCCCAAAACTCAGTGAAACTTCCATAGTTTATAAATGTCATAAGAACAATTCTTATAAACCAAAAAATGAAACCATGACTTGAAATGATGATCCCCAACTAGTACTAACATTATATCAAACAATTGGTGGATATGCAACCTAAAATTCATGAATCCAAGTCTGAACAGAAGGGACTGAAAAAATTATCTGAGGTTTAATAAGAAGGGTCATTTCCTTCTCACATTAGCCTTCATAAAACCAACTAGGTCTTACATTCATTATTTATTCAGTTATGAGTGAAAACATGAAAAGAGCCATGACTGAGATTTGTCATAAAAACATGCTTATAACCAACATATAACTAGATAAATAACAATAAGATAACAACCATTAAAGTCGCACAATAACCAGTATATTTCCTCAACCAAAGCAAGAGAAACATAGCTTTTATTAAGCATAGGAAAATACCAACCAGGCCAAGACTTCCATGTTCCACTCGACCATAGATTGGCTGAGCCAAATATCTCTTCAGCCAATCACCCCTTATGCCATATTCTGAGCGTGAATGTGGGATATCATGGGATAAACCAATCCAAACACAAGAAAATAAATCCAAAGGTTAAACCACCTCCACCCTCTCCATACTGTGATCACACCCAAACTGGTGTTGAGATCACAAAACCAAATCGAGCTTGGATGCATCAGAAATCATTCACCGTCGATGAGGAATTTTTCATGTCTCCACCCTCATTATATACTCTGTATCTAACCATTACTGGTGAAGGGCTTCCTATGCCTTTGGGAATTTTACTGAGACTACCTCACCTCATATTCTGAAACCCTCTAGCAATCCAAATCTAAAAACTGAGAACAATCCCATTACACCATGGCGATCTGGAAATGGAAAGGCTAGGCTAAAATCGACTGTCGAAAACCCAGAAAAATCCATGCCAATGACAACAAAATAACCAAATACCAACATGCACATACCATGCATGTCAAAACCAGCTAGGAAATCATACATGCAACATGTTACCTGCAAGTATACCCACTGAAGCTTCTTGATCATTTCCTTCCTTTGCTTTCCTTTCCCTTCTTTGATTTTTCCTTCCTTTCCTTTCCTTGATTTTCCTTCTCCTCTTGGTGCTTTCTCCTCTCTGGGACTAATTCTAAAACTAAACTGACAAAATGTTGTGAATTGATCCTTAGAATCCTTTTTATCTTTGATGCCTCTATTTTCTTCATTTTCCATTATTTTCCTTCATTTTCCTCCTTACATGAAACTTGTGAACTTTCACCTTCCTTTTCTCCTAATTTCCATTATTTTCATAAATAATGTGCAAAAAATACCTTTTCTTCTTTCCAAAGCCTTAGCCATTTCCTTTTCTAATTTCCCTTATCCATAAAGACAACAAGTGATTACCACTAGGATATTTTTTCCCAACATTAATATTGTAAGAAGTGTCCCTTGCCCATGGTCTTATTTTACCTTTTATTAACTTTTATTACATGAAATTTTAACCTGGGGATGTTACACACCCCCCCCCCCCCCCCCCCCCACTTTAGGGGAACACCACCCTCAGTGTTAAACCACACCTGTACCCAACAAAACCACTAACAATCAAGGACATACTTCCAATGGAGCTTTATAACTCACCACATTGCAATATTTACAATAACATCATCCTCAAAAGCAAAACCACCATGTAAAACATGACGACCACATTTCTTACAGGGGATTTATAATCACAAATAAATATGGTATTTACAATACCCACCACATATTATTATGCACATTTTCTTAAACAAACAAAAAACCATACTATCTATGGAGCTTTATAAATCCAGTTTGATACAATATTTACAATATTATACACATATATACATATGCACATTTTCTCAACCAACAAATAAAAGGATACAATGCCTATATCATCAACAAGGAATCCAGAGGCTCACACCTCCAGCCTCAAAGTAATACGAGGATTTACCTGCTTCCCAGTAATTCTAAAATCCACTGGCAAAGTCAAATCTGCATCCAATGTCTAGCGCAACAATCCTGCACCACTTATCCTCTCAGTGAACAGTTACCGACTCATTGTTCCAGGGCGCACTCCTAACGTGCATATGATTTCATATGGAAATTATAATGACCAAAACAAATCCATCCTTGAACTTCCCTTCTCTTCTACACAGTCCCTCGGGAAATCCGACCACCCCCTTATGCGCAATCACTCACCTTCCAAGTTCCATGGAATCCATTTTCCTAGGGAATCCATCCCTTGGCAAGGATTCCTCACATCGAAGGTCAAACAACCAAGGTACATCCTTTCCTCAAAACCATCATATCAATCACACCATGCTCATGGAAATCAATGGAAACTATTGGGTACATGTGTCTCACAATGGCCCTGCTCTTGAATACTTTACCAGCACACTGTTGCCTTTTCCAATTCCTTTTGCCACTTCTAATTATTGCAGTCATTTTCAACCACCCCAACTAGGAATTTCCATGATTTTCTGTACCAAGAACATAACTACCATTAGAATAAAATTGAATTCAAATTATTCCTCATTAGTGGCCCATCAATAAGGTACACTTGAAATTATGTTTACTGCCTATCACAACATGTCAAGCCATATATTTGACCAAATAATCATGTATAAAAGTATAAAATTCAATTATCTCAAAATGGAATCATCATAATCAAAGTCATAAATCACATGTAACCATCATAAATCAGAGTCATAGATAAAATACATTATTAAAAACTGAAATAAAATATTGATACTTATCTTTCCATGATTATTTTCTTATGCCTTTGGTCTTTTTCTTTTGCATACACACACTGAATTGGTTGCCAAACCCGAAAATAACCCAATGGATTCTCTTTAAGAAACAAGGGAATCCAGAGACTAAACTGCCTGCTCCCTTAATATCAACAACAAGGGTATCCTGAGACTAAATCGCCTCAATCCTTAATATCAACAATAAGGCATCCAAAGACTAAACTGCCTTAATTCTCAATAGAGACAATAAGGGTCGGACAATACCATACATGTATGTCCCATCACATTGTATAACACATATACATACACAGTGTACAACACAAAACATACACCTACACCCGATATACAACAACACACACACACCTACACATGGTGTACAACAAAACACATGCACTTACACCCGGTGTACAACACAACACATACACCTACATCTAGTGTAAAACATGACACATACACCTACACTCGGTGTACAACACAACACATACACCTACACCTGATATACAACACGATACATACACCTACACCCGATGTTCAACTCGATGTAAACCACATAATGCCTAACCTCGAGACATACTTAACTCTCCAATGGCACAAGCATGCCACTCAGATGATATAGCTAATATAAAATCCCATGATTTTTCTTTCCTAACCATATTTTCTTGGAACATAATTGAACTATGGTTATTAAGTCTTATGAGACCTGTTATCACTCTCCCCAACTTCCCAAGGATGACAATAGGATTGGAGAAACGTAACCATAGTCCAAACTTTAGGTCAGGTAGCTAACCATACCAGGACTAGAGAGGGCTCTCTCATTTTCACTTTTACAGTCAAAGGAATGACTAAGTATGTAATGATATTATGCTAGGTATGTAAGCTCAATAAATAGAATTTGTTTAATGTTCTTAGTGCTATATAGAAACGTCAGTGACTAGACTGTGTATAAGTTGTTTAGGTTTGAACTCCAAGGGAAATCTGCAGATAATATGTGAGGCAAGATAGGTAGTTTGAAACAATTTTAATAGTTCATTTAGTATAGTATGAAATAGAAAAGAGTTTGACTGAGCACTGAGGTGAATTCATTCAGTTTAGAAAAAAATAAACATAGCAATGTGAACCTTGTCGAAAACAAAGCATGCATAAACATGATTTCTTCTCTTAAACTTACAAGATAAACATATATGATGAAGAAGACATGGTATTAAGCATGAAATGATAAACATACATAATAAAAATATATTCTCCAATGCATACCACAAGTATCTCAACAAAATTCTTGCAAATCTGTCTCTGATTTCATTCCAAATTGTTGATTACAAAATCTCCACTGCAATATGAGACTAACCAACCCAAAAAAAGAATAAAGAGAGTCTACTTATAGAAAATATTGACTATGAAACATCATCAGATTGAAATCCCATCCAAAATTGATCATAAATACACAACATGAGCCATTTACTATATTTTAGGGAGGTTAGAAACCATTCCCTGAATTTTAGCTATGAACTAGGAGTGTTTGTTCCTTTCATTAATTACATATTCCCTCATGGTAGGAGGAAAAAACCAGCCAAATAACTCTAATTCCAACTCATAGGACAAAATGCCTCGAATTTGTGACCATTTCTGACCTTGACAAGTGTCCTTAGGAATCCAATGTTGATTTGTGACATTCTTTACAGAAGGGTAACAAAAATTTGCAGAAGCATAACAGAAATTTGAAGGCACTTTTAAGAGTCCAAATCCACTTCTGAAATAACTCTCAACTATCCCTCTATGTCTAGTTTCCATAACATCTTGAATTTTGTAACATCGACTATGGGAAGGCCTTCAAAATTTTACTCCAAAAGCATAACAAAGGGTCCAAAAACGTGGCAGAAACATGAAAAATGAGTGGTTTTTGAGCTTCTTCCCTGAAATTACAGCTTGTCATACCATGGGGGTTCATGGTCTGTGATTTAATCATCAAAATATAGCCATCCATGTAAATAAATCATCATTTGGATCCCCCCAAAATAAGAGTATCAAAATTTCGTTACCCTTCTGCAATGAAGAATTTCCAAAATTTTGCAAAAGTCACAAAAAATACCAAAATTGACCAAAACTTCTCAAAATTTGTTCTATGGAACCTATGAGAGATTGGATAAATATAAAAAGAAGCTTTAGCCAATAATTCCAAGCTATCCTTCTCTTTGAGCTTCATTTGTGCCTCTTTTAGCCTTTTCTTCAATTATTTCAACCTTATTTGAGAAACAATGTTCCTGGTGCGATAGTGGTTTGCCATGTGCCTTCGCAGCTTATTGTCCCTCTTAGCCTTCTTCAAGAGATTCTCCAAATGTTAATTTTCTAATGAAAACCAAATTTCTTGGCCTTCATTAATCTCCATGGAAATAAGCTCATCAAAGGTCAACTTTTTAGGTGGATGAGTTGACTATCTTTCTCACTCCAATGCCCCTTTGAGGCCTCCTTTTTTTGGTCTTTTTGTTTGTGTTTCAGCCTCCATGTACTACATTTTATCAATAGAAATAACCTCCTTACCTTTACATTTTTTTTCCTATGTGTCTGACTTATGCTTGATTTGTAGGAGCTAATTCACTTTCAACTGAAAATTTTCATGTTGTAAGAAAGTGATTTGAGAGTTAGCAATAGAAAACATCTTCCTTAATTCTGCTATTTACTCATATTTTTATTTGATAATCTCTTCAAATGATATGACCTCCACATGCTCTGCTACCTCAACCTCTGATGGAACTGACTCACTATGTTGTTTCTCCTCTATCTCACATTGTTCCACAACGGTGTCAAGTGTAAGAACACTTATAGCAGACTTAGGCACAAATACTTGTCTCTTCCCATTCTCATATGTGTCAGTAAATTACACAACCCTAGGAGCATCTGAAGGTTCAGTAGGCATACTAGAAGATCCAACCTCCATTGGATGTGTCGATGATGTACTAAGCAAGATATAAGGGCTAATAGTAGGCGTTGCTGACAATCTCTCCAAGAAATTTTCCCAAGTTATGTTGATGGACGACAAGTGATGAAACACAATGAGTTTGATTAGGCTATGATGAAAAAGACTAGTGTGATGATGTTCTCTTCTACTCTGAACCTTCTCAATCATCTTAATCAAGCTCCTGTACAAATATTATAAAACATATTTCATTAAAATTGGAAACTTTGTATTATAAGTACATTACTAAAATTGAGTTTTTTTGTTATTTTGAAATTATAGATCCATTATTTAATTCCAAATTTAATGAAATATGTGCTGTATGGAAAATAAAGTTTTTTGACAGAGGTAAAATGCATCAAAATCCTTATGTGATACCTATACAACCTAGAGAATCTTCCTTCACAAGTGAACTACTTCATTTTGAGCATCATCAAAGGAGCAAACTTGTTTCTGAGGTGTCTGAAACGAAATAGGTAGTCTGGCTCCTCTCTAGCATGAGGTTTGAGAAATTGTTTGTAGTTTTCAATTTATAAGTCCACGCCTTTGAACCATTGCTCCCCATGAGAAGGGATACCTGTTGCTGAATAAATTAGGTCTTATGAGAGGCTTATCTCAATACCTTCAATAGTGACCTTTCCCATGTTGTAGCTTGTTGCAAATAGGTTGGTCAACTGAAGATGATACCCCTCTTCCATGAGCCTTTCAGAAAATCTCAAACATTGAGCTCTCTCAAAGCATCTTCTGGCCAATGGCGAAGCATTAATTTCATGCATTGTGAATGGTTCTAGCCTGAGGTGGTGTCCTCCCTTGAAGATATTCTTTTCACTTTCTATTGTATTTTTCACTAGAATGAAGAAAACCCTAGGGTGTTAATCAAGTGAATAAATGTATGGAAATCTGGAAAAACTGAGTGTAGAAAATTGTGAGTCTCAAGGATGAAATGAAGGGTCATGAAGCTGAGAAAAATTCTAGAAAAAATTGAGCAAGTTTTGTTGTGCGTTAGCTTCAATTTGTGAGGGGAATGACGGAAAAATGAGTGTGAGGAATGTAGCAAAATGTTTAAAACATGGGAAATTCCCAATTTTGACTGTGAGAATAGCTAGTGTAGTGATAGGGTAAGTTGATAAGATTAAATGAGGGTCATGGAGCTAAGAAAAAATTCTAATAAAAATTTAGTTTATAGGGTGTCATCTTATCTCCATATTGAAAGTGGAATGACTAGAAATGGATGAGTGTAGGGTGGAAAATTCTAGCAAACACAAGAAATTCTCAAGGTTTTCATAGTGAAAAGGCTAAAACTTA
The DNA here is from genome assembly GCA_034641835.2 of Pinus albicaulis. Taxonomy (NCBI): domain Eukaryota; kingdom Viridiplantae; phylum Streptophyta; class Pinopsida; order Pinales; family Pinaceae; genus Pinus; species Pinus albicaulis. Next base: position 111,182,040 of record CM076574.1, read on the forward strand.
GGGTTTGCTTGATTTTGACATGTTAGGGGTAATGTAGATGATAGGAATGTAGGGATAAGGTGTATGAAATGTGCGGATTAGAGTTTAGATGATAGGGTTAGGGTTTCGGTAGGTAGGTAAGTTAGGGTTTGTCAAGTTAAAAAAAAAAGTTATACACCATGGACAATGAAAATATAGAGAAAGCATAAGTGAGCATGAAAATGTGTTTACACTCATTTTTGGGTGGATAAATCATTCTTGCGGACAAGACAGATCTCCCTAGTATCCTACGATAACTAGCAACAAACAGACACATGTAAACTACTTTCTCTATATTATATTTGATCTATAATTATCTATAATGAAGGATTTAGGACTTACCTGTAGTCCAGAACTGATCGTAGTCTTCTTTCCTATCATTTTGAATATGTCTCCTTTCGGGATCTGCAATAAAAAACATGAAAGAATCAGAAGCACCTGCATAATATAGATTAATTCATAAACCATAAATCTATCTTGATGATCAAAATATTCAAGAAATAAGCCATTTAAATAAACAACTCATTGAGAAAACATGATCCATTTGTATTATCTTTGATGAAAGAAGGAGCCTTACAACTGTGTTTTCCTTGATGTCATACAGGTCCTTCTAGGGTCCGGAACAAGCGTTTCCTCTATTATGATAAGCCTTTGCACTCTCTCGACTAACATACACATGAGTGTGTAATCATTCCCATATGATAATCAGTTAAGAGAGTTTGAGTTTTTCTAGCAATTCTCCTCAAAAAATCTCAAAGCCTAACTCCCCTTGAGGCTGAACTATGGCCTCAATTTATAGCAAAAGAGAAGAGGTTGCAGCTCCAAATAAGAGGGGATAGAATCCTCTTTCAAAGGGATTAAGTTCCACATACCAAGGGGTAGGCTCCTTTAATGGAGGGATGAATGTACATGAAAGGAGTGAACTTTCCACCAAATAATTGCTTCCAGAAGCTTCCAGATTCAACCAGCTGGGCTTCCAAATTTTACTTCCGCCTTCACTTTACCTTTTACAGGAATCCACACCTTTAATGAAGAAAAAGTGCTGCCGGTTCCGCATGTTCTAGAACAAACAGATGGGGCACTGTAGGTAATACTAAGAGAAAGTGCGGTACAAGTATTTTTATGACTTTTATAAGCTTTTCTCTCAATTTCAAGGCTTGGTTTTAGGAACCTGATGTTTGTAGACTTCTAAGGGAGTATTGTATGAGTAATGATGAACCCATACAGACAGTAGAATGTCATGGTGACAATTTTTAGTGTAACAGATTGCCACCTAAAGTGCGAAGTCTGAGATCATTCGAAGAGTGATGTGCTTTATCATTTCGAGGATTAGCTTGTGGACACCCGAGTCGGAATCCTGTAAAAACATTCAATGCAAAACATATATAGATATATCATCGCTGAGGTAGGCATTCCCATACTCAGATCAAACACTAGCTAAAACTTCTTCTGATGTAGAAATGATTTTATTATCATATCAATAATGTAGACACAGTATGGACGCAAGCATCTATTATGAATAGTCTGCTGCATAATGAATAATAAAACTCCTTGCAGCTTGGATGGTGGAAACTAGATCCAGGGTCTTGATTTCCGCTACCCGAACTAGTACGATTCTATCCATGCGATTGATTGTGTCGAAGTCGAACATGGTAGAAACCAGTTGATTACTAGTCAATGATGTGAACTGTTAACAAGTGTGATAGAAACCACCAATAATGACAATGTCTCTCAAAGTACTCAGTACAATTCATGAAATGTGAATAAATGATCTAAATTCGAACATTTCACGGAATCATTCGATCGAAGGTCAATGATGCAACATGTCGTCGAAGGTGAGAAACCTTCCATTAAGGCATGCAGATTCCAAGGTACTGAAGGATTCTACATCAACTTCCTAGATGATCTGTCATTGATAGAAAGTGATCCATCATAGGAAAGCCTACGACACGAAACCATTAGATCAAGTTTTGCAGAATTTTTTTGCAAGGACTGGCTCAAGGATGGTCAATGCGAATGGAGACACATATTTGCAAATGAATGGTTTATTTGAATTGTCCTTTTGAACACATAACGACACTGCAGATGGTTTGGTGACAATTGACCTAAGCTAATACCCAAAAACCGGCTGAAGACTTTCAATATGGTTTGATTAACTGATAGGCAAAGGATTTTCCCAACCCAGGTAGAAGTGTGACAAAAAGTGTCGTGTTCAAGAGTGGTATACTACTTTTTAAACAAAGTGTGACAAATGGATTCGTTTTCTCTCTTTTTCTCCCACCATTTCTGGCAAGTACCTCTTTATTTTTTACAAGCTTGAGGAGGATAACATTTGCTTGTTATATAAGCTCATCCTTCGGATGAGTCCAACTTAGTTTAAAATCGAACCCTGAGAAGGAGTGGTTTGTTCCTATTTGTAATCGACAGGTCCTTTACTGTTAAATTTTAACGAGTCCAGTATAGGAGAAACTCAGTGTTTTTCAATTCTAGGGAGTCAGAAGAAAAACTTAAGGAAACTCCGTGGGTGTACTTTTTCATAAATTTAGTCTCTCAAGCCCAAAAAAGGATAAAATAATACAGGAGAGAACTCTATTGACCATGATTAGTCAACATATACCTTTTTTCGTAAATAGTCCATTTCAGTCCAGAAAAGGGGTAAACTTATACTGAAAGGACGAATGTTCATTTCCTTTAACAAGTTCGAATAGTCAAGTACTCAGCAATATTTTCATGTTTAGAGAGTCTGAAAAGGGATTAAAAGAGAACTCCAGGGTTTCGCTTTTTCGTAATTTTCAAGAGCCCGAAAAAGTGATAAACGTATACTCATCATTTTCGTTTTTTCGTAAGTTTTAATGAGTTCGAAAAAGGGATAAAAATGTACTCATTGGTTTCACTTTTTCGTAAGTTTTAACGACTTTGAAAAAATGATAAAAATTGTACTCATATGGCCGACTTTCAATTTAATTTACGAGCAGGAAAAGACAGAAAGAACTCAGCATTTTCATATGTTTTACAGGAATGAAAAATAGCAAAAGAAGCTCGGGATTTTCATGAGTTTAACGAGTCTTGAAAATAATAACCGAAATCAACTCAAGATAGGTTTCATTTTTACACAAGCTTGAAACAAAGGAAAAATCATGCTTGAAAGTGGTTTCATTTTTACACAAGCTTGAAACGTAGGAAAACTGTGCTTGGAAGAAGTTTGAATTCCCCCTAATCGTAACTTGCTAGAGCACATACCCCCCAAGCTTCATTGCATTCAACTAATCATACTACTAGTTACTAATAGATGGATGGAATGAAGGTTCCTTTACGAGATCAAATGAAAGACTCGAATTTGACTAGGAGAGGATTTGTTTCATTTTTTATGAGCTTGACACAGGAAAAGAACTATGCTCATAAGCTGATTCATTTTTTAATGAGGTTGACACAGTAACAGGAACCACCCTCTAGGATCTCTCAATCTACTCTCTACAATCTACCTACATAACCTAGTGATTCATTTTTTAATGAGGTTGACACAAGAAAAGAACTGTCCTCATGGGTCTGTTTCATTTTTTAACGAGGTTGACACAGTAAAAGAACTGTCCTCATATTTATTCTCTACAATATACCTATATAACCTACTGATTCATTTTTTAATTAGGTTGACATAGGAAAAGAACTGTCCTCATATCAAAGACATGTTTCATTTTTTAACGAGGTTGACACAGTAAAAATAACTTTCCTCTTTAACCACTGATTCATTTTTTAACGAGGTTGACACAGTAAAAGGAAATTTCCTCTTTACCCACTGATTCATTTTTTAACGAGGTTGACACAGTAAAAGTTGCTTTCCTTTTGGATACCTGTTTCATTTTTTAACGAGGTTGACACAGTAAAAGAACCATCCTCAAAGGACATGTTTCATTTTTTAGCGAGGTTGACATAGTGAAAGGAACTATCCTCATAATGAACTAATTCATTTTTTAACAAGGTTGACACAGTAAAAGGAATTATCCTCATGACTCACTGATTCATTTTTTAAAGAGGTTGACATAGTAATAGGAATTATCCTCATGACTCACTAATTCATTTCTTAATGAGGTTGACATAGTAACAAGAATTATCCTCATGACCCACTGACTCATTTTTTAACGAGGTTGACACAGTAACAGGAACTATCCTCATTATCCACTGATTCATTTTTTAACGAGGTTGACACAGTAAAAGGAACATTCCTCTTACCAACTGATTCATTTTTTAACGAGGTTGACACAGTAAAAGGAACTTTCCTCTTTAACCACTGATTCATTTTTTAACGAGGTTGACACAGTAAAAGGAACTATCCTCACAAGACATGTTTCATTTTTTAACAAGGTTGACACAGTAAAAAGAACTCTCCTCATACCTGATTCATTTTTTAACGAGGTTGACTCAGTAACAGGAACTATCCTCTGTAGTGACCTTGTCATGGCTTCCAACTGGAAGAAATACATGTCAAGGGACACTCCTCGATCATGGCTTCAAAAAGGTTTTCATCAGATGGAAGAACAATTCTCTAGAAGGAACACATGTCAAGGGACTCAAAAGGGATAGGAAAATCGTGTTCAAATAATCCCATAGAGTTTTCCATGTCAATTACCGGATCTAAGTCAAAGGAATTCAAGCAAACAGTGAGAGAATCGCTTGCATCGGTAACTGAAAACATGGGACTGGTTGCCACATAATTAACCTGTGGCGGGGTAGATACCACTTCTGTAGAAGGGAAATTTAGGGGTGTCAGATTATTGGTAGTCGAATCGAGACTTGTGAATGAAATTTGGTCAACAGTCACAATGTTTCCATTGTGAGGGAAAGACATCACGCGAAAGAGTGTCGATACGACAGCTTTCATTGCATATACATAGTCTCGCCCAAGGAGAAAATTGAAATCCAAGGGGCCTTGGAGTACCATAAGATCAATACAGACAGTTTTACCTTCCAAGGTAATAGGAAACTTAGGAAGGATCCCTAAAGGTTCACTAATGGTTCTGTTAAAATTTGATAGATTATGTGTAACAGGCACAAGCTGAGGGGAACCCAAAGCTTGCCAAGAAATTGAGGATAAAATACTAATAGAAGCACCTTCATCTATATTTGTGCGACGTAAATTCTTACCACAAGCCTTCACAATGATTTGGAAAGGGATGGAGGAAGGAATACAAGGTTCTATCAGTCTACTCCAATCAAAGGAAAAGACCTCGGTACTTGGAGGGCGTTCTATAGGAACAGGTGAAATGCCCCCTGGCGTAGAAGAATCTGATGTAACAAGAAGAACTTGAGAGGTATAAATTTCACTCTCTAGAAGGAGAATGGGATCGACTGAATGTGAAATTGAGTCAACCAGTTGATCAACTAATGGATCATCAACCTGAGTGATATCAGTTTCACTCTCCAATGGAAGAGTGGGATTGACTATACTTGGAGTTAGATCAATCACTCTATCAGTTGACGGTAGGTTGGAGAAAGTTGACGGTAACCAGTTGGAAGTTTTTGCTGTGGAAAAGTAAGGTTTTCCAACAATTTTGAGGCTTCATCCATGTGAGGGAAAATGTGAGTTTGATGACTCCCTTTGTATAACCTACAAGGAAACCTAACTTTACCCTTTTTCCCAGGAACCTAACTACCACTGGTTGATGGATCAACAATAAGTTGATGGGATTTTTCTTATCATACTTCCAAGACCTTAGGAATACCAAAACAATTGATAAACAAGTGGTCACCCTTACAAAGCTTGCAAGGGAATTTGGGTTTACGATGCATGTTGGAGGTTTTCTCAACAATACTAACACTTACAGCCATGGTTGACTAGTTGACTTCTTCCTTATCTTTCTTCTTCTTCTTCTTCCCTTTCTTCTTCTTCTTAGCCACCTAGTTACTAGCATCAAGGCTTTTACCAAGAAAAGAGGAAGAAAGGGAGGAAGAAATATTTGGCGAAGAAGGTAAAGGGTCAACATGAGGTTGGTGATGTTGAGATGGTGAACTCTGTTGAGGTGAAGCATTCGGTTGAGGTGGAACAATTGGAGTATTCAGGGTTAACGAAGTTGAAAATAACCATATCGGTAAACCTATTGTAAATCCAGGTAATGACAATGTAGCCATATAAGGAGGAACAACATTTCTAAAGCAAGGAAAAGTACTAGGATTCTCGTTAAGAGGGGTTCCTTGGTTGGTAAATTCCGGAACAGTTGCCATTATATTCAACTTCAGTGAATTTTATTAACAATTTAAAACTAAAATTAACAATTCACAATTCACATCTAGAAATTAAAATTCACAATTCAGACCTATGGTCTCTAAAAGTAAAAACAAACAAATGAACACATGCTATCAAATCTAGGAGTCAAACCACACACAAGCAGTAGATTCCCGCACTAAAAACACTAGTTGGTGATGAAATCCAGCATCGTAGAATTTTAATGCATAAATGGCAGTTGGAACAGTTACCCTGAAAACCTGCTTAATGAAACAGACTGGTGCAATTTTGTCCACTTAAACCATCTCGAGTGAAGATAACCCTCCGGAGAGTCTAAGTGAGTCTAGCCGACGTCTACTCCAGGTACAGTGGGATCTTCCCTCCACCATCACCTTGGGAAATAATCCTAAAGTTTATAGCCACTAAGGTCACCAACAAGAAAAAATATACCTGGGGGAACAATCTACGATCCGATACACACGCAAGGGTAGAGTAACAAGGTTCAATCCCCTTGAAGGCTCCTTGACATAATCCAAGGTTTACCGACAAGTGACCCCAGGCTCCTCGACAATGGTCAATCTGAGGTTTACTGTTGTTAATACATGTATATCTTCTATCGTTCCCAATGAGGAAGTATTTATCACCTCACTAGTTCGGATATGATCTTGTGCTTGACTCCTTTAGGAGGAGCTTCCCAGAGCATACATGCTACTATTGGAATTTTCCTACCGCAATATCAACTACTTGTTTGTTTTAGTTGCTTTGGAAAGTTAACTACAACCTATTCCAAAGCACTAATCCTGAGCTAGATTGGTGGAAAGAGCCCTAAAAATGTAAAAATTACTAGATGAATTTTAGTAAGCACTGTGTTATTTGGGCTGTTATTACTCAAAGGGTAAATGGATACGAAACCAATGGTGTTATGACCCAACCCAAAGCTGAATGCAATCGAATATGATAATGTAATATTTTCAATTCGATGAATCCTAACTAAAGTAAGGAGAGAGTTTCCATTCACTTCCAACAATGCAAAAATTGATCAATAAGAGAAAATATAACAAATTCTCTAATGCACTAATTTCATCAAGAAAAACTAATGCTAATCAATTCCAATTTTTATTTTTATGTTTTTAAAACAAGCATAAAAAACATGTAAATTCAAATCAAAGAAACTGATCTAAATCTACGATTGATTTTTATAGAATGTAAACTATGCAGTTGTAATCTATGCACAATTCACTTGAAAACTATGCAAATGTAATCTATGCACATTTTTCATTCATATTCTGAAAATGAGAATTCTAATTATGCAAATGTAATCTATGCAAGAGAATTCTCAAACACAAAATGATTCTAATGTAATCTAAGAACCAATCAAGTGTAAGTAAATAAAATTGGGTGAGAGTTCCAAAGATCAAAAAATAAAAATACTCAAAGGCGATTAACACTCAGACACAATTTAGCCCCCCACCCCGGCGAATGAGGGGGAATTTTTTTTGCAAAAACAAAAGCAAAAAGATGCAAAATTGTTAAGAGACTGAGACAAACTTCAAAGTAATGACCAAAGGAAATCAAATTAAGAATTTCTCCAAAAAAGAAACTGAAAACACCCAATTAACTTAACAGAGGCTGATGAGACTGTAAAATTGCTGAAAAGAAATTCACACAAGGCTTTTGACAGTCAAGACAAGTATGGGCAAATACAGAGAATCATGTAAGTTGGTTCTAGAAAAGAGAATCTTTAAATTTTTCAAAAAATTTCTTGGGTCCGCAGGTTTTAGTATAAAAAGGTGTGGCACCGCACTATTTACACAGAGAAACAACGGATATGACCACATTGTGCCTAACGACAAAGTGCGGAGACCAAAAAACTTAAAGAAAAATAAAAAGTTCTAAAGCACTTTTCAGGGATTCTACAGGAATAAATTACCCAAGCCAGTATCAATCAATCAAAATCATAAAAATAGTTTCACAAGTTGAAAATAAGAGAAAACTAAGTTCAAGATCCATTCCCCAGTGGAGTCACCATTTTGTTGGGCGGATAAATCGTTCTTGCGGACAAGACAAATCTCCCTAGTATCCTATGATAACTAGCAACAAACAGACAGATGTAAACTACTTTCTCTAGATTATATTTGATCTAGAATTATCTATAATGAAGGATTTAGGACTGACCTATAGGCCAGCGCTGATCGTAGTCTTCTTTCCTATCGCTTTGAATACATCTCCATTCGGGATCTGCAATCAAAAACATGAAAGAATCAGAAGCACCTGCATAATATAGATTAATTCATAAACCATAAATCTATCTTGATGATCAAGGAATTCAAGAAATAAGCCATTCAAATAAACAACTCATTGATAAAACAGGATCCATTTGTATTATCTTTGATGAAAGAAGGAGCCTTACAACCGTGTTCGCCTTGATGTCATGTAGGTCCTTCCGAGGTCCGAAACAAGAATTTCCTCTACTTTGACAAGCCTTTGCACTCTCTCGACTAACATACACATGAATTTGTAATCATTCCCATATGGTAATCAGTTAAGAGAGTCTAAATTTTTCCAACAATTCTCCTCAAAAAATCTCAAAGCCTAACTCCCATTGAGGCTAAACTATGGCCTCAATTTATAGCAAAAGAGAAGAGGTTGCAGCTCCAAATAAGAGGGGATAGAATCATATTTCAAAGGGATTAAGTTCCACATACCAAGGGGTAGGCTCCTTTAATGGAGGGATGAATGTACATAAAAGGAGAAAAATTTCCACCGAATAATTGCTTCCAGAAGCTTCCAAAGTCAACTAGCCAGGCTTGCAAATTTTACTTCCGCCTTCACGTTACCTTTTATAGGAATCTGCACCTTTAATGAAGAGAAAGTGTGACCGGTTCCGCATGTTCTAGAACAAACAGATGTGGCACCGCAGGCAATACTAAGAGAAAGTGCAGTACAAGTATTTTTATGACTTTTATAAGCTTTTCTCTCAATTTCAAGGCTTGGTTTTAGGAACTTGATGTTTGTAGACTTCTAAGGGAGTATTGTATGAGTAATGATGAACCCATACAGACAGTAAAACGTCATGGTGACAATTTTTAGTGTAACACACATAAATTTAAGCACTAGAGAGCATAAGTGGTGATATCTTACCTTTAATGAGAGTTACACAAGGCAATGGAGACAAACTTGAAGTAATTTGGAGGTTTCGCAAGCCAAAAGTCGAAAATTGCTTCTCCTATAGAAGCATAACATGCACCTACAGGAGCGTAACAACTATGTTGCGTAGCGCTTTCACAGCACCTGCGCATCGCTCAGAATCATAACACCTGTTGTGCAGCGCCTTCTAAAAGCGTAACACCTATAGCCCAAAAATGTAACACTTCTGCCCAGAAGCGTAACAAGATGGTTCAAAAGCATAACAACACCTATTTGAAGGATGGAAAAAGGATTTTTAATGGAGTTTGACCCTTGGGTTTTGGATTTTAGACCACCATGGAGGGAAAGTTAAGTAGAGAGATGCTCTCACACACATGAAAGGGTAACAATGAGTGGAAAAGATTTATGTTTCGCCCTTTTATAAGCTTGAGATGACATTTCACCTTTTTATTTTGACACTCGATATGAATTTTTGGACTTTTTAATGAGGCAACAAGACACAATTAACCTTTTATGAGACAGTAAGAAAAAAATTGCCTTCTTTTAATGAGACAATAAGACTAAATTTTCCTTCTTTTAATGAGATGGTAGGACTACTACTTTGAACCTTTGAACTTTTGACATTTGGAAATGACCTTTTGTCTTTGACGAAGATGATAAGTCAGAAATGAGATCTTTTGAAGCTTTGACAGTTGAAATGACTTTTTTTGTCCTTTAATGAGATAGAAGGACAAAATATCTTTTTTCATGAGATAGTGAGACAGAATTGAGTTTCTTGAGCTTTTTGTTTTAACACTTGAGCCATATGAAACAAGACAGGTGGTATTTATTTCATCTCCTAAGCATGCTAGCTCCTTCCTTAGGGTTTTATGAGTGGAATGGAGGTTGTTGCCTTGTTTTAAGTGACAATTTGAAATTTTTTCAAAGGCAGAGAGGAGCCTAGACAGTGACTTATATGAAGTGGAGTGACATAACCCTAGACCTTTTAAAAACTTGTTTGAAAAAGTAAAAAAAATTGACCTATGACTTTAGGAAAATAACTAAAAGAGTTATTTTTGATCACTGATATACTTGAGCTAACATTGGCTCCAGCTGGGGATGGCAGCTCCTTAAGGAGGTGTCAATAACACCGTAGATCTAGTAGCCTTACCATTGGGCAATGGAGACAAAATGGAAATGATGAACGAATTCTGGAAATGATTTTGACTAGAAAAAAATGACTTGAATCTAACTTGAAAACTGACTGAATTTTTTTTTAACTTTTTGAAAGAAAACCCGAGCTAAACGTAGAAGTCTCACAAGCTTCTCCTCGGGCTTCAAACTTCTGCAACAACTTCCTTATTTCTTGGACATCAAATTAAAATGATATGTACAGTGAAAATTAACTTTATCTTCAATGATTAAGTAAGATAGTGTTTGAGGAACCTACCATTGATTGGTCTTCCCAACACTTCTTTCCCTTCAATATCCGATAGTAGAAATGCTTTATTACCTCTGAATGCAGTGATCTTGTAAGGTAATTTCCAAAGATTTTTGAACTTTCCATGCTTACTCTTGTCTTCATTCTGGGTATCCCAGCGAAGAAAAACATCTCCAAAATTGAAATCATCAAATTTGGTCTTCCTTCGTAAATATTTTTTATTTTCTCATGAAGCTTAGAACTATGACTGAAGAATTCATCTCTTGACTGCTTTAGATGGATCATTTGGTTGATTCTTCGTTGTATTTCATTTGGTTCACTGTCGATCTCTTGTATAATTTTCATCACTGATACAACTAGAGAAGTAGGGAACACCGTGTCAACACCATATAGGAGCTGGAAAGGTGACATGCAAATTGATCTCTTTGGGCTAACTCTATCTGCCCATAGAGAATTGGTGAGCATTTTGTGCCAATTCCTCTTGTTTTCTTGTAGCATCTTCTTGATTATGTTCACCAAATATTTATTTGACGATTCAGCAAGACCGTTTCCTTGAGGATACTAGTTTTTTGGAATGACCAAGACTAATGTGATACTTATCACAAAAGTCAATAATTTTCTTGGACTTAAAGGAAGCTTCATTGTTAGTAATGAACTTGCGTGGACAACCAAAATGAGACAAAATATTGTTTTCAATAAACTGAAAGATAACAATGTCAGTAGCTTTCCTCGTAGGGATGGCTTCAATCCATTTGGTGAAATAATTTGTGGCAGTGAGTATCCATTTATGCTGAGATTGTTAGGTCCCTATATCACTAGTATAATCCCTTATTGTTATTAGTGTAACCCTCTTATTGTTATTATTGTACCCTTGTAACCCCCATTTTGTTATTATTGTGCCCTTAAATTATTATTGTTAGGTCGGCTAGGATTACATTGTGGCCCACTAGGATTACATTATGGCCCCATGGACTCCTATATATAGAAAGGAGGTTTTGTAAATTGTATCATCCAAGAATTGTTCATTTATGTAATGTATTAGAGGTTTCCCCCTCGAAGTGGCTCATTTCTAAGGCGTTGATATCTCTTTTCTTCTATTTTTGGAGTTGGTTACACAACATTTGGTATCAGAGGTTTGGATTCTAGGTTTTCGCTGCTCCAAACAGGTCAACGTGGAATTTTCGCTATAACTTTTTTTATACGAAGTTTCAGAGGCTAAAATTTTTAGGGTGTGAAGCTGAAATCCTGAGGAAGATCTTCTAGACATTTCAGAGCTTGGTTCAAAATATTTTTGGAGATATGATCTGTGGAAGTTAGGTCTTTTCTCAGGCTCCTAAACAGGTCATCGTGGCATTTGTGCTATAAAAAAGTTTCTACGAAGGTTCAGAATCTAAAATTTTTAGGGTGCGAAGCTAAAATCTTGAGGAAACTTGTCAAAAAAAATCAGAGCTCGATTCGCAATATTTTTGGAGATATGATATGTGGAAGATGGTGCTTTTTTAGGCTCCCCAATTTCATCTCAAAGAGGTGATCGTGGGAAAATTTCAATAACTCTCTCTCTAAGCATCGGATTTGAGTTTCGTAAAAATTGGTCGCAAGTAAACAAACTGTAGTTTCTTGGATATCAATTTCAGAGGCGAAGGACAAAACAGTGATACGTGGCAAGTTGTACAATTTCGCTCTACTGAACCAGTCCATAATTAGGTCATTGTGGGAGATTGGACATAACTTTGTCTTGGAGAATCCAAATCAGGTCAGACCTGTGGCATTCAAAAGAGAATTCAGAGGGCTACTTCAGTGCTAAATTTCAAATATTGGAGAGCCGCAATCACAGAGATAATCCAATTTCAATATTGAGCTCCTCAAAAGCAAGAAAAAAGTGTGTGTGTGTGTTTTTTTTTTTTTTTCGAATTGCATAAGTCTTGTTCGAAGAATCAATTTGAATTGATTCCAATGGCATATTGTAGAATAGATATCAGTATTGGGTTCTAAAATATGCCCCGTAAAAATAATTCAACACCCATTAAGCCTTCAGAAGGCTCTACTATGACTCATGAAGATGAAGAATTGCAACATGATCTATCAAAATTACAAGAGCCAGTGCAACAAATTTCACTCTCCCAAAGAGCAACAAAAAATGAAATGGAAGTTTTGAAGAAAGGTGTGGAAGCGAAGATGGACGGCTTGAAGAAAGGCGTGGAAGCTAATATGGATGGCATGGAAGCTGGCGTGGAAGCTAAGATGGATGGCATGGAAGCTAAGATGGATGACATGAAAGACAACATGGAAAACATGAAGAATTATCTAAAAGTATACATATAAGCTTTGACAAAGTTGATACAAGAAATGTTTCCTAATGGTGAAAAGATAGTAGAAGAACCTCATGATGAGAACAAAATAAATGTTAATCGTGATTTCATAAGCTCTAATGTTGGCGGGAAGAACCACCATATTCCAAAAATGGATATGAGGAATTTTGATGGAAAGGATCCTGTAACATGGATACTACAGATGGAGAAATATTTTGATCTCCATAACATGAAAAACACACAAAAGGTACGCATTGCAACTTTACATTTAGAACAAAATACATTTGTATGGTATCGATGGCTTTACTCCCGTAAAAAAATTGTCACTTGGTCAATTTTTACGGAGGAAATGATAGCACATTATGAGGATACAAAGAGCAACACCTTCTTTAGCCAATTGATAAATCTCAAACAAAAGGGTTTAGTGGGGCAGCACATTGAGGACTTCCAAAATTGAATATAAGGGTAACTGATATTCCAGAGGAACACAGGATTGATCTCTTCATAGGCACTTTAAAGGATAACATCCAACATGAAGTTCGCGTTTTGGAACCTGATTCATTGGAGAAGGCATTCGGGTTGGCAAGAAAAGTTGAATGTAAAATTATGGCGACAAGGAAGCCTACCACTCAATTCTATAAAGAAGGAAGTGTTGCTACGCCTAGATTTCCACAACCTACAAGGTTGACACCACAAAAATTGGAAGAAAAAAGAGCAAAAGGGCTTTGCTACAATTTTGATAGAAAATACACTAAAGGTCATAAGTGTGCTGAGAAGAAATTATTTTACATAGATTGTGAAGAGGAAGAAGAAAATGAACAAGAAGAGGATATACACCAGGAACTAGCTCTAGAAGAGGAAGAAATGAATCCGACCATATCGTGTAATGCACTGGCAGGAATTACCACTCCTCAAACTCTCAAGATAGAAGGACATATCAAGAAGAAAAGGGTAATAGTGTTGATTGATTCGGGTAGCACCCATAATTTTATTCATTATAAGGTAGCCAAGGAATTAAATTGTTTCCTATACCCAGCACCAGAATGTCAAGTGATGGTTGCAAATGGAGGAACTATAGATTGCTCTGGAAAATGCCATAATATCAAGCTAACCATGGGGGAATATGTATTGACTAGTCCAATGCTTTCCATTCCTATGGGAGGTGCTGATGTTGTACTAGGAGTACAATGGTTACAATCTTTGGGGACGGTAGATTTTAATTTTCAAGAACTTTTCTTGAAAATTTTTTCAGAAGGAAAGGAAGTGGAATTACGGGGTATTGCGGGGAAGCCGAGGAAGATAATAAGCTCTAATTTCATGAAAAAGCTTCTAAAAAAATAACAACGAGGGGTCATTTCACAATTATGCTCACTAGAAGTTCCAACATCAAAATCATCTATTTCTGCAGATCTCCAACAAGTCTTGGACAATCATTCCAAGGTGTTTGAAACTCCCAAAGGACTCCCACCTATTCGTGATCATGATCGTGCTATTCATTTGATTCCAGGAAGTGTTCCTCCAAACATCAGGCCTTATAGATATCCTTACTTCCAAAAGAGCGAAATTGAACGTATGATTGCAGAAATGTTAGAGGTGGGTATAATTCAACCTAGTCAAAGTTATTTCTCTGCTCCTGTAGTATTGGTACACAAGAAGGATGGACCATGGCGAATGTGTCCGGATTATAGGGAGCTCAATAAGCTCACCATTAAAGATAAATCTCCCATTCATGTGATTGATGAATTATTGGATGAATTACATGGAGCAATTTATTTTACCAAGTTGGATCTTCATTCAGGATATCATCAAATTAGAATGAAGACTGAAGATATTCCAAAAACAGCATTTCGAACTCATGAGGGTCATTGTGAATTTTTGGTCATGCCTTTTGGCCTTACCAATGCACCTTCTACATTTCAAGGGTTGATGAATTCCATTTTCAAACCCTTCCTTAGAAAATTTGTGCTAGTATTTTTGATGATATACTAATCTACAACAGGTCTTGGAAGGATCATGTTGAACATGTTGACAGGGTGCTCAAGCTATTGCAGGAGAAACAATTATATGAAAAAACATCCAAATGTTTCTTTGGAGTACAAGAGGTGGAATATCTGGGTCATATTGTATCTCACGAGGGTGTTAAAGTAGACCCTAACAAAATTAAAGCCATTAAGGAATGGAAAGTCCCCACAACCATAAAGCGGTTGCGAGGATTTATCGGGTTAACAGGGTATTATCGCAAGTTTGTTAAGAATTATGGGAGAATAGCAGCACCTCTAACAACATTGTTGAAGAAAGATGCATTTTCATGGACTCCTGAAGCAACTAAGGCCTTTGAACATCTTAAAGAGGCAATGTGCCTAGCACCGGTCTTAGCTACGCCGGACTTCACAAAAACCTTTATTGTGGAATGTGATGCCTCAGGAAATGGAATTGGTGCAGTTTTAATGCAGGAAGGAAGACCCATTGCTTTTGAAAGTCGTCCAATCAAAGGAAAGTATTTACAGAAACCTATTTATGAGAAGGAAATGTTACCAATACTGCATGCACTAAAGAAATGGAAAACTTACCTAATGGGAAGACACTTCAAGGTAAAAACTGATCATGATAGTCTTAAACACTTTTTGTAACAAAGACTATCTTCAGAAGAGCAGCAAAAATGGGTCACAAAGATGTTGGGTTATGACTTTGAAATAATCTACAAAAAAGGAAAGCTTAATGTTGTTGCGGATGCACTCTCAAGAAAGAATGAAGAGGTGGAAGCATTGCTTTGTGCCATTTCTATTATCCAACCAGATTGGATAACTGAAGCAAGAGATGAATGGAAGAAGGACAAAGATGTATGGACACTCATTCAAAAGTTGCAGCAAGATCCTAGTACATCTTATACATTTAGTTGGAAAAATGATTCCTTATCGTACAAAGATCGCTTATATCTTTGCAAGAATTCCCAACTAAAACAAAAGATTCTTCTGGAATTGCACACTTCTCCTTTAGGAGGACACTCAGGATTTTTAAAAACTTACCATGGGGTGAAGAAAGAATTTTTTTGGGATGGCCTTAAATCTGATATTCAAAAGTTTGTGGCAGAATGTTTGGTTTTCCAGCAGAATAAAGTGGAAACAATTAAGACCCCGGGACTTCTACAACCTTTATCCATTCCAAGTTAACGTTGGGAGGAGATTTCAATGGATTTTATCACAGGTTTACCTAAGTCCGAAGGAAAGAGTGTCATCATGGTGGTAGTTGATAGACTTACCAAATATGCACACTTTTGTGCATTATCTCATCCATTTAAAGCAAGTACAGTTGCTACTACATTTATGGACACAATTCAAAAGCTACATGGAAACCCAAGGGTTATTGTGAGCGACAGAGATCCCATTTTTACTAGAAATTTTTGGACGGAGTTATTTTCTTGTTTGGGTACTCAATTAGCTCATAGCTCATCTTATCATCCTCAATCTAATGGTCAAACTGAGATAGTAAATAAATGTTTGGAAGGATATCTTCATTGTTTTGTATATGATAAACAAACACAATGGGTCAAGTGGTTACCTCTCACTGAATGGTGGTATAACACTTCCTTCCATACTGCAGCAAAAATGACCCCATTTATGGCACTTTATGGATATCATCCACCATCGATCACATCATCTTTAAGGGAAAATTCGAAGATTCAAGCGGTGGAAGATCACATCGAGCATCAACAAGAAGTTCTCCAACTCTTAAAGGATAACCTGAATTTGGCACAAAATCGAATGAAACAACAGGCAGATCAACATCGCAGCGAGAGAAGTTTTGATGTAGGAGATTGGGTATTTTTACGGCTACAGCCATATAAACAAATGTCCCTCAAGCAAGCTAAGAAGGATAATAAATTATCGCCAAAGTACTATGGTCCTTACAAGGTGTTGCAAAAGATTGGTACTATGGCATACAAATTGGAGCTTCCTGCTTCTTCGCGAGTGCATCCAGTTTTCCATGTTTCATGCTTAAAGAAGGTTATGGGTAAAAATCTTCCAGTTCAAACAATATTGCCAGAACTTGATGAGGAAGGAAAAATCATATTGGAACCTAAAGCGGTCACGGAAACAAGAACTCGACAGCTACGGAATCGATCAATTTTAGAGTATATCATCAAGTGGAAGAACTTACCCACTGAAGATTCTACATGGGAGGATGAGAAGTTTATACAGAAACACCCAGAGCTACTCAAGCATTGAGGACAACACTTTTTTGAAGGAGAGGGGCATGTTAGGTCCCTATATTACTAGTATAGTCCCTTGTTGTTATTAATGTAACCCCCTTATTCTTATTATTGTACCCTTGTAACCCCCATTTTTTTATTATTGTGCCCTTAAATTATTATTGTTAGGTCGGCTAGGATTACATTGTGGCCCACTAGGATTACATTATGGCCACATGGACTCCTATATATATAGAAAGGAGGTTTTGTAAATTGTATCATCCAAGAATTGTTCATTTATGTAATGTATTGGAGGTTGCCCCCTCGAAGTGGCTCATTTCTAAGGCGTTGATATCTCTTTTCTTCTATTTTTGGAGCTGGTTACACAACAGATATGATGATGGAGGATGGATCTCACTAATGAATTCAAGTTCCCATTTCTCGAATGGCACTTGCAATTCAATTGGTTTTAAGGGAAAAGGCAAGAGTTTCCTCTTTCCCTGGAAGATATGACATTCATGACAGCTCATTATTGTTTTATAAACATCAGAAATAAACGTGGCCAATAGAAGTTGTTGAGGAGGTAAATCCCCTCTGCGGACAGAGGCGATCCCACTAGCCCAGATCGGGTCTAGCAACAATCAAGTCATGCAATGACGTTGGTTCCTAGTTACAAAAAGACAAAGATCACGATGAGTAGCCTACCTCAAATCCCACGCAGTAGTCGTTGAAGAAAAGATGATGTTTCCCGTCCCTCGCTTGGCAGATCACGATCCTTCTTTTTGACACGTCCGAACACTTGCACACACGCAAGGAAACAACGACATACAATGTAAAATCTAAAGCATGTAACCATATATCAGTCAAAGAGGATATAATTCATTGCAATACATAAGGAAATGAACACATGAATGGAACCAAAATCAGAGTCACGTATATTATAAATAACAAAGGAAAGATTACAACCCAATGCTCTGATGCTATGATCTTCCTTCAGTGGGGCCGACAGCGGAGCACGTCTCAACAAAGCTTGTCAGGAATCTGGACGAAGCTCTCTCTCTTCGACTTGGCTCTCAATAGCTGCCCGGCTATAGTTTCCTTCCTACAAGTTCAGCTAGCTTGCTAATGGATAAGGAAAGCTTTTATAGATGGAGGAAGGGGAGTTGGGACCCCTATAATCATGGGATAGGCCCTATCTTTAGTGAAGCTTCCATGATAGGTGGAAAACCACTTCCTATACACGGAGATTCGGAGCCAAACCACCCAACTCCTTTTGATGAATCGTTCAGGAGTTTTTTGGAATCAAACTTCCGCCATTTATTTTTAAAAAACATCCCTTATTTATTTTCACCTCTAAATATTTGATCCTCTCGGGGATTTGATAGTTATAGCTTTAAGGGGAAAGATTTTCCCCCAAAAAGATGTTTACACTTGGAGAGATTTGATCATCTCAGAAACTTGATAAGGTTTAAGATGGATTTATTCCGGTTTAAATTATTTAATATATTGTAACTTTATTCTACCTTTAAATTATTCTTCATTTTTTCCCCTTTCTTATAATAGATTACAACTTGCAAATTTGAATAGTTTGAGGTCAATTAAATTATACGCCAATATTATACATTGATATACTGATCTAAATATAAGTCATAATGAAATCATCAAATAGAAATTAAATTTTTATATATCTTAAATAATTATTATTTTAATTTTAATAAAATTTACCTCACATAAACACATTTTAATTATGATATCTATTTATGTAATTTATTATTACATTATTTTCCATTTAAAATATTATTATTACTAAGTGTTTGTTTATTCCTTAGACAAAAATAATAATAATATATATATATATATATATACATCACACAAAATCATTTTAATTATGATATCAACTTACATAATTTATATTTGAATAAAATTTACCCCATACTTATTAATTTTCAGTTAGATAAAATTTACTTCACACAAAAACATTTTGACTATAATATCAATTTACATAATTTGTATATTTAAAATACTTATTATATCAATATCATATCAATTTATGAGATTTATATGTGATTTATACATCATAAATACTTATTATTTTTTACTTCAAGAAAAATTTAGCTTAAAAATACTTTTAGCTGAGAAATACTTATTATTTTTTACTTCAAGAAAAAATTAGCTCAAAAATACTTTTATTTTTTACTTTAAGAAAAATTTAGCTCACACAAAAAATTTTAATTGTCATATAAAATTTAATTTATATAATGGGGGAAATTACGAGAGAAGGAGATGGGAGCTTCTGCTAGGGTTTCTGCGCAAACTCTGAAACTCTATTCCTCTGCACACACTGATTCGTACCCCAGTGCCACGGGCTCTTCTGCTGAATTCTTCTCCATGAATCCGGCCACCGGAGGGGCGAGCGCGGCCCCCCCTCCCCCCAACGGATTTTATACTGACAACTCTACAAGTGCAGACACTATTGCCAAGCCCGGCTCTATCCCCCTGGCTGCAAATGTCACTGTTCCTGCTGATAGCACCATGGCTGCTACAAACAAAGCTGATAATCCTGTTGAAAACACCACAGACGCTACAGACAAAGGATCCGTCCAGGACGCATCGACGTCAAATCCAAAGGCGTCCTCTGCTACATGCATTCCAAAAACTTCTGAAAGAACCAAAATAGATCTCCCCAGTCACCGAATCAATGGCCAAATCCAATATATGAGGGATCATGCCCTCATCGGAAAGTTCTTAGGTCTCTAGCCAACTGAAAAGGCCCTGCAAGGATGGATAGTTTCTAAATGGAAGCCTAAAGGACAAGTTACCCTGCAGCTTGGTCCCAAAGGATTCTTCACGGCTATCTTCAATTGTCTGGAGGACAGAACTCGAATATTCGAGGGAGGTCCATATTTCTTCAACTCTGCACGCCTGTACCTTCGTGATTGGGTAGAGAGATTCAATCCAGACAAGGAATATTTCAACTGGGCTCCAGTATGGATCTGTATGTACTCTCTGCAACTGGAGTACTAGGACGAGGAGACCTTGAAGGACATAGGCAATGGCCTGGGGGTCTTTATCAAAGTAGCCGAGGAAACTAAACACTGAAGATACACCTCCTATGCCAGAATTTGTGTACACATGCATTTGGCGAAAGCTCTTACGGATTCGGTAAGTCTATTTCATGACAATTTTGAATGGGTTCAAACAATAGACTACGAGCATGTTCCCTTTCCCTGCAGGAAATGCCATGAACATGGCCATATATTCAGGGATTTCCCCCTGAATCTTCAAACTAAATCCCCTGTCACTGAGACCAGCAAATATGCGGAGGGATTCAATAAGGTCACTAGTCAAAGAAAGCATGCAAAGAAATCTCCAGCCGTGCCAGACAATCTCAAAAAACCTGAAATACGAAATAGCTTTGAAATCCTGACCTCTCAAAATAACTTGGAGAGTCACCTTTTTAACCCTTCTTCTTTAGATCCACCTCCTACTTCTTTCACCCCTCTTCCTAAATCTTCAGCTCCGCTTTCAGCCTCTGATCATACCCTCATCCCCGCATCTACTTCCACTGAAAATACAAATCTAGATCCAGGTCTTAAAGATTCCAACATGGAGATAGATGCAGCTCTTTCTCTCACTATCCATCAAAAACCAAAAAATGAAGAACAGAACCAACCAATACACATGGAGGAGGAACCAAAGAGTATGGATCTAGGAGATCTGGACATTCTCAGCCTAGAAATAGTGTGTCACCAGAAAGAATTCAGTGCAATATCCCCCCGGAAAATCGAAAGTCTTGAAGTCGTATTAGCCAGAGCACAGCATCACAAATGTCTTGGTATTCAGGCAGGCAGCCCTTGGGATGGGAAAAAAATACTGAAAGAATAAAAAAAGCGAGGTCGCAAAACGGATCTGCAGAGAACCATTATTATTGGAGAAATGCTAGTGGAATCGAGAAGATTCCCCAAGCTGACCAAGTTTTTCAAAATCCTTCCCCACTATTCCTCATGAAGCTCATCTCATGGAACGTGCGAGGGCTCAATAGCCCTGCAAAACACAGAATTTTAAAAAATATGATTCAGCAAGATAAGCCTGCACTAGTCTATCTACAAGAAACAAAATGCAATAGCACTGTACTGGAAAAGATCCTAAACAAAATCTAGTCCGGCTGTCGATCAGTCTCTGTAGATGCTTCAGGGGCATCAGGAGGAATAGCAATCATCTGGAACCCTCAATTTCTCTACCTCCATGATTTTCACGCCTCACACTTCGTCATTCAGACTACTTTCCACCTTATCGGGACTAATATCCACGATCACCTTTCCAATGTGTATTTCCCTCAAGATCTTCAAAATAAGTTGGATCTTCTGGACACTCTAACAGCTCTTAACTCTGTCAGAAGCTTTCCCCTATGGATTTGCGGTGGGGATTTCAACATTATCACAGCTTTGGAGGAAAAAACAGGAGGGAGATCGAGGCTGGAAGGAGATAGCATCGGCTTTAGAGACTTCATCCACAGAAATCAGTTAATGGATCTTCAAACTTCTAATGGCATGTATAAATGGACCAACAAAAGAAGGGGACCACAACACATAGCCTCCAGGCTGGATCGATTCCTTATGTCGGATAATGCCATTCACCTGGGTGGGGACTTTCATGCCTCTATCATGCCCCAAGTGGGCTCCGATCACTGGCCTATAATGCTACAGTGGACGCGTCCGGGTTCTAGGTGCAATAGACCTTTTCGCTTCGAATCATTTTGGTTCTCACATCCTAACTTCAAAGAAGTAGTCAATGATGTTTGGAAATATTTCATTCCCCCTGAAGGAGCCAAGATGTTCCAGTTTCAACAAAAACTAAAACACCTCAAACAAGCTCTCAAATCTTGGAATCGCACACAGTTTGGCAACATTTTTGACCATTAGAGAGCGCTGGAGCAGCAAATGAAAACCTTGCAACAGTGTATTATCTCTGAGGGAAGAACGGAAGATAATGCACAACAGGAGCAGGACCTCTTGGCCAAGATTGAAGCACGGAGGCAACAAGAAGATATCGTGTGGCGTCAAAAATCAAGGGTCAGATGGCTTAAGGATGGGGAGAAGAACACCAAATTTTTTCACATATCCAGTATTCAAAGGCGAATGCAAAACAATATCGCCTTAATTAACAATCAGCAAGGGGAACGATTGGAGCTACATGAAGAGATGGAAAAGGAATTCAAAGAGTATTTTCAGGATATTCTATGAGAGCCTCAAGGTTGCAGAAATCAGGCCATTCGATCTATCACATAGCATATTCCAAAAATTATCATGGCGGATCACAACAACAAACTTCTACAGCCAGTCTCTATGCAGGAAGTGGAAGACGCTATGGCCCAACTTAAGGATGGAAAAGCGCCTGGCCCTGATGGCTTTATAGCCAACTTCTTTCATGCTTTCTTGGAGCTAATCAAAACAGAGGTCTGGGAACTAGTGGAGGAGTCGCGATCGATGCATTGGATCCTTCTTTCCTTGAACGCGACCTTCATAGCGCTTGTACCCAAAGTGGAAGAATCCAGCACACCTGACAAATATAGGCCTATTGCGCTCTGCAATGTGATATATAAGCTCATCTCTAAAGTCCTAACGAACAGGCTGAAACCTCTTCTCCCTCTCCTCATCTCGCCAGAGAAGACAGGCTATGTTGAAGGACGCCAGATTCTAGATGGTATAATACTCTCACATGAAGTGATCCACTCTCTCAAGATTCTAAAAAAACCAAGTATGATTCTCAAGTTAGATCTCTCTAAAGCTTTCGATAAACTCAGTTGGACTTATATCAATCAAGTGTTATTAACATTTGGTTTATGTGCTACTTGGACACGCTGGCTGATGAACCTTATATCGTCTCCCTGTTTCTCCATCCTTCTCAATGGTTCTCCTTCTTCGCCCTTTCGTCCCTCCTGAGGCATTCGTCAAGGCGATCCTCTTTCCCCGTTCCTCTTTGTACTCATGACCGAAGGCCTTAGCCGCCTTCTTCATGCTGTGATATCTTCACATTCCCTAAAGGGCATCTCCCTTCATGGTCAGCCCCCCATCTCTCATCAACATTTTGTCGACGACAATATGCTCTTCGGCCATCCTTCGGTTCAAGAAGCCTCTGCCTTCAAGTCCTTGCTTAATCTCTTCTCAGAAGCTTCTGCCACCACCATCAATGCTTCCAAATCCCAGCTCTTCTTCTTCCATACTCCCATTTTCACTCAGTGAAATATAGCCAGGATTCTGGGCTTCCCAATAGCTATGCTTCCCTCGAAATATCTTGGAGCTCCCCTCCTTGACTCCGCTATCAAACATGCTTCCTGGAGAACCCTCCTTGACAACTTAGAAACTAGGCTTTCTTCTTGGACATACAGGTCACTCAACATTGCTAGCAGGCTTATCCTAATCAAATCCATTCTCCAAGCCATGCCTTTATATTTATTCTCTATATTGGTAGCCCCTAAATGGGTTCTTAAAAAAATTCGCAATATTCAAAGAAACTTTCTTTGGGGCTCCTCAGGCCTCAACAAAAAATGGGCTCTTGTTAAATGGACTGAAGTTTGTCTTCCAAAGTCAGTAGGGGGGCTTGGTCTACGGGATCCCCTCCACAACAATAACACCATGGGTGCCCGCATCTGGTGGAACTGGATCTCCAAATATCATACTCCTTGGGCACGTCTCTGGCATGCCAAATATGCTCCAGGCAGTCCACAGGAGGAACTCATCCGCATCAGCACGACTACCCCTGGCTCATTGATTTGGAATGCAGCAAAGCAACACAGTGCCTTTATTCAAGCGCATAGTTTCTGGGAAATCCATTCGGGTACCACGGCAAGATTTTGGGAGGACTCATGGTAACAATCTCCCAAACTCGCCTCTCTCTTTCATAAAGCCAAGTGGCAGGCTACAATGCAGCACAATGATCAAATCCTAGTCCATTAGTTCTGGCAGCAGCATCCCTCACAAGGTTTTCAACTTTGGAGATTAGCAGACACCTGGCAGGCCAACTAGCAGGAGGAAACTTATGAAGAAACAGATCATGAGCTCAAACTCAGGAAAATTAAACTCTCTGATCAGAAGGATAAAGTGCGATGGGGATACACTCCCAAAGGTATGTTCACTACCAAGGAAACATATCAACTTCTCTATCAACCCACGCATATAATAAAGGACCAGCTTTGGGATCAGGTTTGGCAACCAAGCATCTCGCCTAAGGTTTCAACTTTCCTTTGGCTTCTAAGCAAACAGTGGATCCTCACTTGGGATAATCTACAAAATCGAGGATTTACAGGACCTTCCAGATGTCCAAATTGCAACCTTCATATAGAGACCATTACACATCTCTTAGACACCTGCCCTTTCACTGATCAACTTTGGTAGAGAACTGCACAGTGAAACAGAAGAACAGGTCGATGTGTGGGAGACATTGGAAACACCATTAGTAACTGGCCTCGGAATCCTTTCCAAAGTCTATTTCTTAATTCCCTCTGGAACCTCTTACCGGGCTTTGTTTATTGGATCATCTGGAAGGAGCGAAATAACAAGATCTTTAAAAATCACAGCACGCCCCTTGATACCCTGTGGCTACATCTAAAACAATATCTTCAAGAAACTCTGGCTCTAAGACACTGGCAAGATTCGAAAATGCCAGCTTCACCCCAGGAATGCCACATTTTGAAAAATTGGAATCTGGACCTCACATTTTCGGCCCAAGTCAAGTCCAGTCCTACCTTCCATCCGGATTCACCCCAAGCCTGGTATCCCCCTGCCTCTCATTCTTACAAACTGAACTTCAACGGAGCTGCTAAGGGTAATCCTAATCTAGTTGGGTATGGTGGCATTTTCAGAGATGTTGTAGGCTCAACCCTGCACATATACCATGGTTCGCTTGGCAAAGACTCCAACAACGCCGCCGAACTTGAAGGCTTGTGGAAGGCATATGCATAGCAGACAAAGAAATTTTCTCCCTCTTGAAATAGAAGGGGACTCTCAAATCTTAATAGAAGCAGCGATTCGAATTCACTCTGGCACCTCTGCCGCAAAGATAATGTCAAGCTGGCAGCTTCTAAGCAGATTGGAACAAATTGAAGATTGGCTCAGGGCTCCCCGAAGCATAACCTTCAAGCATATCCGGCGAACAGCTAATAAGGTAGCAGACAGATTGGCTAATCAGGGCGTCGATCAACAGCTCCCATTCTTCTCTGGTCCTCTGAGTAGCTCCAATGATATACAACTCAAACAAGACTGCACTCTCCTGGTGCAACAAGATATTTCTCTCCCGGATGCGGGCGTGTAACGAGGCAATCTATACGTTGGAGATTTGGTGGGTTGGCGCGTGGCTTATCACCACCGCCACCCAACCTCTCATGATGTTTGTTTTAAATTCTTCAGCTCGACTCTTCAATGTTGCGTTAATGCAGCCCGTCTCTTCACGCCAACCTGCTCATTCTTCTATCATGGCGCCCCTTCGAGAACTCATTCATGCTCCTCCCTTGCGCACTTGCTACTCCCTTGTTGCCGCTGAGCCTCGCTCTCGCACCAGCACAGGGAAACGATGCGCATTGGGTTGCTGTGTAGATTTCATGCCGGGATTTCATGTTTCCCATAGTCCTTTCTGTACTTACAGTCGTTCGTCCTCAGTTTTAACCAGGAATCCTCTGCAAGCTGAAGCTAGGCTCCTTTATGTTTCCCCCTGTCTCCACAAACTTGCTGATAGCTCCGCTCTCCCTGCTCTTCATACTATGCCAAGATTGCGTCAGAGAATGCGCTGTAGGAGGGGAAGTTCCCGTGGGCAAGTTAATCGCCAGCCCTCCTCCTCCATTTCTGAATCCTCATCTTACTCTTCAGACTTCAGCCCTGTTCGCTATCCCACCTCCAGGAGGGGTCGTGGACGGGGTCGAGGGCAGCCTCATTCTGCTGCGCACTTTCGTCTATCCTCCAGGACTCAATCTCACATTGCTCGTCTTCAATACCCCTATACTCTCAACAATTTCACCTTCTTAGCCACAGTCGCCATTGAGCTTTGTGAAGTATCCTCTGGTCTAGTTACGACAACTCCTGGGGTGGCTCTGGATACAAGGGAGGAAGACACGCTTGGCACTTCTGAGAATGACAATAGGCAGAGTGTGGAACCTGGTGGCATTGCAACCCAGGATGTGAGCTTGCAAGCAGGTCCTAGCGTCCCAATTTGTGGCAGCTCTACAAGCAAGGAGAGCCCTCCGCTTGAAGATGAAGATCCCTACAAATATGCTTGCCGCATCGTCGAGGAAGTGCCATCCCCCTCTCTTGAAGCTTAATCAAGTTTACGCTCCTTGGTTTTTGATTTCAGGTAGCACGGAGGTGTTTAATTCCCTCTTGTTTTATAGTCAACTTATGTTCTACAATTCTCAGGCACAAATGTTTACTCTTATGTTAAACTGCCGGTTTCCCCTGCGTGGGCGGCATACTACTACATATGTCTTTGATTTTTGGCGATTGCTACAGCAATTCAAAGTGTCAGATTTTGGTTTTGAAAAGGGCAGTGTCTGTATGTGCCTAGTCAATCTGCTAGGGTCTTTGAATTACCTCTGGTCAGTTCACAGTCTCATTATAGGAGTAAGCTGTATCTCTAAGTCAGACATGGTCATGGTTTCTGACGTTCTCTTGGTCAGTATACAACTAGTTTTGTTAGTCAATGTTCAGCATTGTAATGTGCGAATGCCGCAACTATGGGCTAGATCTCTTGAGGCCGCTGCCTCTCTGTAATTTTATTTTTGTATCAATATAAGAGTAGACCAATTCAGAAAAAATAAATTAATTAATTAAAAAAAATTTTAAAAAATAAAATTAAAAATAAAATAAAAAAATAAAAAAATAAATTAATTTATATATCTTCATTACTATTTTATTTAATTATTATTATTTATTTTTTATATTGATAAAATTTACCTCACATATACACGTTTTAACTATCATATCAATTTAAGTGATTTATGCATGTACATTTTAATTTTGTATGTATTCCAATTTCATGCAACACTTCACAAGCAATAAGAGTTGACCTCTGTGTTTATTCTAATTCACATATTTAAAAAATAAACTTACATGATTTTTAACATTACAATTACAAATAAAATCCAATCTAATGCTTTTTGTGTAAGGCCCTCAAAACTAAGTAAAATAAAGAATGAGATGTTCATATGTTTTATAGTTATGCCAGTTTGTTATCGCAATTGTGGGACATAATTTACAAACAAATAATTTTAAGAACAGACACACCTTAATTAAAGATCTTGTCAACTATATTTCATTTTGTGCCTATGTATCTAATATTATTGTATATGTGTTTTTTTATTAAATATTTAATTGAACCAACATATTTAATATTATTATTTATTTTTCATTAATTAATTAACATAAAAAATTTAATATAACGTTACCAACAATAACATAAATTATTTTTAAAAATTATAACAAAATTGTATTCATATTACTCATTTTTTAAGTTATATTTAAGAGCTTAATTGAACACGTTAATTATGAATAACTTTGTGTGTGTTTATTTCGTTAATAATTGAATGTTGTTATTATGATTATGCTTAATGTATTTAAAATTCAAACATTTTTTAAAACATTGTAACTTTTACAATCATCTCACTTTAAATCATTTTAGATAAAATTTAAATACAAATTAATATTTGATAATTATAAATAAAAATGTTTCCAAAAACATATTTAAACAACTATGGTTCATGTTAACATACACTTAGATACAGTGTTCAAGGGTGAAAACATGAAGTTGGGAAACACTTTTTTCTCTTTTTTGACGTGGAAAATTGTAATTTTCTATGTTTTTTCAACTTCAACTCCACTAAACTCATATTTTCAATGCAAATTACGCTTTGACATAAAAACAAGATTTGTAGAGAATTGTCTTACCTCCATACTCATATTTAAAAAAAATAAAAATAAATAAATAAATAAATTTGACATATAGAGGGTCAATTTGTTGTTTACTAACTGCATATACTTGAAAATTTCAGGAAAACATAAATAGTCACTTTTTGAACCCTAACTTTTTTTAGGGAAGGTTATTCATTTTTTTGAAATAAACCATATCATCATAATCTACATAGATTTCACTAGTGCAATGACTATTTTTCAGAAATCACTTTTTTTTGTTATTTTTTGAAATAGACAAAGACAAAAAATGGTGATGTTTTAGTACATTTTATGAGCTCTAGATTTTTTTTTTTTAATGTGATCGTCAATAATAAAAATGAGAATACCCTTTTGAAAAACACAAGGAGAGGAATTGCTATGATTTTTTTGATTTTTTTACTGTTGCCATTTTAAAGTTATTGAATTTTAATTCACTGCAATTTTAAGAACAATGAAATTCCACAGTGGCATAGTTTAGTATAAAATTAATAACAAATTGAAAATTTTAATGAAACTCCACAAATCTTACATCATTATAAACTAGATTCAGAGATGAATCTAATGGTACCAGGTTCGAAAGATAACATTTTGTTTTTGTAGGTGTTTTGCCCCTCCAAAGTTGTAGGTTCCTGAAAACTAGAGAATTTTCTGCGTTTTTTTGTTGACCAGAAACTCTCGGCCGAGATAATTTCTCGGGCAAGAAATTTATTAAACTCTTGGCCGAGAAATTTCAAACTCTTGACCGAGAGTTTAAAGCACCACAGGTCACATTTAACTGTGCGGCTAAACTTTCGTCTGAAAGTTGTACAAACTCTCGGCCGAGAGTTTGCGCCCGAGAGTTTACCCAAGGCCGACTCTCGGATGAGAGTTTTATAACCCTCGTCTGAGAGTTTAATAAACTCTCAGATGAGAGTTTATTAAACTCGAAACGTTTTGATTTTCAGCCGACACAATGTTTTGGGCAAGAGTTCTATATAAATAGTCTCGTTCGAAAGATTAATTCCACACACCATTCTGAACCAGCGAAAGGGTGAAGGTGCAAGGGTCCGAAAAGTGCGAAGGTGTGAGGGTCCAAATTTTTTCTGCAAGGTGCGAATTTTTTCTGGGTACAAAATTCTTTTTGGCAATTTTTTTTTTCAAGTTTTTTTGGGTGCGAAATTTTTTTTGGAAGTATTTTTGGATGCAAATTTTCTTTTTTTTGTGAAATTCTTTTTTGAAGTTTTTTTGGGTGCATGGATGAATTAAGTATTTTTGAAAAATGTCTCTATGAAGGCATGAACTATTTTTGCAAAATGTCCATATGAATTTAATTATTTATTTAATTTTCTCTCTTATTGAAAGCATGAAGTACTTATTTTGAATTCTTTATGTTTTTTGGATATTTGGTCCAAATAGAATTGGATTTTAGGTTTCCAATTTTGTGAACATGGGAAACCAAAGGAATTTCCTATCAAGGCACTATCGAAAAAAAGTGATTCAACGGAAAAGAATGAGAGATTACAAAAAAAAGGGCGAGAGAAAAGGGAAATATTAAGCCATGAAATCAATGTGGAGGTAGAGCATCATGAAAGAGATGTAGAGGTGCATCAAAATGACGAGGAAATGAGAAATGTCGAGGAACTTGTAAACAAGAATATTGAAAACACAAATGTCGAAGAGAATGTTGAGGAAATTGTCAACGAGAATATTGAAAACACAAATGTCCAAGAGAATATTGATATCAATCTCACTGGTGAGTCAATAGTTTCTTCAATTTGAATTTTGTATTTTTTTTTTTTTTAAACATTGTAGTTCAAGATAGTTTTAAAATTAGAAATATATATATATATATATATATATATATATATATCAATTTCAAATTCGAATTTAATATTATTTTTTATGCAGGGACAACATCAAAACCACAAGAAGATACTACCACACCTTGAAATTCACTGCAATTAATTGGAAGTTCCATGAACGTTGTATATGATTACAAATTTCTAAAAAATATGGATCTAACTAAAATTGAAGAATTGGGACCACCAATGGCTGAAAGGATAGTTTGAGATAAAATAAATTGGGGGTTGAAACATATTTTTGAAGGTAAATCTATCATAGCACAAGCTCAAATGTTACATATATTTTTAAAGCACAAATCCCTAAGAAATGTTGTGGAATTATTGGGCATTAAAAGTGAGAAAGAGGTTTTAGAAAATGAAATGGTATCAAAAAATGTGATGTTGGCGCTTGCCACACTAGCCAAAAAGGGATCTCAAGTTGAAAATAATTCTCATAGAGAACTTTTAACAGGTGTACTCGTGAAACAAAATTCATCAAGTCGGTTGATGTCAGCAACTTCAAAATTGTTTAAAACATCAAGAAAAAATTTATGGAGGCATATAAAATTTAGAATTCAATTAGATGAGAATGATGAACTTGCATGTTGGGCTAATATCTGCAGGCATCCATATCATGATAGACTTCCTGATGGTGTGAGGGATAGGGTAAAAGAGTTTTGGGATTCGAACTCTCGTGTGTCGCCAAATGAAAAGGATCAACTGCGACGCTGTATATCTAAGGGAGTTTATGAATCTCATTCCAAACATATAACACAGGTCAGTCAAGTAGAATTATTCGAGAGCTTTATGGAGAGTAATATTGATGTGAAGATTTCCCTTAGCACATTTGTGAAGATTAAACCATGGTATGTCAGGCCTATCACTATTCGAGACACATGTTGTTGTCGATACCATGTAGAATTCCAATTATTTTATGAGACATTTGTAAATTTTGGCATAAAATATTGGTCAAATGACCCCCCTCCTTCAAGTGTTCGTGAATTTTTATCGAAGATATTATGTGCACGAGAGAATAATGAATTATTTTATAAAAAAAAATGTTTTGGTGGAAGAAAATGCCCAGAATGTTCTCATTTGGCACTCTACGATGCAAAGTATCCCATTGATCCTAATGATCCCAGAATATCAAATCTTAGTCTGAATTGGAAGCGATATGAAAATGTTACTTACACTCCTGTTGCAGATTCAAGCACAACATCAAAAAAGATCACTTTACTTGACGATGACATTTCAGTGACATCTTTTATGGAGAAGTTCAGGGTACAAATATACAAATATATTAAGCATTTTCATATAGCACGATGGCAGGATTTACAATTCAAGCAATCACGTGATGTGTTCCCAAATGGAACAATATTATCAGTGGTTGATTTCGCTGAGAATTACACGTTTAGTCCACAAAAGAAGATACAAAGTGAGTATTATCATTTAGACCAAGAATCTATATTTGTGCATATTTTGTATAGACATGTAGAGCTTAATATCAATGGTTTTGATAGCGATGAAAATAATCATGAGGTGATTAAGGAGTACCATTTCTACATCAGTGATGATCGAACACATGATACATGTTTTGTTCAACATTGTTTTAATGTTATTTATAATGAATTGTTGAAATGAAGGATCACTTTTAAAGAACATTGGGTATGGTCAGATGGTTGTGCTGGTCAATTTAAATCAGCAAGATCGTTCTTTTGGTTGTCTCGTCTTCATAAGAGAACCATCATTTGACATACATGGAATTTATTTGAGACAGGGCATGGAAAAGGAGAGCACGATGGTGCTGGGGCATGCGTAAAACGTGCACTTAGGAGGCATCAATTGAATCACTCAACTTCCCAACTTGCAAGTTCTTTAGATGTTGTTAATTGGTTCAAAGACAATTTAAATCATGTATCAAACCCAAGGATGGTTTATGTGCACAGGTAAGCGTACAAATTTAACTAACAATATATTATACATGTCTAGAGATATATGTGTATACATGTGTGTGTATTTTGTTATAAAAAAATATTAAATATTGTTCAAAATTTGACTCATACATATGTGTGTTTTTCTCAAGCAGGTACTTTTGGAATATTGCAATGGGTGATGTTGATAGATCGTTGCCATTTAATTTCCTTGGAATCCCTCAAACAAGAAGTTTACACTCAATTAGGAGTAAGAACATGACAAATATA
Source organism: Pinus albicaulis (assembly GCA_034641835.2). Classification (NCBI taxonomy): domain Eukaryota; kingdom Viridiplantae; phylum Streptophyta; class Pinopsida; order Pinales; family Pinaceae; genus Pinus; species Pinus albicaulis. The sequence continues at coordinate 111,214,295 of CM076574.1, forward strand.
CATTGCATTGAGAAAAGAAAGTGCTCTTGATATTTTTATGCATGTATTGATCAGACAGAGTCCATCGATGACTGTGAAAAGAAAATTAAGAAATTTGTTAAACCATGGAAACAAGAAGAATTGACACCATTGCCCCCATTTGGAAATGCGACTGAAAAGGAAATGGGCAATGAAGTGGTTGTGATTGACAATGATTATGATCGTGTTTTTTATATGGTTAGAGAAGGTGATGTCTTTGTTGTCATTGCACCAGAAAATAATAAAGAAAAAGTGCATTATTATTTATTACGATGCACTATGTCTAAATCCACGTTGCTGTAAGAGTATAATGATCCATCAAATTATACATACCCAATCAGTTCAATGGTGTTAATGGGACATTTGTTTGAAGAAGTAAAGAAATGTAAAGATCATATTATTTTTAAAGACTAATAGCCAAAGGCTATTTATGCCCAATATAGTCACTTGGTCATAGCAAATCAGTTGCAGTTGAAGCAAGTGAAGAGTAGAAAAAAATAACGACAATGGAGGTTATCGATAGATGATCATGATTCCATTCTAGAAAATTTGCCACTAGCACATTTCATATGAGGGGAACACATTGTTCAAGATGAAAAATGAACTTTGTTTCTAGGGTTAGAACATATAATTGCTACAATGCATTGGACTTTATATAGTTTAAGACTATATTGTGGATTGATTTCAAATAAATTAACATGTGAATGGTTAGATGTGTGTTGGTACGAACAATATATTATGATCTACTGGATAAGGGTGCTTTGATAGATAATTAAGTTATGGTGATTTAATGTGTCCATGATGTGTACTCCCTGGTGATATGCTTAGCCCCTTTTTTTGCATGGATATGATGGTAGTATATATATATATATATATATATATATATATATATATACATATATATTATTGTATTGTTAGTTTAGTTTTGATATCAAATGTCATCATATTTTCATCTCTTCATTAGTTTAGATTAGTTTATATTTGATGTGGATAATCTCTTCATTATTGTCTCTTCTCATGATGGAGGTCTCCTACTTTTATTTTCTATTGACATGTTTCTATTTTCCATGTGCTTGGAAAATATTGTTCACAACATGGAATAGATCCTACAAAGGAACATTCAGGTATAAAAAAATATTCATAAAGGTGTGTTTAGCTATGAATTAATTCTTATGTTAGAAAGTTTCGCTAGTAATGGATTTCACACTTTTATATTAAGAGATAGATATCCCACCCCTTGTAGCAATAAATCCAAAAGTGTTTAGATGAAATTATTATTTCCAAAGGAAAACAACTCAACTCTCATCAATGTTTCGATATAGATGAAGAGAATTGTTTTGGTAAATTTCAAATTTAAGGAGAAAATTTATTCAAACTAGTTTATAGAGCATATTGATAGCTTCAACAAAGTATCCTACAAATGTCAAATGTCAAATGTTTCTATTTTCCATGTGCTTGGAAAATATTGTTCACAACATGGAATAGATCATACAAAGGAACATTCAAGAATACAAAACTATTCATAAAGGTGTGTTTAGCTATGAATTAATTCTTATGTTAGAAAGTTTGGCTAGTAATGGATTTCACACTTTTATATTAAGAGATAGATATCCCACCCCTTGTAGAAATAAATCCAAAATTGTTTAGATGAAATTATTATTTCCAAAGGAAAACAACTCAACTCTCATCAATGTTTCAATATAGATGAAGATAAATGGTTTGGTAAATTTCAAATTTAAGGAGAAAAGTTATTCAAACTAGTTTATAGAGCATATGATAGCTTCAACAAAGTATCCTACAAATGTAAAATGTCAAATGTTTCTATGTTCATTTGACATGTTTCTCTTTTCCATGCACTTGGAAAATATTGTTCACAACATGGAATAGATCCTACAAAGGAACATTCAAGAATACAAAACTATTCATAAAGGTGTGTTTAGCTATGAATTTAAAATTCTTATGTTAAAAAGTTTCGCTAGTAATGGACTTCACACTTTTATATTAAGAGATATATATCCCACCCCTTGTAGCAATAAATCCAAAAGTGTTTAGATTAAATTATTATTTCTAAAGGAAAACAACTCAACTCTCATTAATGTTTCAATATAGATGAAGAGAAATGTTTTGGTAAACTTCAAATTTAAGGAGAAAAATTATTCAAACTAGTTTATAGATAATATTGATAGCTTCAACAAAGTATCCTACAAATTTTAAATGTCAAATGTTTCTATGTTCATTTGACATGTTTCTATTTTCCATGTGCTTGAAAAATATTGTTCACAACATGGAATAGCTCCTACAAAGGAACATTCAAGAATACAAAACTATTCATAAAGGTGTGTTTAGCTATGATTTTAAAAGTATTATGTTAGAAAGTTTCGGTAGTAATGGATTTCACACTTTTATATTAAGAGAGATATTCCATCCCTTGTAGCAATAAATCCAAAAGGGTTTATTTGAAATTATTATTTCCAAAGGAAAACAACTCAACTCTATCAATTTTTCAATATAGATGAAGAGAAATGGTTTGGTAAATTTCAAATTTAAGGAGAAAAATTATTCAAACTAGTTTATAGAGTATATTGATAGCTTCAACAAAGTATCCTACAAATGTCAAATGTCAAATGTTTCTATGTTCATTTGACATGTTTCTATTTTCCATGTGCTTGGAAAATATTGTTCACAACATGGAATAGATCCTACAAAGGAACATTCAAGAATACAAAACTATTCATAAAGGTGTGTTTAGCTATGAATTTAAAATTCTTATGTTAGAAAGTTTCGCTAGTAATGGATTTCACACTTTTATATTAAGAGATAGATATCCCACCCCTTGCAGCAATAAATCCAAAAATGCTTAGATGAAATTATTATTTCCAAGGAAAACAACTCAACTCTCATCAAAAGCATACTCCAGATGAAGGTTTTGAAGGTCTTGCGCCCCATCTCGACCCGAACAGAGTACAAGTTCGAGCATGCGAATAAGTGAGCTAAAGTCGAACATGCAAGAACATCGTCTGATTACCAGCCAATAATGAAAGTCGTTAACGGACGCGAGAGAAACCACCAATAATGAGGATGGCCCTCAAGGTACTATAGGTACAATCCACGGAATGTGAACAGTGATCTGGCGTCGAACACCCGCAGAATTATTCGATCGAAGGCCAATAATGAAAACCTTGCGTCGAATGCAAAGAACCTGCCATTGAGGCATGCAGGCTCCAAGGTATGTGAAGGGAGTCTCTAGAACGAAGGAAGTGACCTTGAACGAAGGTGGGCCATATTGTTTCCCACATCATCGACACAAGATAGAGGATCATGATGTTTGTGAATCAAGATCAATAGAGAATCAGAGGTAGGTCGAAAACTGTAGAGGCCAACTTCTCTTGAACATATCGGCGACACGACACTATATTTGGAAATATTTGACATCAAATGATCTCAGGTCATGATGACGTGGAAAAGAGCGGATGAGTGGTCAAAAGAGATTACCCAAACCCACGGAGGAAAGCAGATAACGAGATGAGATGTCCCCAACTGGACACGAATGCAGATAAGTGCCATGTTCAAGAGCGACATACTGCCGACATGACGGTGATACTAGTTCCATTTTTCCCCACCATTTCTGGCGAGTACCCCAGTTATTTTTGAAAACAAGCTTAAAGGAGATAACATATGCTTGCGATATAAGTTTGTCCTTCGAACAAATCCAACTTAGTACATTTAACAAGCTCCTAGGAAGGAGGAACTCGTGTATTGTCATTACGACGGAGTCCGATGTCATCAGGTTTTAACGAGTTTGACAAAGGAAGAGCTCAGCGTCTTTTCATGTTTAGAGAGTTTGAAAAGATAGCCGAAAAAAAAAACTCCAACAATCCCTTTTCGTAGATAGTCTCACAGATCCGAAAAGGTAGAAAATAATATCTAAGAGAACCTCCTAGTCACGATAGGCTAGGGTATTCCTTTTCATAAATAATCTATCCCAGCTTGAAAAAGGGGTAAAAATATACTGGGTAGATGTCGTTTCGCAACCAATTTAAAGAGCTCAAAACAACAAGCGACTCGGCAATCTTTTCATTTTTAGAGAGTCAGAAAAGAGCTGAAAGATGACTCCAGTAGTGACTATTTCATGTTTTTACCGAGTCCGAAAAAGTATAAAATACAACTTGTGTCATCGTCCTAGTCACGCAAAAACCTGTCGCTGCACAAAAATCAAGTGTAAAACCCATTTTTCGACAAAAATATAATAAAATATTGGAAAAATAAGCTCCAAAACCTAATTTGATTTCGAAAAGTTATAAATATGACCAAATAGTAAAAACATATTTACTTTTTACTTTTTACCTCTTGTGCAGAGCGATAGTGAGTTATTTCCCTGCGATCTTGTGGTGACAATTGTGGACGATCCAGTGCATTATTTCAAATCCTGTCTTTTCCAGGTAAGAGCCGCTTCTGTTAGCTATGTTTTAATCCATATTTCATAGGTTTTCATCGTGATTTGGCATCCCTAAGGGGAGGATTCGCAAATTTAGGGCTTCCACGGTTGGCGCAGGTATGAGGCATGGACCCGTGCCAATCGAGCTCTTTTTGCAAAGGGGTTTCGCCAACCCCGCAACCTCATTTTCTGCTCAAATTTCACAAAAATTCAACCAATCAATTGAATTTTTGAATTACCAAGGGATCTTATGATTTTCTTATGACCAATTTGATGCATGCATAAAGCCACAATGGTGATTGAATGGAAAGAAAGGGAGCACAGTGAAGAGGATGAAATGGCAATGGGGAATGAGCAATGCATGGATGCTCTTCGGAATTGTGGATTAAAGAAATTCTTCTTGACACCATGTCTCAGGGCACAACTTGAATTGTTACAATATTTGATAAGTATCTGGGATGAGAATGAAGAGAAATTTAGGCTTCGAGATCAATTGCTCGAACTCGAAGTGTCTAATGTCTACTTCATCACTGGATTGTCTCACAGAGGTCTAGTTTCGATTATGACAGGTACCAGGCCTTCTGGCGAAAATATGTCGATGGTTATGGAAAGAGTGTGCCTAGGGGCACACTCAGGATCAGGTAGTAGTAAAGTTGACATTCACCCTGTTCCCAATCTAGCACTCAGAGTGGTGCTACATACTATTACGTGGGTTGCGGGGTCGCAGGCGCCGCATGAGGCTACCAAAACACAGCTCCTCCTGGCTTCAGAATGTATGAACCCGAAAAAATTTGATTGGGCCACAGCCGTAACCATAAATATCAAATGGAAATTGACTAAATGTAAAAAGGAAAAACTAAAGCAGTTTGGGTACGGGTCTATCTTGGTATCATTCATCGTAGAACGACTACTTATCTTCTAGGGCCAGGGGGCGATAGTCGCGGATCCACCTTTGAGAGAGCCATGAATGGCTCAATGGGCAGCATTGATGCCTAGAGTAGGAGGGGGCCAACAAATGTCATGGCGGCCTGAGTTCTTCGGATGGCTCCGGCGACAGTTGATCGTTGTAGAGGACTGGCCCTATGCCAGTACTGATTTCACAAGAGACCCAAACCTTCCACTCTCGGAAGGAGAGGACTGGGATGAGGAGTTGGGTAAGACTCTTTTTTATTTTATGAATTTTACGATTTTTTTGGTATACATGCATGTTCTAACAGTTGATCCTATATGTATGCAGATGTTGGCCCAGAGAGGCCCGCTATGATGTCACCGATCGCGCGGAGGACCCCTCTAGCCTATGACCCTCAAGGTGAGGGGGGCGAGGGGAACGAGTTAGTTCAAAACTTAGAGGGAATCGCCCATGGGATTCCTGATTATGCTTGCCTAACATATGTCTCTATGGCTTATCAGAGGCACAACGTAGGGGTACCTAGTCGCCTTCATCGCTTACTGAGGCGATTGGTGCGGGTAGTAACATGCTACCATGAGCACCATGCTGATTAGTCGCCTAGGCTTTTCATTTGCATATTTTTGAGAGACATGTTGTCTCCGGATGTTATTAAAACATACATGTATATTTTGGGATTTTATATGATGCATTTCGAAATATATATATATATATATCTTCATGGATCTTTTTCACATATGATGATGTTTTTACAAGTTGCGTAAATGTCTATCTAATACCATGTTAGCTACTGCATCTGTTAATGTATTCATTTTTCTGGGTATATGCTAATATGTGATGTAATCAAAATTTCTTTCTAGTAAACAAATACATAGATACAGTCTTAAAATGGATGGGTTCTGTTGAGGAGGTAAATCCCCTCTGCGGACAGAGGCGATCCCTACTAGCCCAGCAGGGGTCTAGCAACAATCACAAAATGTTATAGCGCAGGTTCCTAGTTACGAATGAAAGACCAAAGATGGAGGCCTACCTGGAGTCCAATGCTATGATCCGTAGAAGAAAGCGTTCTCGTTCCTCAGCCTCGGCAGATCACGATCCCTCCACGATCTCCGCGGATGGACACCTGCACATGCAAGAAACGACATGAATACAAGCATAAAATCTAGAATACGCAACTAAATATCAGTCAGAAAGGATATAACTCATATTAACATAAGTGAAAATAGAGTGGAACCATAACCATAATCATTCATTAAATAACAATCGAAAGAGAGTACAACCAATGTTCTGACGTCGTGATCTCCTTCGAAAGGGTCCCCAGTCGTTCACGTCTCGCAAAGCTCTCCAGAGAAAGGGAAAACCTCTCTTGAGTCTCTCGACAATAGTCTCCTTACTTGAGTCGGCCTTAAGGGAAGAAAGAGGGCTCTTACAGCACAATGGCTCTTGGGAATTAGGAGATTCAAAGCTTAGGCACTTCCAGACTAGCTTGCAATGGCAAGAGGCAAGCTTTTATAGATGGGGAAGGAGGGAGTTTGGGATCTATATTATTGTGGGATTGGCCCTATCATGAAGGAAGGTTCCATGAAAGGTGGCAAACCACTTCCCTTCCATAGAACTCCCGTGGCCAAACCTCCCAACTCAAGATAGGCAATGGTTTCTGAGTTGGTTGAAACACAACTTCCGCAATCTTTATTTAAAAAACACTCCTTAAATTGGCTGGCGCAACTGCTGCTCTGGAACAGAGCGCCATTTGGCGCGGCCTCTTTGTAGGATTTTCCTCATTGGCGCGAGTTATGAACTGGCTTCCCGCGCCAATGCAAAAGGAGATGTTTTCATGATTTTTTGCAAGGAGATGTCTTTAGGGCAATTGAAGCTCATGTTTAGAGGGATGCAATGATGATGGTTTCAAGGCATGACATTGCTCACAAGTCACATAATGGGTCCTCCATTGTGCGGGACAGGGAATGGTAGGGACGGTGACAAATTACTGTGTAACAGATGCCCCTTAAAGTATGAGGCCCGAGAGAGAGAGGGGTGAAATGCTTTACGAGAACATGTTCAACTGAAGCCCCGCCGTCGGAAAACCCAGGCATTTGAATAAATTAACAGATGCAGTAGCAAATTTGGTATTAGACAGACATTTGCGCAATTTATAAATCATCATCACATGTAAAGAAAGATCCATCCAGAAATAGATATGCATATATATATAGATATCGAAATTTTTACATAGAGTGTGTCACATAAAGTCAAAATATACATAATCGTCTTAAGTACATCCGGAGACAACATGTCTCTCAAAAAATAGGTGTGGTATAAATCCCTAAGGGCTAATCCGCATGGTGCTCATGATAGCATGTAACTACACGCACTAAGAGTCTCAGGATTCGGTGGATCCGACTTGGAACTCCCACCGTATGACGCTGGTACGCCATCGGTACGTCCGCCAGCCGAGCATAGTCCGAGATCCCTCGGGTAATACCCTCGAGATTCTGGATCAGCTCCTCTCCTCCTGTGCCCTCTCCCTGAGGATCAGGGGCGAGAGGGATCCTCCGTGAGATTAGAGACATCCCAGCTAGTCTCTCAGGTCCCACATCTGCATACATATATAAAATGTGTTAGGACGAATGTGTATTAACAAAAAAAAAACATAAAACATAAAAATCAAAAACATGAGGTCTTACCCAACTCCTCGTCCCAGTCATCTCCTTCCGGCAGTGGGAGATCTGGGTCTCCAGTGAAGTCAGTTCCTGCATATGTTTAGTCCTCCACGACAATCAACTAGCGTCGTAACCACCTAAAGAACTCCGGCCTCCAGGACATCTGTTGGCCGCCTCCAGCTCTGGGCATTAGTGCTGCCTAGCGAGCCATTCTTGGCTCTTGTGGTATTGGATCTGCTACTATGGCCCCTTGGCCCTAGAAGATTGGTAAGCATTCCAGAATGAACGATACCAGGATGGAACCATAGCCAAACTGTTTCAGTTTAGCTTGTTTGCATTTTGTGAGCTATCTCTTCATGTTTATTTTTACTGCTGTAGCCCAGTCATACAGTAAGGGACTCATGCATTCTGAGGCCAGCAGGAGTTGGGCCTTTGTGGCCTCGTGCGGTGCCTGCGATCCTGCAGCCCGCGTGATGGTATGTAGGACAACTCTCAATGCCAGGTCGGGGATGGTATGGATATCCACCCTTTTGCTCCCTGATCCCATTTGTGCATCTGGGCACACTCGTGCCATCACTTCTTCCATCTTCTCGCCAGAGGGTCTGCTCCCAGTCAGGATGGGTACCGGACCTCTGCGAGACAATCCGGTGATGAAATACACATCAGAAACCTCCAGCTCCAATACCTGATCTCGCAGCTTGAACACTTGTTCATGTTCGTCCCAAATACTGATCAAATACTAGAGGAGCTCGGGCTGAGCTCGTAGACAAGGTGTAAGGAAGAACTTCTTTAGCCCACAGTTTCTGAGGGCATTCATGCAAGCCTCACTTTCTATGGCCTGTTCATCCTCTTCTCCATGTTCCCGTTCTTTCCACTCAACCACCATTTTTCTTGATTTTCTGCATCCACATGGTCATAAACCCTTAATTAGATCTCTGATGGGCTTCAAATTCCATTTAAAATGATTAAAATCTCGAATTTTTAGGCGGAAATTTGGGTTGCACCGCTGGCGCGACTGTTTTGTGAACAGTCGCACCACGTGGCGCAAGCCCTTTGTGTAGAAACGCCCATTGGCGCGGGTCCGTGCCCGATACCCGCGCCAATGAGCGCAACCCTAAAATTTCAAAGAGTGGCCTCAGAGGACTGATACATGGGGGAAAACTATTTAAAAATGGATTGAAATGGAGAGTAGGGAAGTGCCTCTTACCTGTTACAGACGAGAATCTGAATGGTCAACCGGATCTATCGCAATCACCGTCAGAAGTTTGCACTCCAAAATGGACCACTGCTGCTTTGTACCAAGGTAAATAGTAAATGTAATTTTGTTTTTACCATTTTGACATATTTATGGCTTTTTCGACATTGGATGAGTTTTAAAAGTTATTTTTATCAAGTATTTGAATATGTTATGTCGGAAATGGGTTTTACGCTTGCTTGGTATGTGCAGCAGCAGGTTTTTGCGACTTTAACGATGGAAACGAGTTGTATTTTATACTTTTTCGGACTCGGTAAATACACGAAAAAGTCACTTTGGAGTCATCTTTTAGCTCTTTTCTAACTCTCTAAACATGAAAAGATTGCCGAGGCCCTTGTCGTTTCGATCTCGTTAAAATGGACACGAATCGACATCTACCCAGTATGCGTTTAACCCTTTTTCGGGCTGGGATAGATTGATTACGAAAAAGGAATACCCTAGCCTATCGCGACTAGGAGGTTTTCTCGGATATTGTTTTCTACCTTTTCGGATCTGAGAAACTATTTATGAAAAGGGACTGCTGGAGTTTACTTTTCTGCTGTCTTTTCAAACTCTCTAAACATGAAAAGACACCGAGTTCTTCCTTTGTCAGACTCGTTAAACCCTGATGACATCAGATTCAGTCGAAATGACGTTCTCCGAGTTCCTCCTTCCTAGGGCTCGTTAAATGTACTAGGATGGATTCGCCCGAAGGGCGGACTTACATTACAAGCATATGTATCCCCTTCAAGCTTGTTATCAAAAATAATTGGGGTACTCGCCAGAAATGGTGGGGGAAAAATGGAACCGTAATCATTGTCGTTGGCAGTATGTCGCTCTTGAACATGGCACTTGTCTGCATTCGTGTCGGGTTGGGGACATCTCATCTCGTTTCTTCACTTTTCCTCCGTGGGTTTGGATAATCCTTTTTGACCTCTCCTCTGCTCATTTTCTGGTCACCATGACCTCTGATCCGTTGATGTCAAATATTGCCAAGTCCACTGTCGTGCCGTTTATATGTTCAAGAGAAGTTGGCCTCTGTGAATATCAACCTTCCTCTGATTCTCATACGATCCTGATTCACAACAAAACATCATGTTCCTCTGTCTCGTGTCGATGATGTGGGAAACATTATGGCCCACCTTCGATCAAGATCACTTCCTGTCGACTTCAACTCATTATCCAGGAAGCTGATCTAGAGACTCCTTTATGGTACCTTGGACCCTGCATGCCTCAATGGCAGGTTCGTCGCATTCGACATGAGGTTTTCATCATTGGCCTCCGATCGAGTGATTCTACGGGTGTTCGACACCAGCTCATTGATTCACACGCCGTAGATTGTACCTGTAGTACCTTGAGGGCCATTGTCATTATTGGTGGTTCCTCTCGCGCCTGTTAACAGCTCTCATCATTGGCTGGTAATCAGACGATGTTCTTGCATGTTCGACTTCAGCTCACATATTCGCATGCTTGAACTTGTACTTTATTTGGGTCAAGATGGAGCGCAAGACCCTGGATTGTGTCTGTTGTAATCCAGGCTGCGATTGTGGATTATTATCATTTTGTACATGACTCACTGATTGGATGGCTGCGACCATACCTGAGTCTATTTATTTGATCCTTGCTGGATGGCTGCGCCCATACCTTGGATCCGGATTATAGTGTACTCTGTTTCGGATGGCTGCGTCCATACCACATATACATCATGTACTTGAGATATCAGTTGTATTCTTCACGCAAGCTCTTCCGACGGCCGCCTGGCTGAACATGTTCTCGTGTTACTTCACCCTCTCTCTCGGGCCCTTGCTACTTTAGGGGCATCTCACATACGTACCTGTCACCGTCTCAATATTCTCGTCTCGCACACAATGGAGGACCCATTATGTGACCTGTAAGCAATGTCATGCCTTGAAACCATCATCATTGCATCCCTCTAAACATGAGCTTCAATTGCCCTAAAGACATCTCCTTGCAAAAAATCATGAAAACATCTCCTTTTGCATTGGCGCGGGAAGCCAGTTCATAACTCGCGCCAAAATGTTATAGCGCAGGTTCCTAGTTACGAATGAAAGACCAAAGATGGAGGCCTACCTGGAGTCCAATGCTATGATCCGTAGAAGAAAGCGTTCCCGTTCCTTAGCCTCGGCAGATCACGATCCCTCCACGATCTCCGCGGATGGACACCTGCACATGCAAGAAACGACACGAATACAAGCATAAAATCCAGAATACGCAACTTAATATCAGTCAGAAAGGATATAACTCATATTAACATAAGTGAAAATAGAGTGGAACCATAACCATAATCATTCATTAAATAACAATTGAAAGAGAGTACAACCAATGTTCTGATGCCGTGATCTCCTTCGGAAGGGTCCCCAGTCATTCACGTCTCGCAAAGCTCGCCAGGGAAAGGGCAAACCTCTCTTGAGTCTCTCGACGATAGTCTCCTTACTTGAGTCGGCCTTAAGGGAAGAAAGAGGGCTCTTACAGCACAAAGGCTCTTGGGAATTAGGAGATTCAAAGCTTAGGCACTTCCAGACTAGCTTGCAATGGCAAGAGGAAAGCTTTTATAGATGGGGAAGGAGGGAGTTTGGGATCCCTATTATTGTGGGATTGGCCCTATCATGAAGGAAGGTTCCATGAAAGGTGGCAAACCACTTCCCTTCCATAGAAATCCCATGGCCAAACCTCCCAACTCAAGATAGGCAATGGTTTCTGAGTTGGTTGAAACACAACTTCCGCAATCTTTATTTAAAAAACACTCCTTAAATTGGCTGGCGTGACTGCTGCTCTAGAACAGAGCGCCAGTTGGCACGGCCTCTTTGTAGGATTTTCCTCATTGGCGCGAGTTATGAACTGGCTTCCCGCGCCAATGCAAAAGGAGATGTTTTCATGATTTTTTGCAAGGAGATGTCTTTAGGGCAATTGAAGCTCATGTTTATAGGGATGCAATGATGATGGTTTCAAGGCATGACATTGCTCACAGGTCACATAATGGGTCCTCCATTGTGCGGGACGGGGAATGGTAGGAACGGTGACAAATTACTGTGTAACAGGTTCCTAACTGAATAATGACCATTGATCTGTAATACTACAAGTTGTGAGTCTAGATATACAAGTAATGCAAGAATACCGAGGTTAACGGCCTCGTTCAATAATTCCAAAACAACACTATATTCCGCGACATTATTTGTAGTAGGCCCTAGACAAACACCTTGTAAATTAACTAACTCACCAACAGGATTGTAGATTACCCAGGCTATTGAAGACAGATTCCTGGTACTGTGGGAGGCACCATCCGCGAAACTGACATAAGGAGTAATAGACATCTGCACAATCAGGAAGACCCAATCAGCAGAAAGATGCTTACAAAGCACACCACACCACACATGCACAAAAATGAAGAAATCACTTATGTAGACACACTACACAAGAATGATTCAAGCGTAATACTTCTTCAGGTAGAGCCCATTTCTGGGCTACGCTAAAGGAAGACCTTCATAATCGATCAGCGCATAGGCCCCATTTTTTAATACACATTTAACAATATAGGGCCCATGCCACATAGGCTAGAATTTTCCTGCCCTAAGCTTATCATGTGCTTGATCATACAAGAGGACGAGGTCCCCTTCGATAAAAGAACGTGGAGAAACTGTTTGATCGAAATGAGCTTTAACCCGCTTTTTCTGTGCCTCCATAACTAAAGTAGCCAAGCGGTGAGTTTCGTCCATTCTTTCCAGATATAGAAGACGTTCTTCCTCCAGGGAAGTGTCGGGCAGTAATTCCACAACCAACTTTAATGAAAGAATCTCACATTCAACCGAAAGAGTAGCTTCCAGACCATACACCAGTTGGAAAGGTGTGAATCCGGTCGCGCTCTTTACTGACGTTCGGTAGGCCCAGAGAGCTGAGAACAATTGGAGATGCCAGTTGGATTTGTGTATACCAATTTTTTGTTGAAGCATTGTGCAAAACACCTTGTTCACAGCCTCAACCTGGCCATTTGCATGAGGGTAGTATGGCGTCGAGCTATCATGACGCAAGCCCAACTTCGATGTCAGCTCTTCCATCATGTAGTCTCGAAAATGAGTGCCATGATCAGTGAAAATGGCTTGAGGAACGCCGAAACGCGTAATCACATGGTTGAAAATGAATTGAGCAGTTGTCTTACCATCGACAACTAATGTAGGCATCGCTTCGGCCCACTTGGTGAAGTAATCTACAGAAACGATGATATAAGCATGCCCCTCAGTTGAGTGAGGGTTACATGTCATAAAATCAATGCCCCATTTGGCAAAAGGGCCTACGGTAATGACAGGATGTAAAGGGAGGGGTGGTGCATGCATCTTGCGTTGGAAGATCTGGCACGCATGACACTTTCTAACTACAACAATACAGTCTTTAAATATAGACGGCCAGAATTAACCCGCACACAGAATATTCTAGGCGGTAGCATAACCGGACATGTGACCACCACAGGCACCACTGTGACAGTCATTCATAAATTTCTCACCCTTTTCCAAGGTCAAACATCAATGGAGCACAGAATCGACTCCGACACGATATAAGGTATCTCCGACAATGGGATATGGTTGCGATTGATGTCGAACGCGACATCAAGCATCCTTCGTCAACTCAGACCAGAAGGTATATGTCTGAAGGTACACGATGATGTCACCATACCATGGATTGAGAGTGTTGATTAGAAAGAGAGTTTCATCTAGAATATGATCCTCGAGTTGAGATAAAACAGATTTGGTAGGGAGAGAGCAGATAAGATCAGAAAAAACCAATGACTTCTTTGATTTGGCAGTAATGAACTCCAAATCAAAATCCTGAAGGATCACAATCCATTTGGAGTACTTTCCCCCCAGAAATTGTCGATACAAAATGTAAGTCATGGGGTTGCAGTCGGAAATCACGATTACCGTGCACAACAGGATGTAATGGCGAAATCGCTGAATGGCCTAGACTGTGGCAAGCGCCAACTTCTCGACATGGGCATAGGGTGTTTTAGTGTCAAGGAGATTCTAAGACAGATAATAAACCACGTGTTCATTTCTATCATCGTCATCCTACACCAGAACCATGGCTATCGTGTTGAATGCAACAACCAAATAGAGGGTAAAGTCACGATGATAGTTAGGAGGACATATTCACAGATCGTTGATAAGAAACGCCTTAATTTTATCGAAGGATTTCTGAGCAATATCATCCCAATGGAAGGGAATGCCATGTTTTAGAAGTCGCGTAAACCCTTTGGCCACTTCTGCATAGTTCGGGATAAAGCGACGTAAGAAATTCGCTTTCCCCTGAAGACTTTGAAGTTGATGCAACAAGGATGGGGATGGGAGATTAACAATAGCCTCGACCTTGAGGAGGTCAAGGCAAATTTTGTCTTTAGAGACAATGAATCCCAAAATATGACCAGAGTCAATGTAGAAGACGCATTTGTGAGGATTAAACCTGATGTGGTAACGTCTGCAACAGAGAAAAATCCAGTGGAGGTGTTCAGGACGACCTTCGTGCCGAGCTGAATGAGTCGGAAATTCATCCAGATACGGCTGAACAATGTTATGCATGTCATGAAAGGCGTAGGAAATGGCACGTTGGAAGGTAGCCCCAGCGTTTTTCAAGCCGAACGGGAGCTTCTTATAGGTGAATGTTCCCCACGGACAGATGAAGGCGGTCTTATGTTGATCGGAGGGTAAAATATTAATTTGATTATAACCCGAGAAGCCATCCATAAGGGAATAGATCTCACTCCCCGCACAATCATCGATGATCTGATCTATAAAGGGGGTGGGATAGTTGTCCTTAGGACAAGCGTGATTGATGCCTCTATAGTCAACACAGACTCGAATTGTGCCCTGCTTCTTATCTACCGGGACAATATTGGAAACCCATTCTGTGAGGGGAATTGGATATATGAAGCCCGCTTTAAGAATTTTCTCAACTTCTGCTTTTATAGTAGCGGATTTTCGAGGATGCACTGGGTGCAGACACTGACGCACAGGCTTCGGACCCGGATAGGTGGGAATTTCATGAATGATGATACTAGGATCGATCCCACACATCTCTTCATAAGACCATGCGAAAACATCTCAGAATTCGCAGCAAAGGCTAGTTTACACTTGAATCTCTTCGGGAGAACAAGTGACTCCCACGTGAATGTTCTCGACGAACCTCGGTTTAACGGAGATGTCGATAGGCGTTGTTTGGGTAATATTACTCAGATTTCCTTCCGAAAGTACCTCATGAGTCAATATTGGCATTTGGATAGGCGAAGAGGGAACCTGAGATGCAAAACGCTCGAGACAATTAGACATTGCCCCCAGGCCGGGCATGAACGAGGAACGATGATGTCCATCGCTCCATGGTAGATCTTCTAGAGACATAGTCTCTACAATAGCTTCGTCAGATGAAAAAACTTCTCTCAAAGGATCGGGCATATCTGCATAGTCGAGCCAAGGGGATTGAGAATAAACATCAAGAGCCATGCTTAAAGGAGAATTTTCAGCAGGAGGAGGATCTGATGCAGCAACGATATCGCAATAATTGATTTCAACTGGGGTCAAAGGCATCGATTCTCCAAAAGAGGTCACCTGTTCAGGAGAAGGGATGATCCATGAGTCATCCGACCTAGAGATCATGTTGACTTCAACGATGTTCGATGGTGGAATGGGAAAAATACCCATGAGAACGGGGTCCTTGAAAAGGCCAGGTCCTACACTGTTAGGGGGATTAGGAATTTGATCCATGTATGGCACGTTGTTCTCAGAGGAAGAGGTAAAGAAAGACAACTGATCAACAGTAATAATCTTGCCCTCATGTGGAAATTTCAAAATTCAAAAGAGGGTGGACAGAACGCATAGCATGGCGTGGGTCCAACTGCGACCAAGTAGAAGATTGTAGTTGAGTTTGGCATCAACCACTTCCACTTCGATGTTGACTGTCTTACCTTGTAATGTGATCGGTAGACTCGCGAGAACACCGAAGGGTTTTTATTCCCTTCCATCGAATGCCTCGAGGGCATTGGGAGATGAGGTAAGGGCTGGAGAGCCAATGGCTTTCCAGCAGGCAGATGACATAACGCAGGTAGAGGCACCTTCGTCCACAATGGCTCTGTGAATGTTGAGGCCATTGATACCAACTTGTATAACAAGGGCGATTTGATGTGGAATTCGGGGGACAAAATTCTCTAGATCAAAGGTGAGAAGGCTAGAATCGGCAGGATCAATTCCACTTATTGCAGATAACATAGCTTTTCATTGATATGGGCAACTTTGAAGCACTTCCAATGCAGAAATTGCGGAAGGCACCTGTGCCAAATCCTGAAAAATGTTGTAATGCTGAGCAGCACGGGCGTTTGGATTATAGGAAGACTTTCGAAGAACACCTTTAGAAGGTGGCTGTACAATGGGTTCAGCACTGGGCTTCTCAATTTCTAAAGGACCAGAGGCAGGTGGGGGAGGTGGGCCATCAATGACTACCTTCCTAGCTGCCTGGCGTGACCCTGCATAATCCTTTGATCGAGTGGAAATTGAAACAAGTGCAACACCATTCATCATGAAAACCTGAGACCCAAACTAGATGGTGAAGGCTGCTTGACCATCTGGGTCTGCTGAGATGGATAAGGTTCCTTAAGAACAGTCGGAGTTCCCTTAGAGCCTTTAAGAAGTTGACTAACCTCGGATCGTCGGGGACAATATTTGGTGTAGTGGTCTTCATCACAGATCAAGCAAGGGTACTTCAGTTTTCGTTGCGAACCATCATCAGCACGTGGTTTGGAGGATTTTGGTTTTGGGGTATCAGATTTGGCCTTACCTTTGCCCTTCTTCTTCCCTTTGGAAGCTTTGTCCATAGGATTAGCCTGAACGACACTGACCTCCACGGTCTTACCAGAATCTAGAGTAGCAAGAGGAGCAGAATTGTTGGAAGAATTCGATTTCTACTTCCCATTAGAAGACTTACAAGAAGGCTGAGAGACAGAACCAATAACACCATCAACCGATGGGGTAGGTGGTGCTTTAGAGGTCCCTGGCCATGGGGCATCAGTCAAGATATCATATAACGTGTCGGACTGAGAGTACACCAAATTGAGGTACTAGGCATGAGCGATGGCTTGTTTTTCGATTACACATGCCCCCATAGCAATGTCCTATGCAATATTGTTGACAAAGGAGGTAGTGAACCAATGAGTTAGAAGCTGATCAGGAATGTCAAAATTGATCAGACGAAGATGGTGTCTCCACTCATGAATATGATTTGAAATATGAGTGGCTTTGTCTTGTTTCAGAGATGTGAGGAGATGTGTCCCAGCTTCATAACAAACCGATAGTTGGAAATGGGTCAGGAATTCCATAGATAGAGTATTAAAGTCTTGAAAAATACGACGGGGTAGTTCTATGTACCATTTAGCAGCAACGCCGGTAAGAGTGCACTGGAAAAGACATAGACAAATCGAGTCATCCACCCAAGAGTTCGAAGAACACCACAAATGGTAGGTCATGACATGTGCTTGGGGGTCTTCTCCATATTTTCTTTCAAATTTGGGACAATCACCAGGTACCTTCGTCGGAACTGAAGGCCAATATGGATTATGAAGAATCCGATCATTGGTCAATTTGCAGACATTCGGTAATTCTAACGTGGCAAGAAAAGGTAACTGAGGTCTGAAAGGCATGCCAGGTCCTCGATAAGGACCTGTACTTGTGCTCCAACCTGGTTGAGCATAATTCTACCCCCATTGGTTCTATTCTGGAGGATTCTGACCATAGGGGGTATAAGCTGTATAATTGGGCTCATACAGTTGTTGAAAACCAGGATACGGGGATTGATAACTAGGGTACTGACCCTAACTATATGTGGGCCCCATTTGAGCAGTGTACGGATTTGATTGTGGAGTATAAGTGTAGCCTAGTTGTTGAAGGTAATAACCAGAACCTTGGGGCATGTTATAAACCGGTCGAGACTGACCTTGAAGGTAATAGCTGCCTTGGAGTCGAACGGGCTGCTGGTACATGGGACCTTGTTGAGCCTGATAAGTTGGGTGCACAGGCAGGTTCGGCTGTGGCATAGAATAGATCGGATGCTGAGCAGGGTTAACTGGTTTTGCAGGTTGTCCTAGTTGAACAGGTTGACCTGGCTGTGCAGGTTTCCCTGGTTGAACAGGTTGTCCTGGTTGAACAGGTTGACCTGGTTGATGAAGGACACCAGGCTGCCCTGACTGAGCAGGTTGGCCTAATGGCGGGAGAGGGCCAAGTTGTGCCTGATAACCAAGCTGGCCTGTGGCAAGACCATAATATGGCCCTGGTTGTGCAAAATTTTGACCAATTGGAAGATGAGGTTGCTGAGGTTTCACCAACGGTTGAGAAGGATGGGTTTTCCCCCCAGGACCATACAATGGTCCAGGTTTATACCCCGGTTTCTCTGTGGGTCCTTGAGGTTGCCCTGGATAGACCACAGGGTGAGGCTACAGAGGTTGACCTTGAGGGTTGTAAGACTGCCCTTGCGGACCGTACAACAATCCCTGTTGGCCCAAAGGTTGTCCCTGTAAGGGTTGTCCTTGCGGGTCATATAGATAACTTGGTTGGGCCAAAGGTTGTCCCTAGAAGGGTTGTCCTCGTGGGCCAGAAGCATATCCTTGCTGAAATAAAGGTTGTCCTTGAAGGTTCTGCCCTTGTTGATTAGAAGGTTGCCCAGCTTGGGCAGATAGAAAACCGTTAATGTACTGATAAGCCCCAGGAGCAGGAAAATGAAGGGGGTTGCCCTGTTCATCATATTGATATGGAAATACATAAATCGGGGCACCATCCAGTCCATAATGGGAAAAGTAAGGACGGTTGAGGTCTTGAGAGGATGGACCAACCTCGGAGTTTGACGACTGTAAAGACAACCGATACTCCTCAGGAGAAATATTCTCAGGAATAGCAGAAGCTATCTAAATGTCTTCAGGAACTGACGAGGTCCTGCTTGACTGAGTAGTGGCAATAGGCATAGACGCATCCACGCAAACAATAGGCCTAATATGTACTGATGTGACGAAAGGAGATGCCGTGAGAGGTGTCGATGGTGACATCCCTAACGAAGGAATAATCGGCCTCATGGACGGAGTCGATATTCCCATAGAGGCCACAGTGGCCATGACCTGACTTAAAGACCTATATCCAGCTTGGAGCGAAGGACCAAGTGAAGACATAATAGCAGATTTGGGGATGTTTTCGAGAAAAAGCTGGTAATCTTCACCAAATGTAGGAATTTCCTCACTAGGAGAAGGATTGGGTGAGTCCATATCTAACCCTGCCGTGAGATCTTCCAAAAGACAACGGGGACTAGGAGGTATAATAGCAGCTAAGAAAGGCGATCCCGATGTAAGAGGAGGGAAGTGTTCCCCTACTCCAAATCCAAACCAAGTGTTGGACAAGGGCCAATTGAAGTCAATTGGTCCTCCAAAGGGAAGTTCAGATATAACCGGTCCCCCGTTGGGAAACTCAGATAAAATGGGCTGCTAATACTCAGCAGAGGACTGAGAGACCTCTGATGAATCATCTGTGTAAGGACTACCAGTAGACGAAACTGAGGGTTCCACCACTGTGACTATAGCAAAAAGAGGAAGAGATCAAAACAAAGACACACGGGCAAAAATGAAGGCAAACAATCAACAGGCCAAAAAATTAGTCTCTAAATGGGCGTGTGATCGTAGGTGATTAATTTTACCACATTGAAACTGGAAATTTTACTGTTTCATGTTTTAAGAGTCTAGAAACAAGTAAAAGATGACTCTATCACTTTCAATTTGGAAACAAGCATGAAAGGACAAGCGCTCGATGATCTTTTCAAATTTAATGAGTCAATAAAGATCAAAATGACCGCTCTAGTAATCTAGGAAAATGGGTGTACCAGATATCCGTGAACTGCCATATACACCTTGGTTAAAAAATGAAAGAGAAATCAACAAAGGACTTGGCATACGTGCAGGTAATCTCCCCAAATATTGTGTCCGATGTATCACGGGTAAAAGGAGGCAGACTCGGCTTCCTACGGATAAAGGATAGCAACCTAATGGGGTCTCCCTTTATATACGTGATGGTACGGGGAGCACAAGTCCATACTAGCGATGTCTAAAGCCAGATGGCGAACGACAACTACTAGGTTTAACGACGTCGGAACACGTCACTAGCCTAGACCTCTAGATATTTCGTTAATGTTTCAATGTTTCCTTTGGTTAATTTAATAAATTTTAGAGTTGATCTTCAATTTATGTTTCAATTTTAGGCCCTATCGAATGTTGGATCTCAAAAAACCTCTAAATGCACACTACATGCCACAATAAATCACTTTGTTCGATAAAGAGCTAACTACGGGAGGGTTGAGAGCTTTTCAAATACCAACAAAATGAGCACAAAAACACCCACTACTGTCTCTAATGCAAGCTAATGAAACTAAAATTTTTTCTCTTAGAGTTATATAACACTAATAATGCGAAAAAGCTTTCAATTTTCACTAGACTAATCAAAATGCAAAGAGATTTTTTTTTGTATTTTTCAATGTTTTAGAGAAAATGTACTAAATGAATGAAAAACTAATGAAGAAATCAATTCGAGAAATGACAGTGAGAGAGCTAAAACAAACAAGTTCACGCAATACAAACGCACACAATCAAGACCCAAACTGATGGAGAAATCCCCCAAAACGAAGAAAAATCTCAAAAAGACTCACACAAACCATGTAATCTAGGCTTGGATTGAGAGAAAGCGAAACTTGAATGAAAGACAACACAATCACTCAACTAAGGCAATGATACAATGGAATCCAGCAAAACGAATCCAAGGAAGCGAAAACGAAGTCGACCGAGAAAACAAGGACCTAAAAACTCCCACGGGAGGCTCAGCACACTGTAGCACCTAGAAGCCCTAGGGCTAGAATGCAAAACTGATGGAAAAGGGCAAACAACCAGAGGACAAGGGCCAAACACAGTCAACAAAGACTTCAAAGCACTCAATCGCTCAGAAAAATGACACCAGGACCAAAAATCAAGCTCAGAGAGCCCAAAAGCAAGCAAACCCTAATACCAAATAGATTTGGCACGCCTATTTGGCTATAATCTGCACCAAAACAGCGTTGGCGCGGGGGCCTAACTAGCAACAAGCGCCAATTGGCGTGACTATCAAGCGATAAACCGCGCCAATCAATTTTACTATGGGAAAAGATGAAAAAAAGACAAATAGAGACTAGATCAGGTCTTCTGAGGGCTGAACAGGGGTTTGACACCAAAGGAGGCAGACCAGAGGAGCAAATAAATCAATCAAAATCCAAAAACAACGAAAAGAGGAAAGACTAACTCCAACTGACTCCCAAGTGGAGTCGCCAAATTGTTGAGGAGGTAAATCCCCTCTACGGAAAGAGGTGATCCCACTAGCCTAGATCGGGTCTAGCAACAATCAAGTCACACAATGACGTTGGTTCCTAGTTACAAAAAGACAAATATCACGATGAGTAGCCTACCTCAAATCCCACGTAGTGGTCATTGAAGAAAAGATGAGTTTCTTGTCCCTCGTTTGGCAGATCATGAT
Source organism: Pinus albicaulis (assembly GCA_034641835.2). NCBI lineage: Eukaryota > Viridiplantae > Streptophyta > Pinopsida > Pinales > Pinaceae > Pinus > Pinus albicaulis. The sequence goes on from CM076574.1 coordinate 111,236,127, forward strand.
CCTTCCATTTGACACATCCGAACACCTGCACACATGCAAGGAAACAACGACATACAACGTAAAATCTAAAGCATTTAACCATATATCAGTCAGAGAGGATATAATTCATTGCATTACATAAGGAAATGAACACATGAATGGAACCACAATTAGAGTCGCTTATATTATAAATAACAAAGGAAAGATTACAACCCAATGCTCTGACACTATTGAATGAATGGAACCACAATCAGAGTCGCTTCCTTCTGCGGGGCTGACAGCAGAGCACGTCTCAACAAAGCCTATCGAGAATCTGGACGAAGATCTCTCTCTTTGGCTTGGCTCTCAATAGATGCTCGGCTATAGTTTCCTTCCTACAAGTTCAACTAGCTTGCTAATGGAGAAGGAAAGCTTTTATAGATGGAGGAAGGGGAGTTGGAATCCTTATAATCATGGGATATGCCCTATCTCTAAAGAAGCTTCCATGATAGGTGGAAAACCACTTCCTATACATGGAGATCTAGAGCCAAACCACCCAATTCCTTTTTATGACTCGTTTAGGAGTTTGTTGGAATCAAACTTCCGCAATTTATTTTTAAAAAACATCCCTTATTAAGCTTGGCGTGAGTGAGATACAGGGACAGAGCGCCAGTTGGCGCACCCTCTAGTGTGGATTTCCCCCATTGGCGCGAGGGATGAACGGGCTAGTTGCGCCAAGGCTAAAACATCTGTTTTTAGGGTTTTTCAGAGGAAAATTTCTTCAGGAGAATGTTTGTTCTTATGCAAGAGGATGTCATGAAGGTGGTTTCAGGACATTTTACTGTTCACAGGTCACAGGGATAATCCTCCAATGTATGGGATGAGGGATTGCAGGGACGGTGACAAAATACTATGTAACAGAAGCCCACCCTCAAGATCTTGTTAGTTGTAGTCTTCCAATAAATATGACCGCCACAGTCACCTTTATGAAAATATGTCATCACTTTTTCAACTTCTCCTTCAACCAAACAATTCAACAATACTCCACCTGAATCTTTCCAAAACAAGATACCATTAAGAATGTAGTATTTAAGAGCTCTTAACTTCAAAAATATAGCCTTACTACTTTTCAAGCTAGGAAGAGGATTTGAGAGTTGCAAAACATGAACTATATAAACATACCAAGACGATAGAGAGAAAATTTAGGATACCTCATGTTATTTTTCAGCCTCTTGTTCTTCAGATAATGCAAAAATAAAATTGATGTCCAAAGCATGGAGATTTGAATCCACCAAAAGCTTTTCTAGGCCTTATCCTTTGATCATATTTGTGGGCTTGATCTCCAAGTCATATTCTAACATAGCAGTGATCCATTTACCTCACCGCCCTTCAGGATCATTATGTGTAAGAACATATTTGACAATAGCACTTGGAACATATGTAATGACATGAGAATGGAGAAAGTAGACCTGGAAGTCCTTCAATGCTTTGACTAATGCCAAGGCATGTTTCTCAATGATGTTGTACTTCAAGGCAGCGTCTCTTATGGTTCTACTGAAGAAGGCAATTGGTTGCTCCATGTTCTGATTTTTCTTTTGCATAAGGACAACAACACGAGTATGCTCTGAGGCAATTGAAAAAAGGATAAAATAAAGTGTATAATCTAGACTAATAAGAATATGAGCATGAGATAAAGCCAATTTAACTTTATTGAATTATTTCTATGCCTCTTTAGACCATTTTACTTCACCATATTTCTTCATCATGTCAATAATTTGCATTAAGTGTTCAACAAGATTGGGAACAAACCTTCTCAAAAAATTGATTTTTCCATTGAATGACTGAATTTCCTTTTTTCTCCTAGGATAGTCCAAGGTCTGAATTGCTTTATTCCTTGAAGGATATATCCTAATTCCATCTTTTTATATGATATGGCCTAGCAATTTACTTTCCTCCATATCGAAAAGACTCTTCTTTGGGTTCAGTGATATGCCAAACTTTCTAAATCTCTAAAAAATTGTTTTCAAGTGCTTCAAGTGTTGCTCATCTGTCTTGAAAAAAACAGTGATGTCATCAAGATAAATGACTAAAAATTGATCATTTTCATTGGCAAAAGCAATATCCATTGCTCGCTAAAAAGTAGCCTCTTCATTCTTCAATCCGAAATGAATTTTGGCATACATGAAGGTACCCCAAGGTGTTGTGAAGGTTGTATTTTCTTGATCATCTGGATGGACTAAAATTTTACTATACCCGGAGTATCTGTCCAACAATGAAATTCTGGAAGATCTAACTACCCTTTTTAGAATGTGGTCCATCTTTGGTAGTGGGTAATTGTCCTTCAATGACAATTTGTTCAAATTTTTGAAATCAATGCATAAATAAATCTCTTTTGTCTTCTTTCTCACAGGCACTAGATTAGACATCCAATTTGAAAAGTGAAGAGGCACTATAATACCAGCAGTAAATAATATAATTAGCTCGTTTTGAATAGAGGGTAGCAACTTGGGATTTATTCTTCTTAACTTCTGGCAGAAAGGTTTCTGATCCGGCCTCAAGGGAATGGTATGTTGAATTATGCTCTTATAAAAGAATTTCAAATAAGAATATTCCCCAGCAAATACATCAACAAACTGAGACATAAGCGCTGCATATTTACCTTTCATTTATGCACTCAAAGATTTTGAAATTTTTACCATTTTTGGCTTTTCGGGAGTGCCAAGATTGAGATCTTCCACTCCCACTTCTGTCGCTAACATGGTCAGTTTGCATGCAACATCATATTGATTGAAAATCTCTTCCAAAGGTACCAAACCTCTTGGAATGGAGTTATCTTTCATCTAAAGCACTTGCATCTCTAATGCATGGATTTCTTGGTCATCTTCATAGCACTGGTTATCCATTTGAGAATTCACAAATTCATCTTTTGTCTACAAGAAGTTAATGATATGTTTATCATCTTGAAATACCTGCCAATACTGAACATTGTGTGGGATATCAGAGGTGTGTTTTACATTTATCTCATACTTCTTATTAGGATACAATGAAATTTTGAACATGTTGGCCGAAGTAGCAAGAAAATCAGCAACAACATTGTTGTCCCTTGGGATCAATGATAAAGTGTACTCGGTGAATGTCTTGAGGATGTCTAGAACTACATTTTGGTAAGCTCACATCCTTGGATTCTTGGCATGGTATTTCCCTTTGACTTTCTTTATTACTACCTCATAGTCACCATATACATAAATCTTCTTGGCACCTATATTCTTGAGAATTTTGAGACCAGATATCAAAGCCTCATACTCGGATTCATTATTTGAACATTCAAAAGCCAGATTTTAGAAAGACATACGAACATTGGATGGATTTTTAATTACTGATTTACAGGGTTGTGAATCCACACTCCAATCCCAGACCCATTTTTTCCCAAAGCTCCACCAAAGTCCATAGCCCACAAACTACTTTCCTCATCCGGAAACTGCAAATTGGATGGCTGAAATTTTCTTGCTGCTTGAGAGAGTTCTCTTGTACCAAAAAATTATTTTTCTTTCACTGTTTCATCACTTTTTTGAGGTGATTCGCTTGGTTCCAAACCACTTGGCACTCTTTCATAAATTTATGCATTTGCCAATTCTAAAACAAAATTTGAAAATTCAGAATTTTCTGCTTTTTCTTCAATCAAATCTTCAAAAGATGTTGAACATTCATCATTGAACAAGATAAAGGACTCTAAATATGTATGAACAACATGAATAAGATGATTATTTGGCTTTTCTCGACTTTTGATCATGTATTTCATCTTCATTTCCTGGTATAGTTTCCTAAGTTGTTCAAACACTGGAATGATAGCATATGAAAAGTTAAGTTGTGAGGTACCTCTAAGCTTCGCTCCCCATGACCAAGAAAGAAACATTCCATATCTGGGAGGCATATCAGCCACAACAACATCCATGAGGACATTCTTGGCTGGGATTTTCTCTAATGACACCACTTGGTACTTGATGAGGCCAAGACATTTCACCCTCCCTGAATTAAATGAATAAAGATCATGATAAGGTCTTGTGATATCCTGTCCGAATATGTCCATAATGGCCTTGGGCATGAGGTTATGAGAGGCTCTAGAAACAAACATGGCGTTATGAAGGATAAAATCATGGATTTTGAGACTTAGATAAAACAAAGGGACCTCACTATATTTTAGATAGCCATCAACAGCAGGACCAAAAATAATCTCAGGGTGATCATCACTCACATTAACCATGTCGTATTTTTGATCAAATCTAAGAAACTTAGCTACTTGAACTTTGTACTGATCATTCTTAACTATTTCAGTTAGAGGAATGGATACTTTCAATTTGGAAATTTCATTTTCAAGAGAAAAAAGAGCAGAATGTTTTTCTACCTCTTTCAATGTTGCATCTTTCTTCTGAGGCTGATCTTTGTGTGAAGACTTTTTCTTTTGTCCTCCATGTTTGACTTCTTTATCCTTTCTTTGAATTCTAGAGGAAGATTGGTTACCTTTATCATGATTATGAACAACATGTACTTTGTCTTTACTTTGATTTGGGGCAGCATCTTCTTTGTGATGAACATCTACTTGAGTGTTCTATTTTTTCTGATTGGAGGTTATAGGAACATTCTTGTTCCTCAAGTCATACTATCTCAGCACTTGAGAAAGAGAATTCGGATATCCCCTCTAATAATCTTATGTACGCATTGATAACATGTCATCATTTGAAAAGACATATTACTGATCATCTGGTGCACAAATTTCTGTAGAAAATTGACCTTCTTCAGTGAGGAAAATAGGCTGCTGATTTTTCTCAAATAAATGGTTCTCGCCAGAAATTTATTCTTCATCATCTTGATTAGGGCATTCAGTATAATTTTGCTGAAATTAACTGTGAATTTGATGCTGACTTTTTGGATCCTGACCCCTCTGTTCCCTTTGTTTGATCCTATATTGAGGTTGTTGATTTTGACCCCTAAAATTTGGATTTATAATGAAGGGTTCAACTTATTGATCAGCGATGGACATTTTATCCATCATCTTCTCCATGGTATTGATTAAGGTATCTAATTTTCCCTCTGATGAAGTGGATGTTTCCTCTTTTATAGTGACTCTTTTTCCGTCTTGATTTTAGACTTCTTGATGATAAAATTAGCTTCCATGCTCATTACATTTCTCTGCATTTCTTCAAGAGTTGGCGGGTTTCTTTCCCTCAAATGATAGGCTATGTCAGGATCAAAACCATCGAGATAATGAAGTAAAGCAAGGCCTGGAGGAGGCTTAATATTCTTAGGAATTGAATAATATGTTTTATTGAATCTAGCTGTAAATTATTGGACAAACTCATTAGGATTCCTTTTCAAGGTGTTATACTGAGCTAAAATATGTAATGGATTTTTCTTCTCTTCCCATTTCGCCATAAACAAGTCAATTAGATGTTGTGAAGTACCCATTGAACCAACCGTGTGAGAGAGAAAAAATTTGCTTACCTCTCCAGATAAACTTTGTGAAATGATGCACATCTTGGCATCATCATTTTCGATCTCTTCCAGATCTATGAAATCAATCACTTTGGAAATGTGTTGATAAGATATAATCTTTGATGTTCCATTGAAGAGAGGAAGCTTCTTACCATAGTTTTGAGGTAGTGGAGTGAGCTGAAGTGGTAGGATCAACGGAGAAAATATGGCCATGGCTAATGGAGGAGGTGGTGGAGGTGCTGATGGAGTGAAAACTTACAGACGTAATGATGGAATGAAAGGAAGGGTTGATGATGTAGCAGTATGAGAAGGTGAAATGACAAGTCAAGAAAAATCTTGTTGCTGATATTGGAAATACACCTTCTCTGAAGTTTCTTGAAATTTATCCACCAAGCCCTTTAGTTTGTGAAAATTAGACCAGACTTCACTATCGAATTTGGAATGAAAATACTCCGAAAATTGTGAAAATGACTCGAAATCAAAAGGATCAAAGGTGGTTTCTGAAATAAAATTTTCATACTTAGTTCTAAACAAAGGTTTTTCATATTCTCAACTATAAAACAAATCTTCTGAATCAAATCTCATAGGAAGAGAATTTGATTTGACAAGTGGAGGAATAGCTCTTCCAACCATCCGAGACTTGGTTTTATGCTTTCTAAAAAGACTCTCAGGGTCATACACAATTGGTGAGGGATTTGGGTCTGTATTTGACCTAGTATGTCTTTTGGGAGCCAACTTAAGATAGGAATTTTGGACTTTCACTCATATTTAAGAATTATGCCTATTTTAAATGCTAGAACTTGTCACTTTCAAGTATAAATTTTAGAGGATTAAAGAAATATTCCCAGGGAATGTTTAGCAATCAGTCTCCGTCAATGACACCAAAATTTTTATCACTCTCCCCAACTTCCCAACGCTGACAATAGCATTGGATAAAGGTAACCATAGACCAAACTTTAGGTCAGGTAGATAGCCCTACTAGGACCAGAGAGGGCTCTCTCTTTTTCACTTCTACAATCAAAGGAATGACTGAGTATCTAATGATATTAGGCTAAGCATGTAAGCTGAATAAATATAATTTAACTGACGTTTTGAGTGCTAGATAGAAAAGTCAATGAGTAGACTGTGTATAAGGTTTTTAGGTCTGAACTCCAAGGTGAATCTACAGAGAATATGTGAGGGAAGATAGGTAGTTTGAAAGCATTTTAATAGGTCATTTATTATAGGATGAAATAGAAGAGAGTTTGAATGAGCACTGAGGTGAATTCATTCAGTTTAGAAGAAAATAAACATAGAAATGTAAACCTTGTCTAAAATAGAGCATGCATAAACATTATTTCTTCTCATAAACTTACAAGATAAACATATATGAAGAAGAAGACATGGTATTAAGCATGAAATGATAAAAACACATAATAAAAATATATGCTCCAATGCATACCATAAGTATCTCAACACAATTCCTGCAAATTTGTCTCTGATTTCATTCCAAATTGTTGATTACAAAAGCTCCACTACAATATCAGACTATCCAACCCAACAAAAGACTAAAGAGAGTCTACCTATAGAAAATATGGACTATGACACATCATCAGGTCGAAATCCCATCCAAAATGGATCATAAATACACAAGATGAGTCATTTCCTAGATTCTAGGGAGGTTAGAAACCATTCTATGAATTTGAGATATGAACTAGGAGTTTTTGTCTCTTACATTAGTTAGATATTCCCTCATGGTAGGAGGAAAAAACCAACCCATTAACTCTAATGCAAACTCATAGGACAACAATGCCTCTAATTTGTTACCATTTCTGACCTTGAAAACTGTCCTGAGGAATCTAATGTTGATTTGCGACATTCTTTACAGAAGGGTAACATAAATGAGAAAGTGTAACAAAATGTTGGAGGCACTTTTAAGAGTCCAAATCCACTTCTGAAAAAACGATCAATTATAAATGTGTTTCTAGTTTCCATAAATCTTTAATTTTGAAAAATGGACCATGGGGAGGCCTTCAAAAACAAATTCTCCCAAGGTTACTACAAAAACATAACAAAAGGGTCCCAAAAGGTGGCAGAAACATGAAAAATGAGTGGTTTTTGAGCTTTTTATCCAAAATTGCAGCTTTTTATTCCATGTGGGTTCTTGATCTATGATGTAATCATCAAAATACATCCATCAATGTAAAGAAATTATCATTTGGATTCCCCCAAAATAAGAGTAACAAAAGTTTGTTACCCTTCTGAAATGAATAATTTCCATAATTTTGCAAAAATCACATAAAATACCAAAATTGACCAAAACTTCCCAAAATTGGTTTTATGGAACCTCTGAGAGATGGGATAGATATCCAAAGAACATTTAGCCAATAATTCCAAGTTATACTTCTCTTTGAGCTTCATTTGTGCCTCTTTTAGCCTTTTCTTCAATTGTTTCAGCCTTATTTAAGAAATGGTGTTCCTGGTGCGATAATGGTTTTCCATGTGTCTTTGCAACTTATTTTCCCTCTCAGCCTTCTTCAAGAGCTTCTCCAAATGCTCATTTACTCTTGAAAACCAAAGCTCTCTGTCTTCATTAATCTCCATGGAAATAAGCTCATTAAAGGTCAACTCTTCAAGTGGATGAATTGATTGTCTTTCTTGCTCCAATGCCCTTTTGAGGCCTCTTGTTTGTGTTTCAGCCTCCATGTCCTGCATTTGATCAATAACAATAACCTCCTTACCTTTAACTTTGTTTTCCTCTGTGTCTGACTTGTGCTTGCTTTGTAGGAGCTGATTCACTTTCAACTGAAAATTTTCCTGTTGTAATAAAGTGATTTGAGAGTTAGCAATAGGAAACATATTCCTTAATTCTGCTATTTCCTCATATTTCTCTTTGATTATCTCTTCAGATGATCTGACCTCCACATGCTCTGCTACCTCAACCTCTAATGGCGCTGACTCACTATGCTGATGCAAAAGAGGTTGCTCCTCTATCTCACATTGTTCCACAATGGTGTCAAGTGTAAGAACACTTATGGAATACTTAGGTGCAAATACTTGTCTCTTCCCCTTCTCATATGTGTAAGTAAATTCCACAACCCTAGGAACATCTGAAGGCTGAGTAGGCATACTAGAAGAGCCAACCTCCATTGGTTGTGTTGATGATGTACTAGGCATGATAGAAGGGCCAATAGTAGGTGTTGCTGACAATCTCTCCAAGAAATTTTCACAAGTTATGTTGATGGAGGACAAGTGATGCAACACAATGAGCTTGATTAGGCCATGATGAAAAATACTAGTGTGATGATATTCTCTTCTACTCTTAACCTTCTCAGTCATATTAATCAAGCTCCTGTACCAATAGTATGGAAAATCAATTGTTTTGACAGAGGTAAAATGCATCAAAAGCCTGATGTGATACCTATACAGCTTGGAGAATATCCCTTCGCAAGTGAAGTACTTCATTATGAATATCATCAAAGGAGCATACTTGTTTCTGAGGTGTCTGAAAGGAAATAGGTAGTCTGGCTCCTCTCTAGCATGAGGCTTGAGAAATTGTTTGTAGTTTTCAATGTCTAACTCCATGCCTTTGAACCACTCTCTCCATGAGAAGGGATACATGTTGCTAAAGAAATTAGGTTTGATTATAGGCTTATCTCCATACCTTCAATAGTGACTTTTCCCATGTTATAGCTTGTTGCAAATAGGCTAGTCAAATGAAGATGATACCCTGCTTCCATTAGCCTTTCATAAAATCTCAAACAATGAGCTCTCTCAAAGCATCTTCTGGTCAATAGTGAAGCATTAATTTCATGCATTGTGAATGGTTCTAGCCTGAGGTGGTGCCCTCCCTTGAAGCTCTTCTTGTCACTTTCAATTGTAATTGTCACTAGAATGATGAAAACCGTAGGGTGTTAATGAGATGAATAAATGTATGGAAATCTAGAAAAACAGAGTGTAGGAAAGTGTGAGTCTAAAGGATGAAATGAAGGGTCATGAAACTGAAATAAATTCTAGAAAAAATTGAGTAGTTTGTGTTGTGTGTCAGCTTCAATTTGTAGGTGGAATGAGGGAAAATGGGTGTGAGGAAGGGAGAAAAACGTTTAAAACACATGAAATTCCCAATTTTGACTGTGAGAATAGCTAGTGTATTGATAGGGTAAGTTGATAAGATGAAATGAGGCTCATGGAGCTAAGAAAAAATTCTAAGAAAAATTCAGTGCATAGGGTGTAATCTTAGCTCCATATTGAAAGTGGAATGAGGAGAAATGGATGAGTTTAGGGTGGAAAAGTCTAGCAAACACAGGAAATTCTCAAGGTTTTCACTTTGAAAAAGCTAGAACTTAGGGTTTGTTTGATTTTGACATGTTAGAGGTAGTGTAGATGATAGGAATGTGGGGATAAGGTGTATGAAATGTGTGGATTAGGCTTTAGATGATATGGTTAGAGTTTAGGTAGGTAGGTAAGTTAGGGTTTGTCAAGTTAAAAAACATTTATACACCATCGATAGTGAAAATATGGAGAAAACATAAGTGAACATGAAAATGTGTTAACACATAAATTTAAGCACAAGAGAGCATAAGAGGTGATATCTTACCTTTAATGAGGGTTACACAAGGAAATGGAGACAAACTTGAAGTAATTTAGAGGTTTCCCAAGCCAAAAGTCGAAAACTGCTTCTCCAACAAAAGCATAACATGCAGCTACAGGAGTGTAACAACTTCGGATGAAAGTGTAACAACTGAGGTTCAAAAGCGTAACAACTGTGTTGCGCAGCAGCTATGCAACACTTAGAAGTGTAACACCTATTGGGCAATGCCTTCCAAAAGCGTAACACTTATTGCCCATAAACGTAGCACTTCTGCCCAGAAGCGCAACAAGATGGTTCAAAAGCGCAACAACACCTATTTGAATGATGGAAACAGGATTATTTATGGAGCTTGAGCCTTGGATTTTGGAGTTTAAACCACCATGGAGGACAAGTGAAGTGGAGAGATGATATCACACACATGAAAGGGTAACAATGAGTGGAAAATATTTATGTTTTTCCCTTTTATAAGCTTGAGATGACATTTCACCTTTTCCTTTTGACACTTGATATGAATTTTTCGACTTTTTAATGAGTCACCAAGACACAATTGACCTTTTATGAGACAATAAGACAAAACTTGCCTTATTTTAATGAGACAATAAGACTAAATTTGCCTTGCTTTAATGAGACAGTATGACTGCTCCTTTGAATCTTTGAACCTTTGAACCTTTTACATTTGGAAATGACCTTTTGCCTTTGACTGAGATGATAGGTTAGAAATAACCTATTTTGAAGCTTTGATAGTTGAAATGACATTTTTGGTCCTTTAATGAGACAAAAGGACAACATTTCTTTTTCCATGATATAGTGAGACATAATTGAGTTGCTTGATATTTCTTTTTTAAACACTTGAGCCATATGAAACAAGACATGTGGTCTTTATTTCATCTCCTCAACATGCTAGCTCATTCTGTGGGGTTTATGGAGTGGAATGGAGGGTTGCTACCTTGTTTTAAGTGATAATTTGAAATTTTTTCAAAGGCAGAGATGAGCCTAGAGAGTAACTTACATGAAGTGGACTGACATAACCCTAGACCTTTTAAATGATGATGATGGAGATGGTGACCTTGAAACTGATTATGATGGAGATGACCTTGATAATGATAGTGGTGATGAATGAAATTAAGAAGCAACATGCTTGACCTAGACTTCTTCAATGACCAAAATTATTTTTTGAAAACTTGTTTGAAAAAGTAAAAAAATTTAACCTATGACTTTAGGAAAACAACTAAACAAGTTATTTTTTATCACTGACATACCTGAGCTAACAAGACCCTTGATGGAGCGTATTTTATAGACCACCCCCATCCCTTTGATATTCAAAGATAGCATGATCATGGGGGAACATCTAATACAGGTGAAGTCTCTCTAAGGACCATGTTACCGTCTTTTTCATTGATGGACATGTTGTCCACTGTATAGGCAGTGTCAATGTTAAAAAAATCATTAGTCTCACTTGGTCCCAAGGCTGAGGAGAATTCAAGCTTATCATATTGTTTGGTCTCAACCTAGTCTCCTAAATTGAGCTCATTTAATTGTCAACCAGGGTTAGTAAACTGCTGAAGTGAAGTGCACCATATGTGCCTAAGTAACCTCTTCCTACTTTGTTGTGTTTAGTGTTTTCTGATGTTTTTGGTTTTATGGTTTTATTTTGAAAAGGAAAAGAACTAAGTGCTAAATGAAGGGAAACTATTGGTCAAAACAGAATGAAACCTAAACTATGATGGTAAATAAATGCAAATGTTGAAACAAAACAGAGTCTAACTATGACTAGCAACCAACAAATACAAAGCTTGATAATGACTCTATTGTAAACTCACAACATGAAATTGAAATGAACCTGAGAAATGAACAAGCTAAGTGTAAATGAAATTTTCTCCTAAATAAACAATCAACTCACAATATTACAGAAATCTAAATTATCCTATGATGCTGAAGTTATTCTATTCTGCAATTTGACTTATCACTACTAAGCCTTATTCAGAAATTTAGAGATTTTCTAGAATAATGTTTGGGAAAAAGGCTATTGGTGAATTTGTAAAATATTTGAAGAATAATCAAAGCCTTAAACTGATATTACTGACCTCTGTTCATGTGATGATATATTAATAAAAATTCAGAACAAAAGTAAGTTGTGAATAATGAAGGCCGAGAGACTAATTTTGACAACTAGAACTACTTAAAATACAATGGATAACATCAAGCTAGAACGCTACCTATCAATATTAAAGGACAATGATTACAACTAAATTAGAATGTCATTAATCTACTTGAAACAAAATGAATTAAAACTAAACTAAAGAAAGTCATTATCAAACTGAAAATGAAATAACAGAACTGAACCACATGCATTCTAACTCCGGAGTATTCTATTGAAATTGACATGCCATTAATATATGAAATTACACAGTTTGAAATGAAAACACAATTAAACTCCTAAAATACCACAGTTAATTCCCATTCATCATTACAAATATTTTGGAAGAATTCATTAGAATGAGACTAAACTGTAGAATTCAATACAAATGAACATAAAAACACAGAATTCAGAAAATTAACTAAGCTAAGAATGAAACGAGAGTTACTTATCTAAATTAAAGAAAACAGAGCTGCACAGGAGGCAGGGGCCCTCCACCACCTGGTAGCATGTAATCTAACTCAAGATCGACTCAATGCATTCAAAGAAATACTGCTTCTTTCATTAAAGGAGAAAAATGCTTAAAACATAGTATTCACGGTTAGCAGCAAAAGCCAAATTCTAACCAAGATCTCCCTAGCGTTGCTTGGTCTCCCAAGTCATATTTATAATGAAATTACATAACAGAACTTGATATAATGAAGGGATTACTGTCTTTCCTTATCGAAATAACATTAGGACTCTTGAAGTGGTTACGTAACAAGGAAATGGACATCTGGACTGAGACAGTCCTACTAGAAGTCTGCTTTCTTAAATATGTTCCCACGTATCAAAACCATACACAGAATTCGTTTCTTCCTTCATGGTGAGCAACGAACCATGTAGACATCACGTGGAATATGCCCATATGCGGTTTTTCTTGAGACGACACCTGTAACCCACTCAAACTGTAAAACAGCTGCGGAATGCGGGATCAACTACGGAATGCGCGGTCAGCTACGGAATGCCTGTATTCTGTAGCTATTTTGCAGAAAATTGTTAAAATAGCAAAAATCATGAAAATACAATATGTTAATCAATTGCATGTAACCTTTAAGCAATCCTAATCATTCTTCATTGATTTTAGGCTTACGAAGTGATAAAATAACGATTAAATGAAGTGAAGGTTTGTAAAGGAAAAGGCAATTCTAAGGCTCAACATACCCCCACTGCAAGACTATTGCATGTCCTCATGCAATTTCATCAAAACTTATTCCATGTGCTTTGAAACCTCTGTTAGAACATCCAACCTTATCTTTCTTCTTCTTTTGACCCTAATCTATTTTCTAATCTCTGTTAACTTTTCAGAGATTAGTTCTTCATCTTCCTTTTGTAGTGGAGTGTCAAGTTTATTTTCAATAACCATGTCAGTTTTTCTTCTTCTGCTCCATCAAAAGATTTGGCAAAATATTTTGTAATCTCCTTATGGAAGCCATCAAATTTCTCGATAAAATTTAGCCTCCCTGATTGTTGTAGTAGTTCCTTGACTTATGGATATCCTTCCAAATACTTGACTTCAACTGATTCTGTCCTGACAATTAGCCACATTCCTCCTTTGTGCAGATTATCTTCCTTTCAGAATTACTTTTCTATGCTTGAAGCTAGATTGATTACAGAGTCTAATGCTTTATTTTGAAACTATATCTTTGTGTTTTAAGATGGATTAGTTGAAGAATGATGCTTCACCCTTAGAATTACCTTTCTGCACTTAGAGATGGATTGGCTGCAAAGTGTAATGGAAGTGAATGGATGGAGGTGATTAAGCAACAAGGGAAAATGAAGTGGCTATGGATCTGATGGAGAATTTATGATGAACTTGTGGTGAAATAAGTGAATGATACAATCTTAAGGAGATGTGGAATAGTAAGTTGGAATGTTGGATAAGGGATATGGCTAATCAATTCGAATGATAGGTTGTTTTAGGAAACATATGATTATACACATTGTATCTATTTCATGTTTTAACTTTTTGCTATTAAAATAATTTTCACAATTTACCTCAGAATTTTGACCTTGTTAATTGTTGTGCTTGATGCTATTCCTTTGGTCCTCTTTTAGCTTGTTGGTCTTCAAAACAGAATCCTTCAATTTCCTGTAATCATCATCTCTTTGTAGGTTGTACAATTATGTCAGAACTGCTGAATAAGATGTGGCTGCAACATGCAATCTGTAAAAAGAAATGAAGTATGAATTATGGAAGATGGATGTGAAATGTGATGGAGTGAAAGTGGAATAGGACTTGTGAAATGAAATGAAAATGGTGTGAGATGGAGTGAAAGTGGAATGGACTTGTGAAATGAAATGAAAATGGCGTGAGATGGAGTGAAAATGGAGTGAGATGGAGTGGAATTGTAGAATGAAATGAATTTTGCAATTTCTCTCAAATGGTACATCAGACTTCCCTGAAATTTTCTGAGGTTGTCACCAATATTATTATGCATCTTCCGACGAAAAATCTCTGCCATTGGTTACACGGATCTCCCGAAAAATGAGAAATGGTTGTAGGTGAAAGTGGCCAATTTCTTAAAAAATACACACTGAAATTTTCTGAAATTTTCTGTGTTTATTCACCCTACCTCAATGCATTTACCATAAAAATTTCAGGGCCAACGGATGCACGGTTTGAAAGTTATGACAAAATCAATTTCTGCCCTGTTTCACCCTTCATTTTGCCCAATGTTGCAACAAAAAAGTACGCCACGAACTCATTTTAAGGCCAAATTGAGTGATTCCAAAGGGAAACTGTGTATTTTTACCTTCTCTACTGCCACATGCTTCCATAATTTCATTTTGATGAAGAAAAGGCGCTGCTGTGCAAAAATACTCAAATCTGTCCTATTCTGTCCATAATGCTGAAAAATGAAAATCTGCCTGAAAAACCCTTCTGAAATGCCCTTGAAAATTGTTTTTTTCCAAATTCTGTCCGTGTCTTACTCAATTTATCATATTCTGAGAAAACCCGGAAGCTCAGAATTTTTTATTTCTGCTCCAATCTCTTGCAAAAATTGCACCAAAACTGCCTTCTGGAAAAAGTTGCAAAAAACAAAAACAGGCTGCTACAGCGATAGCTGCAGAAACTGCCACTTTCCGCAGCTGTTATTGAATTGACAAAAGTATGAACATGCTGCTACAAGAAACTAATAAAATTCACTGCTGCAAGTTGTTGTTGATTCCATAAAACCATTAGTCTTCATCAAAGCCAACATTCATGGTACAATTCTTACCATGCAAATAAATGTGTCGAAGTCGAGCATGGGAAGAAATCATTGGATTACCGATCAATAATGAAAATCGTTAACCAATGCGAGACAACTCACCGATAATGTAAATGAGTTTCAAGGTACCTCAGTGCATCTTGACAGGGACGAATGAATGTGTCGAAGTCGAGTCGCCTGCAAGATTTGACAATCAAGAGACATTGTTGTATTCCCATTGTTATCAACGAGGAGGCTTGCCATTGATGAATGCAAGGTCCAAGGCACTTCAAATAATCTCTAATCTTGATCCCAGATAAAGTGTTGAGGTCGATGGGACAAGATCTGTTGGAAGGTGGACCTTAAGGAATTCCACATCATCCGACTCGAGCATAGAACCAAGAATGATTTGAAGAACCATGAAAGATTGAAACCATCATGAAATTGCAGAACTTATTGTGAACTTTGCTCGCCAGTTGCCTGGTTTTCAAACAAAGCTCATGTCCAATTGCGCCAGCAAGCTGGTTTTCACAATAGGACTTATTTTTCTCTTTACTCTTTTTTTTTTCTTTTTTCTTTTTTTTCTTTTTTTTTTTCTCTTTTTTTTTTTTTATGTCCTACTCTACTTGAAAAAGAAAATCTTGTTCAAGTATATGAGTACTTCCAATGGAACCATGTCTGTAACAAGATGATAGATAAACTCATATGCAGGTTTGAAATACACTCTTTGATATGTACCTGTATATGAGATGCCAACTGTCTTGATTTAGATGATGTCAAAAGATATTGAATAATTGAGCATTGGAATCCAATGACTGAATTGAACTAAGATTCAATGTAATCTTGTCTTCCTTGTCTTTCCTCTATCATGAAATGCAAGTCTTCGGAGATATGATCTTCATTCATAGAATCTAGTGATAGGCATGCATGAGACTTTTCAATCTCTGGTTCCAATATCTCCTCTTTATCAATAGACATCCCTGATTCTTGGACCTTATTTGAGTCTTCTTCTTCTGTTTGTTGTTCTTCAATGACAGTTGGTGAATCATTTTGCAATACCTCAGATTTGTAAGTTGATTGAGGTGTTTTATTGTTGGGGATATGAAATGGTTGTGGAGGTAGTGGAGTGGGGAATCTTTGGGGTGTTTGTGTGGATGGTAATGGAAAAGGTTGAATTGAGGTAAAATAAGGGTGATATTGATGTTGTAGTGGAGGTAAATGGTATGGATAACATTGATCATGGTATTGAGGATAGAGAGGGAAAGATTGAGGTTATGGTGGATTTCCTTTATAGGGCCTTTGCCAACTTTGTTGCCAAGATTGGTTTTGAGGTTGGGATTGATATGGCCAAGGTTTCCAAGGTTGGTTTTGAATTTGGGATTGAGATGGCAAAGGTTTCCAAGGTTGGTTTTGAGGTTGGGATTGAGATGGCCAAGGTTGCCAAGGCAAGGGTGTTCTCCAATTACCTTGAGGTCGTTGTGCATAACCTTGAAACTGTGCATAAAGATATTGCATCATATTGGGTTGATGAGGCTGCCATAGTCCTCTTGGAGCTACATAACAAAGTTTCTCTTGTGCTTGATTTGCTCCATTATCCTTTTGGTAAATTGCCTTCAACCTTGGTAATGATGGGCAATCTTCAGTAGTATGTGATCCTGCACAAATTTTACACATTTTAATGTTATCAAGTGGACATTCATGCAAAGTATGTTTCTTTCTACATTTAGGGCAAAATATAAATGAAGCAACTTTTTGCTTGTTTTGCATTCTTAGCATGTCAGTTTGTTCATTTAAATTACCAAGAATGTTTAACAAATTGTTAGGTTCAGTTTGACTTACCAATCTTGATGCTGACTTACTTACTTTTTCCACAAATGGATCTTGAGGGGACCTTACACACTTTGCTTTTCCTCTTGATATGTTCTTGCATAGTTCACAAATTTCTTGAAATGGCAATTGATAGACATCTACTTTTCCCACAAGATTAAGAAGATCAATCCATTCATCCTTTATAGCATTTAGTAGGAGAGTTTTTAATGCATCTGATCCTAAATTATGCAATTTAGATCTTTTGATATTATAAGTAAATCTCTCTACTAAATCTTCTAGGCTTTCATCCTCTTTTTGGTTCATGTTAAAGACTTCATTTTTAAGGTCATGGTGCATGCAATAACCTTTATATTTTTCCAAAAATACTCTTTTCATATCATCCCATGTCCTTATAGAATTTGTTCCTAAAGTCATGAACCATCTAAGAGCTCTATCCTTCAATGTTGCCGAAAACAAATTCAATTTTTGAATGTGCAATGAATAGCCATAAGATCTACAAATTATTTCAAATTCAAAAAGAAAAGTTTCCGGGTCTTCTGATCTCATACCATTGAAATTAGGAAGTACAGATGGATGGATGTTCTTCATTTGAATGTTGATATCAGTTTCTTGAATAGGAAATCCAAAAGGATCTTCCTCATTGTCATCATCTCCATCCATTTCTTCCACCTGCTTTGTCACCTCTTCTTCTACCTGCAAAAATATGAATTCATGATGTGGATGTGTGGCTCTTACTGAACCACATGATATAGTGGGTGTGGTAGGTGATTGAAGTTTTTGTTTTTTTTTTGTGGATGTAGGAAATCAGGATACCTAGTTACACTTCCCCGGCAACGGCGCCAAAATGTTTGGTCTCAACCTAGTCTTCTAAATTGAGCTCATTTAATTGTCAACCAGGGTTAGTAAACTGCTGAAGTGAAGTGCACCATATGTGCCTAAGTAACCTCTTCCTACTTCGTTGTGTTTAGTGTTTTATGATGTTTTTGGTTTTATGGTTTTATTTTGAAAAGGAAAAGAACTAAGTGCTAACTGAAGGGAAACTATTGGTCAAAACAAAGTGAAGCCTAAAATATGATGGTAAATAAATGCAAATGCTGAAACAAAACAGAGTCTAACTATGACTAGCAACCAACAAATACAAAGCTTGATAATGACTCTATTGTAAACTCACAACATGAAATTGAAATGGACCTGAGAAAATGAACAAGCTAAGTGTAAATGAAATTTTCTCCTAAATAAACAATCAACTCACAATATTACAAAAAATCTAAATTATCCTATGATGCTGAAGTTATTCTATTCTGCAACTTGACTTATCACTACTAAGCCTTATTCAGAAATTTAGAGATTTTCTAGAATAATGTTTGGGAAAAAGGCTATTGGTGAATTTGTAAAAGATTTGCAGAATAATCAAAGCCTTAAACTGATATTACTGACCTCTGTTCATGTGATGATATATCAATAAAAATTCAGAACAAAAGTAAGTTGTGAATAATGAAGGCCGAGAGACTAATTTTGACAACTAGAACTACTTAAAATACAATGGATAACATCAAGCTAGAACTCTATCTATCAATATTAAAGGACAATGATTACAACTAAATTAGAATGTCATTAATCTACTTGAAACAAAATGAACTAAAACTAAACTAAAGAAAGTCATTATCAAACTGAAAATGAAATAACAGAACTGAACCACATGCATTCTAACTCCCGGAGTATTCTATTGAAATTGACATGCCATTAATCTATGAAATTACACAGTTTGAAATGAAAACACAATTAAACTCCTAAAATACCACAGTTAATTCCCATTCATCATTACAAATATTTTGGAAGAATTCATTAGAATGAGACTAAACTGTAGAATTCAATACAAATGAACATAAAAACGCAGAATTCAGAAAATTAACTAAGCTAAGAATGACATGAGAGTTACTTATCTAAATTAAAAAAACAGAGCTGCACAGGAGGCAGGGGCCCTCCACCACCTGGTAGCACGTAATCTAACTCAAAATCGACTCAGCTCATGCAGCAGAATGATGCTTTTTCATTAAAGGAGAAAAATACTTTAAAACAGAGTATTCACGGTTGGCAGCAAAAGCCAAAATCTAACTAAGATCTAACCAGCGTTGCTTGGTCTCCCAAGTCATATTTATAATGAAATTACATAACAGAACTTGAGATAATGCAGGGATTACTGTCTTTCCCATTCCTATTCGAATTAAAACTCTTATTGAAGGCTACGTGAAAAGGAAATGGACATCTGGACTGAGACAGTCCTACTAGAAGTCTGCTTTCTTAAATATGTTCCCACGTATCAAAACCATACACAGAATTCGTTTCTTCCTTCATGGTGAGCAACGAACCATGTAGACATGACGTGGAATATGCCCATATGCGGTTTTCCTTCAGACGACACCTGGAACCCACTCAAACTGTAAAACAGCTGCAGAATTCGGGATCAGCTACGGAATGCGCGGTCAGCTACGGAATGCATGTATTCTGTAGCTATTTTGCAGAAAATTGTTAAAATAGCAAAAATCATGAAAATACAATATGTTAATCAATTTCATGTAACCTTTAAGCAATCCTAATCATTCTTCATTGATTTTAGGCTTATGAAGTGATAAAATAATGATGAAATGAAGTGAAGGTTTGTAAAAGAGAAGGCAATTCTAAGGCTCAACACATATGTCGAGACCTTCTGATATCTACGAGGTTTCTTCTTCCTGTGTGTCACGAAATTCCTGGGATAAAGAACAAGTGGGGTCATAGTGTCTTAAAAAATGTTTTTTTGATTGTGAGGGGTTCCATCCCTTCAGACGAGGTTAAAAGAGCCTCCAAGTCCCTATTTGGAGAACTCGAATGGTTATCCAGGGACCCCACACAAGACAGGGCAAAGAGGAAATACCCAAGGATGGGATCAGAGACCTCAAATGTTGGAATTCCCGAAAATGAGAATTGCGAGTAATAAAACCTGACCCATTTCTAAAATCCTTATGAGATCCTGATGCAAATGCAAGTTTTTCAACATCTGGAGAGTCCACAAAAAAAATTATTATCATCATATGGACCAGGGGACAAATGACAACCCAAAAAATTCCCTGACTTTCTAAGAGGAGAAAAACGAACATGAGAAGGACATTCCATCACATTATCATCCTCAATAAATGAATTAAGAATATGGCATGCCTTGTTCTTATTTTTTATAGGGCAATTACATTAAATTACAGACTTTTCGGAAATATTATAATCCTCATGATTAGAAAAATATGAACCCTGGTTCAAAATTTCAGAATTACCCATTGACTTAATAGGGGCTTTATTAGTACCTGGTTCAACATACGTCCTTTGTGCCAAAGCTGAGGAATTATTCCACCAACACCGCAGCCCATAGAAAAGGAGTTCGATTGCGAACATTGCTGGATTAAATGTTCTGTATCGTGACATTTCAAGCACCGATACAGAATTCCCCAATAATCAATTGAGATCCTAGAAGAAAAAGAACTCCAATTGATGTCTAATTCCACTAATAAACCCCTTTCCAAATCTACCTCCACTAGAAACCAGACCATCCTCTTGTCTAATTGGCCAAAACTAGCTTCATCTCAATAATAAAATTTTCCGATTATGTTCGCGATTTCCTTAATTGTCGCCTGATTCCATACCTCTAGCGTTAGACCTAGATCAAATAAAAACCGTCGCTAGGTCGAAACCGAGCTTCCATTGTTGAAGGATGAGGAAACCCCTTCCCCTAACCCATACTTCCTTTAAAAAAAAGTGTGCATCTTCCCATTCGAGGAAATGGTAACAAATCCAAAGATTATGTAAGATGTTGACCTTCATTTGATACTGTAATATCGGGAATCACTTTAACTCCACCCAATTTTTTATTTGATCCTCTGTCAGATTCAAATGATGTCATTTACTGATGAGTTCCTTTTGGCTAATTCTTTTGATACTTTTCTAGTAAGTATCTATCCCCATATCCAGAGGCTGTGACCCACGAAGGGCCGAAATGGGATATTTTTTTTGGTGGGGAAAATTCCTCCGAGCCTTTTCGAAACAAGAGTGTTTTTCCCCAGTACACTCTTTATAAACTAGATTAAGACCCATATTGGACGCAGGAGTGGAAATTGGTCGATTGAAATGAGTAAGGTGATCATGTTTGTCCTATAAGGTGATTGCAGTAAACATTTTAGGAGATATGGGGTCTATCTCCGGCATAAATTCCATCTATTAAAGAGAAAAGGACTACCAACCAGCAGGAGACCTAAAATATCGACGTCGATACAGGTCGGCACTGTGTTTTCCGGCCTGAAAAATATGTGAATACATACGACACCTAACACCACTATAGAAAAAAA
This sequence comes from Pinus albicaulis, assembly GCA_034641835.2. Taxonomy (NCBI): domain Eukaryota; kingdom Viridiplantae; phylum Streptophyta; class Pinopsida; order Pinales; family Pinaceae; genus Pinus; species Pinus albicaulis. The sequence goes on from CM076574.1 coordinate 111,257,715, forward strand.
AATTCTCCCACAACTGTCGCTACTAGATAAATATGGTAGAGGATACCTAGTCAAAAATCCAAACTCAGAAGTCAATATCCGCCCTATACCATTTAGGAAGAGTTTGACTAAGACATGTACCTTTGCGACACCTGATCCCAATTTTAACTTTACACATCGCCCCTCTCGAAGAGCCAAAAAAAAAAGTGACAGCTCGATCGGGATGTTCGAGGCCACCCCAAAGAACATGCCAAATCAAATCCTAGAGGACATAAGGTACGAGATGTGCCAGATAAAACCTACACAGTCATCTCTAGGTCCCACCTATAACTACCTGAAAATATCAAACTTGCACAATGACAATCAAACTGACTGAACCAGGAGCCAAATTCTGACCATGAAAAGTACCCCACCAACCTATATACTCAGTTCCCCATTAAATATCCAGACCTCGAAGATATTCAAGGAAATAATGAATAATTTTGACCGTCCGGGCAATTCCTCCGGCTCGTTAGAAGACTCCATAATATTTGGTCCAGGAAAGCGAAAACTCAATTTGATGAGCCTCTGCTTGAAAATACCTACAATGTACTTCAGATTTTCAACACCTGAAAATCCTGACAACTTTGAGACACCTGTGCCCATTACCAACTAACATCCCCACCTTGGCCCAATATCAAATGTGGAAGGTACCTTAAAACGTGTACCAATATCTGACGAACTGACACCCCTTCAGATATGGTCAGAAAACAATACTAATCTCTGACATACTGACACTCGAGGCCCAGATGTTAGAGAGGCCCACTCTCGCCTGACTTTTGGGGAGACACGAAGGAAAGAGAAAAAAACCCAACAAGCAACAAAAGAAAACAGAAAACTTCTGCTGACGATCCCCGGGTAATATATCTCGTAAAAAAAAACCCTGACTATCGACCCGAGTTTGAGTTTGAGAACAATGACCATAGGACTTCTTCGGCATGCAAGTCAAGAAAACCAGAACCCAATCCAGAAAAACAGAGAGGGAAAAGCGCCTCTGAAAACTAGCATAGAGAACCTAATACAAAGGGAAAGGACAAAAAAAAACCTCATGCCTAATCCATAAAAAGATCCTTAGTATTAACCCTTCCAACCCCCTTTCCAAACCACACGACTATCCTCTAAATTGTGAATAATAGACAAAGCTAAAACTCCTTCCAGAAACCCAAAAACCACTTGAATTTTTTTTTTTAATTATCATGATACAACAGAGACTGACATATTAGATAAAAGAGAAGAGTACAGTACCTTTTTGTTTTGAAACTCCATGGACATCTCTATTATTGTGGACACCTTCCTTATCAAAACTCTGAATCTCAGCAGCCTTGCCCACAATACCCTTCTGACACTATATCACTCCAACCTTTTTTGTAATATATCTAGCATACAAATCTTACTACGAAATAGAATATGTAGAGGGTGCTCTCCCAAAGTAGTCGGAACCTCCTGCACTCGTGGCTGCCATTATAAATTCTGCTCAACCTCGATAGCTATTCGGGAAAAAAACTCCTTCCTTTCGGCTTTGAACAGGGCCTATCAGTACCGACCCAACAAACCAGTCTCTTCTCTGGACAAGAGTTCCACTTTCGTGGACTTGTCAGCATCCATTAATGCTACTATGTCTCTATATAGCTAATTCTTTCAATTCCACGCTTCATTCACAAATCCTATACGAGTGCTTACGTTTCTTCCAGGGGAAAACATAGCCCCTGCCTTATCATCAAACGAGAGGAGGGAAGGTAGTTCATATGGATTCACTTCTTTTTGTCGATATGGATGTAGATATTGATCCGGAGAAAGTTGATCCAAAATTATGCAGGAATTTAATAAAATACAAAAATATACATAAATGCATAGATGCCGCAAAAATAAGACTTCATTTCATTAATATCACATAACTATCATTAATATCATATAATTGAAATATGCTTAAAGACAGAATGAAAATAAACTAGTTAGGGTGCTGGTAGTTTATTTCTGAGAAAAGATGTGGCGACTATATGCTTCTGAACTGTGTTACAATGAGGCTCGAAGGCCTAATTATTATTGAGAAACAATGGAAAACCCTAAAAATCCAAAAACATAACCCTAGGAGATGAAGTGTCAAAACTATGAACCTCGTTTGGGTAAATTGGTACATCAACTTCCCAGGGACGTTACTTTGGCATACCATCTTTGTTTGATGCACAAAATACCTCTTTAGAAATATCTATCCAAGGAATACAACTTTTGATGTGAGGGACATTGGCCAAAAACTTATGTTGCTCCTAGGTTTCCCAAAAAACGTCGTTTAGGGCTTCGAAATGGCTCTGAAAGTTCAGGGCCCAAAAAAGCTGCTAAAAATAGTAAATTGTGCTACAATTAATGAAACTGAAAAAATGAAAGAAACAATGGTGAGGCCCCAAGTGGAATAGGTGGGTGTCCATCAATATCCACCTGAATCAAAGATAGTCTATATCTCAACAAGAACTCATATCCCAGAAATGACAAAACGTTTGGAAGAGAAACGATGTCGTGCAAATCCATAGTTGTGAATTTGAGAGCAATTATTTTGTCTATTGAATACCAGTTGTTGTGGGTAATTCCACTCCATTTAGAGAAGAACATGATCTTACTCCAATCCTTTGTGGGCTCGTAAGGATCGATAGTAAAGAGCAGCCTCATCTCCAACATTGGTCACTGAGATCGTAATTATATAGGAGCAAGTAAAAAGCGACCGAGAAGGAAAGCGAAGAATTTATTAGTTCATAATAAATGATATGGAAATCGCTTTATATCTTTCTTAATTTTTTAAGAAAAACTTAGAATGCTAGAATATGTAAAGTAGTGTGAAATCCCTATATAATTTTGATGGTCTATGGACCAAATCTCTTTTTCTCCACTCAAATATCATGATATTATAAAAAATTATTAATAATCTTCAATAAAAATAAAGTCAGAAATTATAATGGAGTGTTATCTGGACTTTTACCTTACATAGTTGAGAATCATAGTGGATTTCTACTTTACGTAGTGGACAATCACTCGATTCTACTCAGCATAATGATAATGTATAAATACGAAATAAAGGGATAACGTAAGTGTGAGTGTGGGATTTTAAAAGACTTTATAGAATTATTCAATTAGATGTTTATAAATAATTTGTATAGTGTTATTTTAGCCTGTAAGGTAGGTAAGTTTCGTGATATTTGTTACTTGCAAGATTAAATTATATAAATGGATTAATATTTTATGTTTCTTAAAAATATATTTAATAATTTTAATTTTTTTTTAAAATTATTAAATTAAATTTTATAAGATAATATCATTTAAGTTTAGGAATCTATAAAATTATATTTAAACTACATATAAAATTATTAGAAATTTTAATATTTTAATAAAAACATTCTCAAAGATTTTAAACTTTGTGTATAAAAAAATAATATATTTATCAATAATTTTACATTTTAAATAAATTTCTACCATTTAGATTTCATGAGCATAAATGATTTTAACAAATTTCATGATCAAAAAATTATATTTATTAATATAAAATAATATTTAATAATTCTTAATAGTATTTTTTTATGATTATAAGACGTCCATACTAAAAGAAAAATATTAAAAACCTAATAAAGTGAAGTATTGACTAATCCAGTTGTAGTAGCTATATTGCACTCATCTTCTTCTACACATTTTTTCCCAAAGAAAAAGTATTTTTATTCAAGATTTAAAGAGAAATAAAAATTAAAAACATGTATAGCTAACCATTACAAAAATAAAAAAGCATCACTTAAAAGAAGGTTTGGGTAAACATTCCATTTATAGTGAAAGTTTCTTGTAAACCATGGGAATGGAAGTTTTTATTAAAGCGAGTTCTTTCTTTTTTCTGATATCTGGTAGATTACTTACCAATATCAAAATAGAATAAAATATATTCTTATAAAACATCAATTTAATTTTTCTTTTATAAAATTAATTTAAAAATATTAATAATATATTTCAAATATATACTAATTTTTGTTTTTACTTTTCTATGGACTATAACAGTAGTCTCATGGTCAAAGTGTGTTGATTCTTAATTATTTTGTTGTGTTTTTGTAATTTTAACTAAAGTTTTAAGAAAATGATGAATATTTCTATTTTCCCATAAATTTAAATTTTTTTTCTAATTTATGGAAATCGTATTTCTAATTTTCAATTGGTCGAGTGAGTTGTGATGGGACATAATTCTCCTAGTGGAGGGATATTTATTTTCGATATTTGTCAGTGCTTGAAAATTCATTTTAAAATAAAAAAGGCTAATTTTAAGGCTAAATAAAAAAGGCTAATTTTAAGGCTAATTTTCTTACTGGTTATCTCGTTGTTGAGTGCTCTGACACTGTTATTCCTAACACTGCAGAGGAAGGAGAAGGAGTGTGTGGGAAGTATAGGAGAAAGGGTGTGAAAAGAAATTGTGTGTGGGTAAGTTTACTAAAGAGCAAGGACTATATCGAGTGAAGCTACCTTCCTACGCACAAGGCTAATGTAATATGCAAATTCAAAGCATGGAAAAAAGGTTAATTTAACTAGTAAGTGCTTTTTCCAATGATACCAGAACTGGTGATAAATATGCAGATGAAGCTTTCATATATTAATTTGTTATGAAACTATTATAATTTTGCTGTGTAGAAAAGCATGTGTGGGAAAGGTCGCTTACGTAAGTGACGGAGTTGGCAGGGTTCGAGGAGGGGACAGGTTAAACATAAATGTAGAGGATGGAGAAAGGGTGTGCAGGAAGTGCAGGAAAAAGGATGTGCCAGAAGTGTGGGAAAAAGGGTGTGCAAGAAGTGTAGGAAAAAGGGTGTACGTGAAGTGCAAGAAAAAGGTTGTGCAAAGAAATTGTGCGTGGGGGAGTTTTTTAAAGAGTGGGGATTATATTGAGTGAAGTTTTTTTTCCTCCACATGGCTAATTTAATACTCTTAAGGATAATTAATTTCTTAAGGCTGTTCACAAGAATAGCTATGCACAAGGATCAAATCTTTTGGTAGCTATTGATATGCTGATGTCATTAAGAAGTAGAACACTCTCCATTTTCACAATGATCAAGTGGTGAGAATGTGAAGCATTTGCTTAGCAGATAAGGTTTTCAACTTAGTCTTTAAAACTTTCAAATTATAGGACATCTACAAAGCGATCTCATTCAAATGGAATCTCATGAAACTTTAAATTGGTCCCAATGATTAAATTTGACCAAAATTTTGTCCAAATTTCTTTCCATTTATAGCCATTTGTTTTTCCTTGATGCATGTGGGAACAAGCTAGCCAACATCACCTACCTGGAATATTTACAAGCTACTTTAAGTTTTAACACTTTACATATCATCTTCTTCTTATATTCTCTCGATATTTCTATGGCACATGCAATTCCAAGCAAAGAATGGAGTTTGGGCACATTCCTATAGATTATTATGCTAATAGAACTCAACTAGTAAGTAAAATATAATTTAGTCCAACAACCATGTTAGAAGAGGAAGAATAAGAGATTGTTACCACTTAGGAACTAAAAATGTTAAAGGAAGATTCAGGGTCCCACATTTCCTCCAAAGCTCTTCAACGAGGCCTTCATGAATGCAATATCTATAGCTTCATCAAATAAAGATTCTCATTCAGTATGATGAAGTTTGGGTAGAAATGGAAGCATATGACAATAGGTGATATAAACTTGATGTGGTCTTAAAACATGTCCCTTTGAATGTAAGTTTAGTGTCTGCAGGCACAAGTATTTAGACAAGGGTAGGAATAAGCTTCCCTTCATATTGACAAGGAAGAATGGAGGAATTGATATCATTTAGATTGCTAATTATAGAGAGAAGCATGGTGAAAGTACCCAAGAAAATTCTCAGGCTCCTAAATATCAAAGATACATTATGGAAGGATGTTAGGAATTTCCTTCTAAAATTCAACTTGAAGAATGTGACAAGGACCTAGTAGTTGATACTTTTACAAGTGTTGAAACAATGAAGAGAAGGCTTAGCTAACATCCCAATCAATATGCATTGGAAACTCCACATAGCTAATGGGTATCTAGTCGATTGGGGAGTGAAGGTTTATTACCCTAGAACCTTATAGATGATCATTAACTAAAGCTAGTTGGAATTCCTATTAAGTACTGAGGTGATCCAACTCATACATCCATGAAAAATTCAAAGTTAAAGAGAAATTCAGTGATTGCGCCAAGAGGCATTCTACAACCTAGTAAAGAATATATGTTTAAATGTCATGTCTCGGTATGTTATGTAAATTTTGACTTAGTCAAATAACATAAAATATAAATAACTATTAATTATTAATAATTAAACTAGCCTATATCTTAACTCCAGATCGACGAGGAGTCAAATCTCTTGAGGTGCAAACCTCTTTTAGAGTGAAAAAATATTTGATCCCTCTTGGCACTTGGAATATATGGAGTTAATATGGATCTATGTTGGTGGATAATAAAGAACAAGAATGGCATCGACCATATGTTGATGGGGAAAAAAGGATTCAAGATTCTAAAGTTGAAAAGTAAAATTCATACATATAGTCACCTGAGGAAAACAATCTAAACATACTCAGGAGGCTGGTAAAATTATTGCAAGTGGTGACACACAAAATATGAACACAGAGACAGTGAAGGCTAGAGAATATGATTTTTTACATGAAAGAGTTCATGAAGGACAACTTTCTGAATTTTCACGCCAAAATGAAATAGATTCTCACAGAAGTGAGAAATGAGAGGAATCTTGTTTGGAAAGAAAATCATATAACGGAAAATATCCCCCAACGGGGGAGAATGGGGACTTTTCAATTCTAGGGAAAATGATAAAATTGTAGGTGAAGATGTTCATATTTTATGTTGAATGGAATGAAGGAGAAGTTATAGCTTTCACTCATGTATCCTTGTTGTTAATAAAAGAGAAAAGTCAGTTCAGAATGAGGAAGGAATACCTACTGCAAATAATAAGATGAATACAACTCAGATTGAAAGAGAAGAAGCTGCAAATGAAAGAAAAATATGTCAATATAGAGAGTTTGGATCACAATACCCACATTGAAGGATCATCAGCAAGGCTTGGAAAGCACCTATCAAGATATTCCACTCCATTTGGAAGGAAAATTTATTCATGGTGATGAGGAATAAATTCACAGGTGGATAGAGGAAAAACATCCCAAAGTGATTGACCTTGAAAATGTAAGAGAACTAATAACATAAACTACCATCAAGGAATAAATGTCTAAAAAAAACTGTCTTACTCTTACAGGTGCATGAAAGGGTAACTTTAGAAAAGAAAACCCATAATTGATTTATCTCATTGATTCACAAGGCCATAGTGAAAATTCATTCCAAAGGACAGTTGAGCCTGCTGAATATTGCAAAAATCATGGATGATATTTAACCTGATGCAACAAAGCACTTAACAGAGGCACGATTTATTGGTAAAATTTATATAATGATTTACTGATAAAAGTGATGCAATTTTCGAGTTGCGCTGAGGATTCAGGGCTTTTCGGATTAATCATTTGGCAGCAGATTTACTGGTAAAAATGATGAAATTATCTGGTGGCGCCTGAGGATTCAAGGATTTTCAGCTTAATTGTTTTGTGGCACTTAAGAATTCAGTGTAATTAGGTAAGAATTTATCTTTCCTCTTAATAAGGGTTATTACTCATTCTGGTTTTTATTTTTAACTTCCACGACATGGATAAATTTACTAATTAACGGTGCACTTGGGTATTCTTTACAAATTATTTTGAAAAATCATGAGAAACTCTAGAAATCTAATTATTGGTTTAGGTTTTACACACTGAAAAATTATAGAGATCCCTGAAGAGCACTAGATCACCCAAAAATCAGTCCACAACCTCTGATGACTAGATCCTGAGCTGGAATTTTTTTTTCACAAAAGTAACCCCAAACCACGCCCACAACACAACATGCATGGGATTATGAGGCTATAATCACACTCATAAGCTTGATTCCATGTTGTTATGGCTAAAATTTCCCAGTTCAGTGCTAGCAATTCCGATATTTGAGCCACTTTTCCAAGCTAGTCTCCAGGCCATTGCATAGAACTTCCTGTAACTTTCCATAATCATAATTAACATGAAAATAACTCCAAACATTCAAAATTGAAGCAAGAAATTTCCCTATACTTCCTAGTACACATCATACATTTTGTCAAATATATGGTAAATGTGTGATCTACAGGTAATGAATGCATATATGGTCATAAAATTTTGATTTTCATTTAAGAATCACCAAGGAGACTCCAAGCCCTCTCTAGCTAGTTTCAATAACACTTATTAGCCCATGTGTTCATCAAACATTTAATAACTTATAAAAACATGTCAATATCCTTAGTTATAATACATCTATAACACCCTCCTCACATACTTACCCAAGATAATCAGTCCATTGGGATCAATATGTGACGAACTGTTACTATGATATGATTCAACTCCCCAAGTATAGTTAAGGAAATGGAATTGATACACCAAAAACAAAAATAACCTTCCTTGGGAGCTACAGGGCCCCCAGGGTCTAAGCAACCACTCTGGGTGCCCAAACCCTGAGTTAACTTGCCTTTTAACTGAACTAGACCCCTCTTCAGTCCCATAAAAATCCCTCAATGCGATTGTAACCCTTTATTCACTCCCACAACAAGGCCTCCATTCAACTGCAGTCCTTTTCAAGAAGTTATGTCCCAACGACCCCGAATTCTAAGCCACTTTTTCAGGGCTAGGATTCAGGTCTCTTAATCTCAAAACTTGATGAAATTCTTAAAAATGATAAGTAACAAGAATACAAGACCTCTAATGAAAAACTTGAAGAAGGACCTAACTTGACTCATCATAACCATGACAGGAATTTCGTTAAACAGATCATGAACATGTAATGTATAGATCATAAAAACACATATGAACATAGGGACTTCATACTTATCTGAGATTCATAAAGAAGGTGTGATTCCCTCTCACATTAGTTTCATTATCATCTATTAGGTCATTCATTTAGTAACAATTCATCTACAAACCAAAACATGATGAGATCCATAACTCAAGGCTGTCATAAAACCATACTTTTGACCAACATATAACTAGATAAATAACAATAATAGAACAACCATTAAAGACAAATAATAAAAAGTATACATACTTATGAAATATGAGAGGAAAATAGATTTTATTAACATATGAAAATACAACCAAGTCAAGGACATCCACGTACCACTCAACCATATATTGGATTGAACCAAATATTTCTTTCAACCAATCACCCTTGTGCCATATTCTAAGCATGAATGCGATATCTCATGGAATAAATCAAGAAAAAAAAACCAGGGATTCCAGAGGCAAAACCACCTCAACCCTCAACCATTGATTCCACCTCACGGTAAGACATTACTAACCATCACTAGATCAGTATCTACCCAATATTTCTAGGGATCCAAAGCATTTGTTCCAACCTGGCTTCCAAGAATATTAAATCAACCCACAACTATAGTTGGGCTCCATATCGTTTTAACAACCAAGGTTTCTAGTACTAGTAACTCAATCCACTAAGGCCTCCAGAGCTTTTGTCCAACCAAGGCTTCCAGGACTAGCAATTCAACCCAAGATATTATAAGGATTCTAGAGCATTTGTCAACCAAGGCTATAGGAACTAATAACTCAACACACAGTCATAAGGAACATGAGCACCAAATAGAAAACAAAAGATAAAACCCACAACACCATGGATATACAAGAAATGGAAATGATAGGAAAAACCACTGTCAATCCAGGAAATCCTCCATGCCAATGATAAATCATAACCAAATAACCACATGCATATGCCATGTATGCCAAAACTAGCAAGGAAATGATACATGCAACTTGGTCCCTACAAGAAAAACCCAATGTAGTTGTTGATCCCAATGTTCCCTTGCTCTCTCCTTCTCTTCCTTTTCCTTCTTTCTCCAAATCCAAAGTATGCCACAATGCTCCAAAAGTATTGCAAAAAAAATTGAAGTGTCCATGAGTATGAGAGAGAGAGATAATAGAAAGAGAGTGCCAAAGGCTAAAGAGACAAATGTTGTGAACTGATGCTCAGAATCCTTTTTAACATTAAGGCCTCTATTTTATTCAATTTCCATTATTTTTCCTTCATTTTCCTCACATGCAACTTGCGACCATTAACCTTCCTTTTCTCCTATTTTCCATTATTTTCATAAATAAAATTTCAATAAATGCCTCATGCCTTTCCAAAGCCTTTGCCATTTCCTTTTCCAATTTACATAGCCATTAATTAATCACAAGTGATCCCCATCACTATGATTTTTCTCAACATTAAGCTTGGAATACGTGTCCCATGACCTTGGTTATTATTTTACCTTTATTAACTTTATTAAATGAATTTTTAACCTGGGTGTGTCACAAATCCCTCCTCCTCAGGGGAACATTGTCCTCGGTGTTCAATGAAACCTACAACCAACAAGATCGTTGAAAACCAAACATACTACCCATGGAGCTTTATAACTTAGCCTGTTGTAGTATTTACAATGAAGAACCTATTGAAAATAAAACCAACATGACAAACATAGCAACATGACAACCATACCGCTTGTTGGAGCTTTATAACACAACTCGTTACGATATTTACAATGAAAACCATACATAAATATGTACATATACCAAAACTCATTTTCCTCCACCAACAAAAAAATGAAGGATACATAACTCACATCTAATTAGTCATCTCTCATGTAGCTTCATTATGCCCAAAGTGCTTCCACTACACTTTAACCTGCTTAATTGCTCGGTTCTGGAGCATGCACATATTTCTCTGCAAAATGCACTGAGATTCCAACTAGAGTTATCCTTATGGTTCCACCTACAATACATACTAGTCAATCACATGATCAACCTATTTAACATAATTCTTAAGTAGCGACACATGAAAAAAATCATGGACTTTCACTATTGGAGGAAGTGCGAGTCTGTAGGCCACTGGTCCAATCCTCTCAACGATTTCAAAAGGCTCGCAATATCGAGGTGCCAAATTCGCACATGACCTAATCCTTAAGGAGCTCTTCTTAGGATTGATGCACAAATATGAAACTCCTTAAACACCTTGTGCTGTTTTGCATAACTTTTGTGCTTGTCTTGTGCTACCTTTAAATTCTTCTTGATAACCTACATTTCTTGTTCCATCTCTTCCAACATATTCAGTCCAATCAATACCTTGTTCACTAAATCGCTCCAATTGATAGGAGTATTAAAAATCCACCCATAAATTTCCTCAAACAAACTCATATTAAAATATTCATAATGCCCATTGTTATATGCAAACTCCACCAATGGATGATACTCTTCCCACTTATGTTGATGATGCATAACATACATTCTCAACATGTCCTCTAAAATCTTTTTTACCTTCTCTATCTATCCATGTGTCTATGGATGATAAGCTGTGGTGAAGGCCAACTCTATACCCAAACTTGCAAATAACTCTTTCCATAACCTAGAAGTGAACTTTGCATCTTTTTCTAACACAGTGTTCTTCGAAACACCATGCAACCTCACTATATCTATAATGAAGAATCGTGCTAAATCATTAGATGAATAATTAGACTTCACTGGAATGAAGTGTGACACCTTAGTCAACCTATTAAACACAACCATCATAGAATCATGTTGTCTAGATGTCCTTATCATACATGTAATGAAATCCATGGAAATGAGCTCTCATTTCCACTCTGGAATCAGAATTTGTTGTAGTAATCCTCGTGGATGTTTACACTCTTCTTTTACCTATTGATAATCCAAACATCTAGCCACAAAATCTACCACTTCCTTCTTCAAATTCGGCCAATAGTAGAACTTCTTCACCATTGTCAAGGTCTTTTGTATCCTGGGTGACCTGAATACGAGTCAGCATGAAATTATCTCAAGATGATCTTCTTGAGCTCATTGTTGTCCGACACATATATCTTGTCCCTAAAACTGACCAAACCACCAGCTGTGAGATGATATTTCACATCTTGGCCACTTGTATCCTATTGTAACATGTGCCTAAGCTACTTATACCTGTCACAATGTTGACATGCCTACAAGATCCAATCCTGTAGATCTGTCCCATATAAACTTATAACTACAATGTGATATACTTGTGCTCTTCATCTAAGAGAATTTTCAACCATGTTCTCTTTCCGTTTAATGTCGCTAATATCAACGTCAAACTCACTAATCGTGGCCAACCATCTATCTTATTTGGAATTCAGGTCCGGTGGTAAAACAAGTGTCTCAATCCACGATGATCACTCAGCGACAAAAAAATCCTACCAATGATATAATCCCTCCACATCTTCAAAGTATGGATGATCGCTACCGACTTGGGATCATGTGTAACATAATTCTACTCATTCTCATCCAGTTTCCTTGATTCATATCACACTACCTATTCTTTCTGCATCAAGACTCCACAAAGTTCTCCCTTGCAAGCATTTTTCACACCACAAACTCTTTATTTGGATCTATGATCTTTAGAACTGGAGCATTTGTAAGCAACTGCTTCAACTACTCGAAACTTGTTGCACATTCTTCTGTCCATTCAAATTTATTACCTTTCCTTTGCAATGATGTAATAGGATAATAAATATATGAGAAGTTACCGATGAACCTCCTGTAATAAACTGCTAACCCCGTAAATGACCTTACTGTCTACTCAACTTAGTGTTCCTAAATTGATATCATAAATTGTCAACCAGGGCTAGTAAACTGTTGAAGTGAAGTGCACCATATGTGCCTAGGTATCTTCTTCCTACTTCGTTGTGCTTAGTGTTTTTATAGTGTTTTTGGTTTTGTGTTTTTATGCTAAGGGGAAAAGAACTAAATTGATGGCAAAGAGAAGTCACTGATCACACTAAAACAAAATAAAATCTACTCTAAAATATGAATGGTACCAAGAACAGAAAATGCTAATCCATAGATTGTAAAGCTGATAAGAAAAGTAACTCATAAAATTAAACTTAATCTAATTCATTTAATTAGAGGTATGTGGGAACAAACTGAGAAAATGATTAGTTTGATGTAATGAGGTTCTCTTTAGTAAACAACAACTTAAAACATCACAGAGAAAATCTTATTCGTTGTTAGAAATTTGTTGAAACATTTTGAGAAAAGATTATCTGCAATGTAGTAAGGAACCCTATGCTAAAATAACTTATGACACTAGAATTAACTCATTCTGCAACTCAAATGTTACTATTAAGCCTCATTCAAGGGTTAAAGATTTCTTGGAACAACTTGGGAAAAAAAAGGTTGTTTGTAAAATTATGAGAATCTTTTACATAATTGCAGAACAGTCAAGAACTCAAAATGATATAACTAATTCTTGTTCATATGATAATGATGTGTTAGAAGAAGTTGAGAACAAGAGCAACTTATAAAATAATAAGGGTCTTTTAAATCTAATTAACAGGACCGAAATGCAATTAACTAATAGAACTGAAATGCAATGAACAAAACTGAACTAAAATGAAATTAACTCAAGAGTACTACAACTATATCTCATTCACGTATTAGTGATATATTGGAACAGCTCATGAGAACAAGATTGACTGTAATATTCAATGTAAGTAAATGACATAAAGCATGATGCAAGAGGATAAACTCAGAAAACTACCTAAGTTAAGAACAAAACAGAGTTAAAGGTCACTTATCTAGAAAATATGCACAAAGCCTTTCGGATAGTAGGGGTCCTCTACCATCAGATTGGCACACGAATCCTTAACTCCTTAAAGTAGCTTCACATCATGCATCAAAGTTATACTTCTTTCATTAGAAGAAAAACGCTCAGAAACAGAGTATCACAGTCTTTGAGAACTAACAACAAAACCTCAACTAACTGTTTCTCAGTTCACCCAGTTATTTTTATAAGCAACTACATAATTGACATTGAGTAGAAATAGGCATAGGTGTATTTTATAATCAAAATCGAACTAGAACTCCTATTGAGGACTCGTATTTTGCTGAAGACACCTGCAGAATCCTTATCCTTGTAGAAGTCTGCTTCTTGGTTTTGGCTTTGTCCACATGCATAACCACTTTCAGATTTTTTCTTAGCCTTCGTGGAGGACAAGGAATGATGCAGGAGAGTTATGGAGTCTAACCATATGCATCTTTCCCTCAAATGACACTTGTAACCTGTGTAAGCATAAAGATGGCTACGGAATATGCGACTAGTTATAGAATGACTGCATTCTGTAGCTAAGTCTGCTTAAAAATCACTATGACAATAAAACCACAAAAGTATAATAAGTCAGTCATTGCATGTATTCTTAAAGTGATTTTAATCATTCCTATTTATCTTTTAGGCCTATAACTGATAAAGGATAAATGGAATGCAGTGGATTTGGTGAAAAGAAAGGACATTTTTAAGGCTCAACATACCCCCACTCCAAAACTTTTGCATGTCCTCATGCAATCAATCCATGTATTCTGAAACTTCAGCCAGGACATCTAGCTTCCTTTTTCTGCTTTGTTTGGTGTTCGATGGCATCCTAGGCTTCCTTATGACCAATTTGAACCTCAGATTTATAAGTGCCCTGTTCAATTTCTTATTTTTCTTCTTCAGCTTCTCACTAGACTTGTACAATTTTTCCATTTGCAGAGAGAGAGTTGTGTTCATGTCACTTTTCAGTTTGACTTGTTCCCTTAAAATTTCATTTTCATTTTTTATATGCCTATTGAGTACTTCCAATTCATATTTGTCTCTTCTCATCACTTCAATTGAAGATTCTTGTGGGCTAGGAGTTCTTTCTCTGTTTTCTGAGGCTCTTTTTTCTAATGATTCAACATAATTATAGATCTGTTGTTGGGCTGGATCTACCTCCGGAGTTCCTCTATCAGGATCTTCTTCGTACTGGTACTCAGGAGATCTGTCAATTGGTGTCTCTTCATCTTCAATATCTATGATTCCTCTTTGCTTAACTCCTGTCTTCTTCAATATGCCTTTAAGCCTATGACTTCTTCTCAATTTAGATGGTCCCTCACCTCTCTCCTTAGCATCCTTTCTTATTACCTTTTCCTTTTTGAGCTATTTCTTGATTTTGGCCAATTTTTCAGAGATAATCTCCTCACTGTCTTCTTGTATTGATTTATCAGTTTTAATTTCAATAGATTTGGAAACTTTTCCCCTCCTACTTCTTCTTACAAGTTTTCCTTCAGATAGAGTTTCTTTAGGTTCTTCAAAATGATTTCTCAAGAGGAACTCATCCCAACTGTCTCCTACCTTCTTCAAATGATGCTCAATTAGAATTTTAACTAGGCCATGATGATATAAGGTGGTTTCTAAGAACTGAATCTTTTTTTGGACATTAGAAGCCATCCTCTTTAGGCTATTGAGCAAGAAAAAGGGTAAATTTATCTCTTCATCTAGGAAATTCATCATAAGTCGAATGTGATAAACATATAGGGTGTCAAATCTCCCCTCACATGTTATAAACTTCTGTAAATTAGCAACATATTTCGCCATTTATTTTTCAAGGCTGAACTAGGAATACCTTTATTGAAAACTGAAATGTCCATACCTGGTGTTTTTAGCATCTGTCTCCATGCTTCATTGTGAAATTATTTGTTTTTAAACCATCGTTCACCTTGCCTTGGCAACTCTGTTGCTTCTGCTATGAAGGATTCTGTGATAATGAACTTGACATCACCTATTTCAACCTCTGACTCGTTGAATGATTGGGAAAATGACTTGGTGACCTCCTTGTGAAATCCATTTAACTTCTCCAAAAACTTTAGCCATCCAACCTGTTGTAACATCTCTTTAATCTGTGGGTAACCTTCTAGATATTTAGTTCCGAATGGCTTGGACCTTACAATAAGTCCCATGGCTTCTTTTTCTCAACTTCAATTTACTGCTCTATTACTGCTCTCCTATTTGAGGTAAAAATGGCTGTAGATGGTTGTCTCACCCTAAAGATGACTTCTATGTTTCTACAGACAGGAATTGGCTATGGAAAAATGACATGAAGTGGATATGGGATGAGTGAAATACGGTGAGGTTAAATCATACGAATGATTGAGTTTGAGAGTTTGTCATGGAGTAAAAGACCGTGGATAAATCTCATGAGGATTTCAAAATCATCAATGAATATTTCGGGTTAGTGACATGACCTAATAGGTCACTTCAAGTACTGACCATTAACTTTTAATAAATGATGATTTGATATGGAGCAGAATGGAAGGGATTTGTTCAAGGATTTTATGATAGGTTTGATCAATACGAATAATCAAAATAACTTTATGAAACATATATATGACTTAACCATACTATATCTTTCATAATCTGCTATCATAATAATTTCACACAATTTTACCTTAGCCTTTCTTTTGATTTTTGTTGTTTTAATATGCTTTGTCTTTCCTTTGAAAATTATTGATCTTTCAGTCTCCATAATCCTTTTGATTTTTCTTGTTGAAGTAGGTTTGCAGGATCAATTTTCTGCTGAACAAGTGGTTGCTGAATGGTTGGCTGCAGAATGTCTGGCTGTAGAATATCTGGCTGCAGAATGTACCTATAAAATCTTTGAGAGATGGAATGAAATGATTTGAAATATGGATAGAATGAAGTATGAAATGAAATAAAATGGATCATGAAATAGAGTGGAATGAAGCATGAATGAAGTGAAATGAAATGGATCATAATTGTGGAGTGGAATGAAATATGAAAAGTGGGCCTGCAACTTATGATTTGTAATACTCCATTGTAGAAAAAGAACAATTTTGAAAAGCTAAAGTGTCAGAAGGATTCTGATTTTCACCTTATCTTTTATGTATAAACATGCTAATCAATGATTAGTTTTCATGTTTATACTTTATTATTATTATTATTATTTTAGCATCTGATTTCAGAAAATACAATTAAGTTGATGAAGAAGAAGGATTCTTCTTCATTAAATTCACATCACTGTCCTCTTGGAATCTCTTGACAAATTCTTCTCTTGAAAGTGGCTTATGATACAGTTTCAATCTATGACCATTTACGAGAAAAGTCACCTTATCTTCATCTATTGTACTGATTTTTATTGCTCCATTGTCAAAAAATTTCACAATTTCATATGGCCCAAGCCAATGTGTTTGGAATTTACCTTGAAAATCTTTGAACTTTGAATCAAACAAGAGGGCCCGGTCACCTTCTTTGAATTTCTTTTCCTTAATGTACTTATCATGCCATCTAGTCCTTTGTTGTTGGACTATATTTGTTCTCTGGATTGCATCTTTTCTGATCTCATCCAGTTCATTAATCTGCTCCAATATGTGCTTTTGTGCTTCCGTTAGATCAAGTCCTAGCTGGACTGCCATTTTAAAATTTTGAATCTGAAACTCTATGGGAAACAAGACTTGTTTTCCATAAACAAGTTCATAAGGGGTATGACATGTTGTGCTTCTCCATGTAGTTCTATAGGCCCACAAGGCTTCAGGAAGCCTGTCTGCCCAATCTCTTCTATGTAAATGAACAGTCTTTGTTAGGATCCCCTCAATGACCTTATTAGTAGATTCCACTTGGCCATTTGCTTGTGGATGATAGGGAGTAGATTTTCTGTGTCTGATTTTGTACCTCTCCACCATTTGTTCCACTAGCCTTGATGTGAATTGAGCTCCTTGATCTGTAACAATTTCTCTTGGGACACCAAAACGAGTAAAAATATCCTAAAAAAGAAAATTAACTACAGATGCTTCAGTAGCAGAAAGTAATGGCTTGGCCTCTACCCATTTGGTAACATAATCAATGCAAACTAATATATATTTCTTTTTTTTTGATGGAGGACTAATAGGTCCTACAAAATCTAAAGCCCATTTCTCAAAAGGTTCAATATGTACTTGAGGCTGCAATGGCATCTCACCTGAAGGAGAAGGTTTCCCTACCCTTTGGCAGCTGTCACACTTTTTGACATACTCTTTAGCATCTTTAAAGAGGGATGGCCAACCGTATCCTAAATGAAGGATCTTATAAGCTGTCCTTTTTGTAGAAATTTGAATAATTTGCTAAATTATTCACCAAGATTATCCCGGTCACAGACTATTTGAGCTTCATACAAATAATATGACCCTTTCTACACAAAGAATTATCACATGCGTGGAAATATAACAACAAAGGTAGATTGAAAACATTCACACAAGCATACAGAAATTCAACACATATAACACAAGATGTATACCGGAAAGCTTACAACCCAAAGCCCTCTACTCTGTTCTATATATTATAATGAATAATAATCATAACACCCCGCACAATACTCCTCACAAGTACTCGTATTGTTCCAAAAGTTACACATAACCAGTCACGGAACAAGTCAATGTTCAAAACTCCTCCACCTGCTTGTTCGCCTACCGTTGCGCAATCCAAAGATGAGAGAATGAATGAATGAATTCAAATTCCCCTTTGCTTTAATCGCGCAATCCCCGTCAAATTCTCCAATGATTGTGCAAATCTCATGCACTCTATAGTCACAATCATAGTAGACTCCACCTTTCTCCTACCTCTTCCACTATTCACCGAATCAGACATGCACTGAAAGAACGATGTGTTATTTAGTTGATTTATGAGTTATTAAATTATGAATTAATTAACAATTAACTAACACCACCCATCACTAGTAATATTAGTTAGACTAAATACAACTAGTTCAACTAAGTTAAACCTAACACAACTCCACTAAATCGTCTCAACAATTCCACTAACTAAGCATATGAGTTCTAACTGAGCCAACTACGTAATACTAACTAACCTATAGGAAATTGGAATTTCTTCAAAATTGCATGTGCCAGCATTCGTAGCTCTAACCGAAGTGTTTCAAGAGGATAAGATAATGAAAGAGAACGCAAATAATATACAAGGCTAAACATTGATTGTTTCACTTTATTAAAACAAAAATGTATCACCGTATGTCTAAAAATAGTTGTCCATCTATTTTTACCAACTTGACCAATCATCCAAGAATAGCATCCTCGCAACTCCTAGACCATGCTCCATATGTCTTAAAAATAGACATAGTCTAAAAATAGACTTTTCGACAAAAATCACATGTGTGGTCCCCACCTAGTTTAGGTGATCACTTTTCCAACCAAGATCAGAAAGACAGCCAGAGTGCTCTCCTTCACTATTTCTTGTTGCCATTTTAAACACCCTCCTCACAATAGCATACTCACCTTGCATGCGATATGCCAACCCATGCATTCGCCTCGCAACCTTCACAAGTCATATGCAACTCCAGTCACGTAAGCGTTTACAAACCACCACTATGCACCCTTTGTATGCGCTATAAAACTCATGGCTGCTGCACCATGTAACCCCACGGGCTGCGCCATGCAAACTCATGCATGTACCCAGTGCAACCTGATGTATGCGCCATGCACCTTTGTACGTGCAAATATCTTTCGAAACCTAATAGGCTCCAAACAACTCAATTAGTCTCACGCATCTATCATCAAAGTCTTCGACTTCGCTTTGTACCAACCGGCACATGTCACTGTGTGAACCACCGCACCGTTGAAATATTGGCACCTGCGGCACGACTGCTGCTTAACTTCCCGATCTCGCGCTTCCAGATTCGACATCATTACTTTGACTCGCTCGCATCAACTAATCGTATCCGCCATCGTCACAATGTAGCACCGTAGTTTAAAGTTCAACTCATGAGATCCACACCATCTCGTTAACTCGCCTGCAATATTTTCGACAACTATGCATGTCGTCTCACCTCTCACCTCGGTGGCATAGCTTGCGATGCACTCTATGCCTATCTTGGCACGAAATTTCTCGATGAGGGTTTCTTCCACTCCATGATCCTCTTATGGCTGCTCCACATCCCGAGGTTCACTATCACCCATGCAAAACTTGCTCCCTCTCACATCAACAGACAGCCCTTTCTCCCGCTTCTCAATGAAGCAAGCCCCGTATTATCCCATCTACTAAGTTCCAGAGATTCGTCTTAATCCTTAAATCCTCTCCTGATTTGTCCTTGCCTTGTGCCGATGAAAACTTTCCTTCAAAACAGACAACTTCATACCCTTTATCCTCTAAATATTGCGATCGAGATTAAATTTTGTTAGGACCCGGTACATGCAAATATCTTGTAAAAGAATGAGATGACTCGACCTTCCAAAGGTTATGGTACCAATGCCGGCCACATTGTATCGTCTAATTACGCTCAACTCAATATTAGCGGTATCTAGAGACTCTTCTCCACCAAGTCAATGAAAAGATTTGCACTTCGCTTATGTGAAGGAAGCGCCACTATCAAAATACCACCCCCCGATCCCAATGCACTAGACACCATGCATGTACTCGCCACGTAGTTATACCAAATTATGCAGGGTGAAGAGCTCACCACCGCAGCTCCAGTTTTGTATCGTTGTTCTTCTTCTTTGTGGACACCTTGTGTGGTATAATGTCCATGATCGTGGATGGGGTGAAAACACTTCACTTTGGGACATGTCACGCCACTATCCGCACCGTATTTATGTTTTCCTTGTTCTTCTTCCCCTTCCTTGCTTTGGTAGCTAAAGCACAATATTCTTCATCGGACACCTTTATGAAGATCCATCCCCCGGGTACCGCCCTTATTCTTCACGAAGATCCGACGAAAGCTTCTGCTTCCATCCTGGAATTTCTTCCACCATTGGACACTGCCCGAGATGGCCAACTTTGCGGGAGCCCGAGGAGCAACAGCTCGCGCTCCTCATCATCCACATCAACTTCCCACACCCCAAGCTCATCCCCGTAGTGGACAAACTTGGTTTTAAGGGCCCAAATAGTGTTGGTTTTCTCCATTCTTATTTTCTCGAGTTTATCCCTGAGCGCAACCCTTGGTCGCCTGCTGAATAAAACTGCCGAAGGCTTTTCACATCAAAAATGAGGAAGCTCACTACGTGTATTGATACCATGTGATCTCATGCCCTCCACTTAATCCCCATACCTCATTGTTTTCTTTTTTTTTCAAACAACTGTTGTGTATATCCGTAGAAGTAGGCTTTGGAATTTCTTTTCATGTGAATTCTGAACAGCTCATTGTCATCTAACACCGTTTCCATCTCTGTTTTTTCTGCGAATATAATTCACAAGCTGCCCAAGGCATACTCTGGTTAGGGGCAATCTCACCAAATAGATTTTGAGCGGACACCAAGAAAATAATTGCACCCGAATTCCACAGCCTCCAACCCACCGTTCCCATCTAAATTGTGAGAACAAATTTGTTTCCAAATCAAAGATCGATCGTATGGGGGAATTTACCAAGCCTTTCACTCTTCAAAGAAGGATGAACCCCAGGTTACTCGGCCTGGAGTCAGCATCAACAAGAAATAAAATGCAATCACTTTCCGAATAACAGATTCCAACATCGACATCCTCTCGATACTGTAGAAATTTAATAATTTGTTGAATATTCACCGTAGATTATCTCCTGGTCACATACTATTTGGAGTCTACACATAACATATACCTCTTCTACGATTAATCATCACATGTGGAACAAAACAACAAGCGTATTGAAAACATTCCACATGCGCACATAGAATGAATACATATAATATTAAAGATGTATATCGTGAAAGCTATGGCCTGAAAAACCCTCATCGTCGTATATTATAATGAATAATAACTACAAAAATTCAAGACAATACTCCTCACAAGTACTTAGTACCTAAAGTTACATACAAACTCAGCTCGCCTTTGAACAAGTCATGTTCAAAACCCTCCACCGTTTGGTTTGGCCTCACTGCGTAATCTAAGATGAGAGAATGAATGGATGACCCGAATTTCTTGGCTTTAATCGCGCAATCCTCATTGGTATCTTCCAATGACGAAATCTCATGCAATTTACAGTCGAAAATCGAGCAGACTTCATTCTTTTCTCCTTACTTTTCCATCGGGTCTTCATTGAATCATATACGACCGAGTTAACTGATGTGTTATTGAAGTTGATTTATGAGTTAATAATTAAAATTAATTAACAATTAATTCACACCACTCATCACTAGTGTATTTATCAACAGACTATAAATACAACTAGTTCAACTGTTAAACCAACACAACTCACTCAAACCCCATGAGTTCTAAATCAAGTCAACCATACAATAGCTCAAATAACCCATAGAAAACTTAATTTTCCGCCACCATGTGCCAGCATCCGTAGCTCGAATCATGCCCAAGAGGATAAGATAATGTTTTATAGTCCAATATTATTAAGGGTTAATGAATATTTGACTGTTTTATTTTTGCATGCAACAAAATATATCAATTCGAGTTCAAAAAATAGTTATCTATATATTTTAACAACTTGACCAATCATCTAAGAATAGGTCTCTGCACCCAGACCATGCTCCATATGTCTAAAAATAGACTTTTCGACAAAAATCACATGTGGTCTCACCTGGTTTAGTGATCACTTTCCAACTTTAGGATCAGTGAGATGCTCTGTGAGTGCCTTCATCAAGCTTTTGTTGCCATTTTCAACACTTTTATCGTACAGTGTCCACCATGTTCATCACAGTGCCTTGAGGATCTCTGCATATCCATCTTCGAACACATCTCCTAATGACAAAGTTTGTAACTCGTTTTTGCAGAACTAATAGTAACCTATGAATATTTTGCACCGTTTTGCGAAACGCATCTTTTCTTTGTCTCTTACTAATTATTTAAATAAATTTCCTCGAAACAAGACACCATAATGTCAACAACCATGAGTTTATAGAAATTGTAAAAAGATATCTACCGTGACCTGATCTTCAATCCGATATTGTTCTAATGTTTTGAGTTCAGATAGAAACCTACCATCGTATTTTTTTCCGTCTATCTAGAATGGTGATGTTGAATTCCCCGTAAAAGCAATAACCATCTTAAGGACTCGCCATTAGTAATTGATTTTTTCATTAAATATTTAATTGCGCAGGATCTGTGGTGAACAAAGTTTCACAGCCTCGTTATATAGTCCGAATGATATATATGAAAGCTAGGGAACTTTTTCGCCACAGACAATTTACGATCGAAGGTAATAAAACTTTACTGTATAGTAGATGGCATAGAATCAGGTCTTTTTGTCCTGTTGCCACTTCTAAAGCCGTATCCGAGGTAATCACAAAATAAGAAAAGGTAATTTTAAACAACCCTCAAAATAGGTGCTCGTACATTTTTTTGCTTTTATAGGTCTCAAAGGCTAACTGGAATCAAGATTCTACTTGAATTCACAAATTCAAAGTAGTTTTGAAAAGTGGAGATATCTTTGGTGAAGTTTTCTATAAATCTTCTGACACTTGGAAATCTCTAGAAAAATTTAAACATCTTTTTTGACAATTTAAACAAGATAAGTTAGAGATACCTACTTTGACTCATCAACTCTAATCCCATCCCCCTCAAATGTGATGCCTCAAATAATCTCCTTCAAGAAACATCATAAAACACTTCTCATGACTTAGTGAAAGATTTTCTTCTTGACATCTCTTTAAAACTTTTTCCAAGTTTTCTAAGGCTTCTTCAAATGTGCTTCCATGACTAAGTATATCACATCCACATATACCTCGACACAATCATGTATTAGATTTGAAAATATTCTCCTAGTATCACCATTTGAAATGCTGGCAAAATGGTATAGTCCAAATGAAGCATTTTGTAAGCATAGGTACCCCAAGGACAGTAACAAAAGATTTTTCTCGATTCTTCATGCTACTTGAATTGATTAATATAAATTCACTAAACCCATCTAAAAATGAGAAGTACTTTTCCCAGCCTAATGTATCTAACACTTTGATTCATGAAAGGCAGGGAAAATGATCTTTAGAAAGAAGTTTGTTTAATTTCAGAAATAAATACATACCCTCCATTTACCATTTTTTTCACACAATTACTAAAGGAGAACCCATCACTATCTCTGAATGTCAGATAATAATGACATTTAACAAATTCTCGTAATTCTTCTTTAACAATCTCCCCAAGGTTTGACGATCCGTTCCCTCTTGTGTTAACCGATTAAGCCACTTTTCTCTATGTATATGTGATGAGTGTAAGTCTTAGGGCTTATCCTTTCATATCAATGTACTCTATGCACAGGTAGAAGAACAACTTCAGAATATTTTGACTAGCTTTTCGTTGAGATTTCTCTAGGTTCTTGTTTATGTTTAAAGTTTTACCTGGAAATATCCTCAATTGTAGAGTCGCCAAATTTATCCATGGAGAAGAGACATCTCGTATTGGATGATAAAAAATCATGTTGATTCTTCTTGAAATTGGTTCACATGTTTGTATTATGAAGAAGATTCAAATTTGTTCAAGGTATTTAGAACCGATCATCTTCACCAGAATTTCCCAAATTTATGTCTTTCTATATCCTCATAATCCATTGAGTATCATCTAACTCCTACCTTTTTTTTGTCAGAGGATACAAGATAAAATTTTTGGTTGAACTTCCATCAGAGATGTACATATTTACCTGGACGACAAATGAATGAAAGCATTTATAGTTAACTAATTGCCTTGTATTACATGATGTTCCTCTTGTATTATTTTGTGAGTTAGATCATAAAATCCACAAGATACTCCTAAGAATTCCAAGGACACCGGAATGTCTTTTGCCATCGATCAGGTTGACCATAGATCTGTCATAATCGTAATATGTGGGTGTAAAAAGATTAAAGCCAGTTTATCCATGACTACTACCCGTGAGGCTGATTGTCGTGCTTCCTAAACTCATCAAGTGTTTGATATCGTCTCCATTGATGTGTATTTTAACAAAATGGATTTTGGTTCAGACACTTTGAATAGCAATTCACTCATCATGATGTCTACTATTTTTCCTGTTTTCATTGAATTTTCTTGTCTCCTTTATTCTTTTTCCCTGTTTTTTTCATGCTCGACTCTTTATTGTCTTTATACATCAAATTCCCTTGACAGCCAGTGTGTTTAATGGGGGATTCAATATAAACATTCCTTAGCTCATCTAGGAAATCATAATTAGGCACCATAATTTGCTTCCTTTCAAGCACCCTCATAAATTCTTAACTTTCCTATATGCAGGTGAATGTCGATGTATTTACCAATATAGGAGCCGAACACAGTTTTTTTTTTTTTTTTTTCAATATTTGGGTCTTGAAAAGATGTGTTTTCCTGTTAAATTTTATTTACCCATAGAGAATTTCTCCCGTAGTGTTGTTTTTGTTTTTGTATGATTATTGGGTATTGCTTTTTCCTTTCAAGTATTCTTCAGGACCCAAGTCAACACTGTTGTCTAAAATATATAATAAACAGGCTGGGAAACTATTGACCTTCATCATGCATGGGAATTCGTAGGATTTTTATTGTTAGTTTGGCATAATATGGTGTGAATCGATTTGTCAGAGGAGGATGGCACGCAAAGTGGTGTGATCGTGATGTTGTGGATTTTATTGAGAGGGAAATTCTGGATATGGGTGACAAGACAGACATTGACAATACCAAGGTATCTTCCAGGAATTCCGAGCTCCTTATGCCCAAGTTTGAGATTGATTTGGAATTCAGGCTTCATGCTGTCGCGTAACCTAATTTGGTGGGGGTTGATTATATGCACCGCATCATGGAATCCTTGTGTTTGGAGGTCTCGCCAAGCGGCCTCC
This sequence comes from Pinus albicaulis, assembly GCA_034641835.2. Lineage (NCBI taxonomy): Eukaryota > Viridiplantae > Streptophyta > Pinopsida > Pinales > Pinaceae > Pinus > Pinus albicaulis. The sequence goes on from CM076574.1 coordinate 111,283,363, forward strand.
CAGAGACAAAACTGAGAGATTCTGGGAATTTGTGTTTCTTCTTGGAAAGAGCTTGGAGACCAGGCGGGGCTGAAAACTCCCGGGTCTCATGTTTTTCCCCGATAAAATTACAGAAGTCTCTACTATTTTTGCATCCAAAGGGCACTCTCTCAAGGCATGCTCTTTCTTACATTTGGGTTGCGCATCACAAGGCACCCATCTCACTTTTTGCTTGTTTTTGCAACTCAAGGGTGCTCATTTGTTCACCAAGACCCTAAATGTCACCAGACGGAAATCATCACATATGTCCTATTTTCCACGCACCACCGTCCTGGGGCAGATTATTTTCAGTAAAGAGCGGTATTCTGTCCTTTTACAGTTTTGTATTCTCTGGAAAGGTTAATAAGAGCACTGTTTGCCTGCACTCTTGAGCCGAGATATATCCTTTCTCCCATCATATTAAGGATATCTACTATCATCCTGAATTGTCTTCTGAATAAATATATTTCAAAGTATCTGATCCAAATTTTCTCCATTTTTTCTCTCTCTCTCTTTAGATGTCATAGTTAGTCCTTTCAAACAAATCTTCCGCATTTTCATCCTCTTTTGGTACCATTTTAAACACTTCCTCCTTATGGTCAGACCTACATACAAGAATTCGAAAATACCCTCTCTAGAAACGTCTGCTTGTCTTCCTCTGCTGTCTCAATAGAACTCGTTCATTAAACTCATAAACCATTTTGAATGCCGTTCTTCAATGTTGAAGGGAATAGTTTAATTTTTGAGCATCTCTAGCAATCACAGTTCTACATAGGACTTCAATTCAAATAGGAAGGTTTCAGATCTTTTCATTTCTTTGAGTCCATAAAGCTAATGACAGAAGGTGAAATATTTTTTCATAGTTGTGAATGTTTTCTTCGCTCCACTATAGGAAACTCAAAGAGCTTCCCATTTCCTTCACGTTCTCTTCTCTGGCCTTTCTTCACCTCTACCTCTTCTCCTTCACCCTCACCTCTACTCCTCCTTCCAACAGTGCATATTCTTATTAAAGAATCCTCTCTCTTCCGCCATGGTTGATTCTTTTTCCAGGAAGTGGAAAATTTTATGTCTCTAGCAGGGTCTCTTAACCCTCTTTCTAAGACAGTTTAAAGATGAAGTGGAAGGTCTTTTCTCACAGAATATCTAATCTTTAAGTTCCTTTTCGGAAGTCTATGATTATTGTAGAAAGTGGGATGTAGAGTTTGAGTTGAGTGTGTGCCGCTCTTTGGTCTTGTGTGGAACAAGTGTAGTGTTCTCAGGAATCAAGCTTCGTTTCCTAGTTAATTCACCCTCGAGTCTCTTTCCCATGCTATTGTCAGACTCTATACTAACAGGTGTTTATTTTTCACATTGACTTCGAATGAATAAATGTAATACAGTCTAAACCTTTTTCTTGTGCAAAGGTGTTCCATATTTCAAAAATCAAAAAAATCAAAAATTTAAAAAATGTAAAAAGAGGGTATACCCAAAGAAAATCAAAGGCAAAAAATAAACGGCCAAAAAAGTGAAAGAAAATGAACCCTATCAAAAGAAAGGCGATGAAAGTGTGCAGTTTGTCAAACTTTTGCCGACAACATATGAAGAGCTTCAAATAGCTTTAACCTGACCATTCATTTTTCTAATTTCACAAGTTGTAGAATAGACAAATAAATATCTCAAGCAAATGCCTTTAATCTTCGTTACATAAGTAGACATGTGATAAATAAAAGAGCTCAAACAAACTTAATCTGTTTGGATGTAATACATAGACTTAGATAGGTTTTTCCATGTAAAAGAGAAGGAAGACGGAGGCGGCTCGTCGTTCATGCACCTAATTGTGCTGTTGAAATGGTAGGCAAGCAAGCAGGGTGGTAGATAAACATACGTAATCATATGTGACGTAATGATGGTTTTAAATGTGTTCACTAGTCATCGTCAAAAGTGCAAAAGGTGATATCATATCAGAAAAGTTCACAAGAAAGCAAGTCAAGATTATTAACTTCCACCTATTTTTTCTCAAAATTTCACTAATTTCCCTTTAAGTGCTAAGGTATTTAAATATCAGAGGGCTCACAATATTTTCTCGATTTTTGAGGGACCTAATTCCTCGAACATTAATTGAAATTTAAGTGCTTAAAATCATTCATCCAACTTCCTCAAAATACCCTCCAAGTAAAATGAAATCCTCCAATATTTCATGAAAGCTCAAAATCACTTTATTCTAAGTCTAAGTTGACAGTATAATAATGCCATTTACTTTTAACCTTCACTTTCGGGTTACATTAAGTATTTTTTATTACATTGTTCCCTTGTCATATTAACTCCTCTAATTTATATATTAACTCCCTATGAAAATACCTTGTCCTATGTATACAACTTTTATAGTAATATCTCAAACAACCCTTATATTATGATAATTTTTAACAAAAGTATTAATTCCTATTTTTTTATTTAAAATTAAAAACCCACTACATACCTCCTTCACAAACCATAACATTAATATTATTCCCCGCCCCCCTCAGCGTAAATAAATCGTATTGATTTAATTATTGTATAGATAAAAATATATGAAAAAGTGTTTAAAACATATTATATGTTTAAAAATAAAAATAAAATAATTCTTAAATATCCACTATACCAGTGATTAATTAATCTGTTACGATTAATTAATAATCGACCCCAACCAATCACCCCGCCCGATGGGCGTAATTAATAATAAGTACGTTGGGCCCGCGCTCACACTCCCGTCTGTCCCCGTCTCACAACTATCCGATCGACCCATCAAAGATCTACGGCCCTCATTCATTTTGCTGGCTATCCGCGTACGAAAGATAACGTGCGGGCGGCCACACAGCCGGGGCCCGTCGCGGGCGCGCGGTCGGGCCGCGACCGCCCCCCCTTCGCTAAAACCGCCTTTCCCCCTCATAAGTTGTATAATAAAAACCACTTACCACCCGTCAGATATGTCCACCGGCACTACGTCGACGTCATCCAATAAAATAATAAAAAATTCCCGCCACCTACTGACTTTGTGTGAAACAAGCTCGTTATTTTTCTTCATTCGAGAGAACGACTACACTTCCAAAGCAGTGACCAAACTTTTTCATAATCGAAGACCACCAACCATTGCCTCGTCGAAGAAATTGGTGCCAAGTATTCAAGAACTGCCTTATCCAAAGACCAATAGAACCACACAACCTCAGAAAATACGATTACCCTAAAAATCCCACTAAACTCCGTAATGAACCTCGATTTTCGTACTTTTCACTATGGTAAAGGTGTTCAAGCTTGATTGTTAGTTCATTTTTAAAAAATCTTATAAGGTAATGTAAATTATTCTAAAACTTGCATCAAATTGTTTTTTCCCGTCAAACCTGAATTTCCATTTTTGAATCCACAAGAACAAAATAAGTTTCCGTGGCTTTAAACGTAGTGTTCGTTGAATGCCCTCACAAATACTTGGATGAAGTTGGTTTTTAAATGTATAGATTTTCAAATTAAAGACCTCGGTATCAATGAGAATCCTATCGAATATTTTGTTTCCAGTCAGCAGTAGATAATTATTTGAATGTTCTGAGCATAATTTGACTCGGAATCCAATATGCCCATGTACCTTTCTCCTACAGTCTATATCTTCTCGAAAATCATCCATCTTTGCCATGCCAACTATGATCCTAATCAAAGAGTGCCTTATCCCAAGTCAAGATGTCCTTCTGCATTAATCGCTCAATCCACAAATGAGATGCTATATTTTAACCCGATGCTTCTCACTCCTCTCGTACATGGTCGAATTACTTGAGAAGTTCACCCAATTGTCCATGAAGAGTTAAACCGTTTTGTTGCATTCTCTATGTCGCCACAACATCACTTAAAGGCCCTCCTCTTTATGGCCACAATTTACGACGATGGTAGACCATTTTAAACACAGATATCTTCAATAATGGGTTGTTAGTTTTGCAGTTGTTAGACCAACTGACCCTAGCATTATTGCTCATTTTTACCCGTGACAACTAATTATCATAAGTATGACTGCATCTTATTGCCGACAAAATCCATGACTAATTCATGAGATTGGAAATGAGATATTCAAATATTCTTCCTTCATATATCACCATGATATACCATCAGCCGAAAGTTTTCCTTTCCATATTCAAAACTATACATGAAACCCCAGGTCGGCTTATCTTTGGTCCGCCACCCCACTATTCTTCCGATTCTCTTCATTTCTTACAATGAATTGATGATTCATTGCATATCCAAGAAATTCATCATTAACCTGTTTTCTCCGCAGCCGGTAGCTGAAATCAAGAGGATCCTTCAACTCAAAACAATATAAAAGGAGATTGGCATTATATCAGAATTGACTGAAATTAGGGATTTCATGGATGAATTGTATCCATTCAAGTTACTCAGACATGTTCCACTGAGACTTTTTGCACTTGATATTTCGTATAGATGAACAATTGAGATACAGTTCATTCTAATGCCACAATAATAAGCAACCAGAAGAGATGAAGAGCCAATTAGGTTCTTTGTAAAATTTAATTTGGGGAAAGAAGTTTAAAAGGATTTTGTGAAGATCACCTCAAAATTAAAAAGATGTCATTGGGCAATTCTATGATCCACAGAATATTTGTGAAAGAAGAACAAAAAATCATTCCATATATCTATTTAGGATGTACTGAAATAACATGTAAACACAGATGAATGGGTGGAAGGAACTCTCTGGTAGAGCAAGATAGTGAGCAGTCAATATTAGACAACAATAAGACCCTGAAAAGACACTTCTTGTTCGGACTCTCTTTGTGTATAAACATCAGACCTTCTTCACAGGAACTTCACAACAACATTTGGCAGGAGATTGCACACAAGAAGAGAATCCCCAAAAGGAAAGAAAAAAGAACCGAGTGTTAACAGCACTCTGAAAAGTTCACAATGACAGAGCAACCGCAGACATCCAAAGAATGTCACAGCAAAATCTCTCCCGTTCAAACCAACGAGAAATGTCAATTTTTGCGCACTCCATTAACATGGTGGCAAGAGAGACGCTGAAAACATATCTTCTCGCCACCGGATATTCAACAATTAAAAGCAAGAGACAAAATTGAAGTATCTTCCACAGAGCTTCCATTGATGAAACATTTGTAGTAATGATCATGAATAATTGAAGGTGAAAAAATAATGAACAAGGAAGTATCCACTACTCTCGTAAAAGGAAAAAGCTATTAAGCAACAGAGTGTTGGAAATATCTTCTAAAAGCAATGCACAGATACAGAGATACAAGAAGACATTTTATATCACTGATTGGATGCTGTAGAATGAACCCATTGAAAATACAAGAAAGAGAATCAATATCCGAAAATGGCTCCAAAGAATCACATCGAGGTCACTGACATCCAACAGGCAAAATGTTGTTTGCTTCACCAAACCCAAGGCAACAACCTCAAATAACTGTTTCATTAGGGACAAATCCTTGAAGTCCTAGCAAAGGATATCCATCCTTTTAGATCAGATTGAGTTACAAGCAGACCTGGGAAATAATCTATTCTATTTCTGACCCATACAAGAATACAAAATTAATAAAGCTTATTGGAAGATTCTTTGGAGAACACTAATGACACAATTGGCAGCCTTGAAAATGCTTCTTCTCAAGCCAAAGATAACAGGATAAAAACATTGAAGAAATAACACTGTTTGGGACACAATCCAGTGATGTCAAAGGCAGAAGTTTAATCAAGAAAAAGATGATGACATTGTCGCTTTTGAGAAAGGAAGAAATTGCCACTTAGACATCCCTCAACCGAAGAAGCAATAAAGAAGAATTCTAAAGAAGAAATGATGGAGTTGCTCTTAAAAATGAAAATGAGAAACTTATTGAACAAAAGAATTGGAATACATTTAACATACAAATTAATACAAAGAGATTCACAATGAAGTATTACTACAGTAATAATTCAACTAATAAAACTAAACAGCCACTATGGTGGTAAATACTTCAACTCTTGAGTACGCAGGAATTAGTAAAGCAAATTAGAACGACTTAAACTCGTGTCAACCTTTACACAAAAAAAGAAGACAGCCTTTATTAGTTTGGAACAAATATGATCTTTTCAAATGATCACAGTCACAAAACATGAAGTCAAAAAGTTGGAAAATTGTTGAAGTTTTGGAAAGGATTCACATTGGAGAAACTTCAGTAGTGAAAACAATTCTTTTGGGATGATATTATCGAATAATAAAGACCGGGTTCCTAATCTCGTATAACATACGAGCAACGATTTGGTCATAGCTCCTGGGACAGAAGTTGAGAATACAAGAGACCAGAAATAGGCTCCAGGAAGCTAATGACGAGCATACACCCCTAAACAACCAAAACCGCATGCAGCTAAGAACTTTATGTAAGTATTCAGTATACAACTCCATAACAATCTTTAGATAAAAAAGAGTTTTTACTAAAAGGACTTACAAAAACTTAGAACGCATACGACATGGTGCGAAATCATGCTCAAGAGAAAAGGTTTAATTGTTTTATTGAATAAAGGGTTGCCCAACCCTATGGTTTCTACAAAATAATGGACCCTGAAAATGTTAAGAAATTGGGACATACATGCTCACAATAATTTCATTTTTAGTTCTCTAAACCATTTCTAAATATATGAAGCATTACCTACAAGAATCTTTCATGATGATTAGAATTTATTCAATCGAATATGATAAGACATTTATTTCTTAATCAACCTAATTTCTTCTAAGATATACCGAATACGAAACATTAAGGAAGTTTTTAACTCATCAAAATAAAGATAAAATGGTGGCATTTGTTGAACTTGTAAAATTATCCTACATCAAATTTTTGCCTATTAGTTACAAAGAGGAGATAAAGGACAAACGAAGGTCAAAGAGTATCGCCTGGGGCCTGAATGTATCAAGAAAAAATGGAAGAGTATCAAAGAAGCAAGTCAATAGAACAAAATTATCAAGATATTGAACGAAGAGTCAAATATAGGTCCCGCCCTCCAAAGACATTCTCAAAGGAGGAAACAGCATTACTAGTTGTTTTTTATTTCATTTATGTGACTATCTGTCTTTATTTTTACTGTAACTTATTTGTGATTCACCTTAGATTATATCTGCTTTTATAGAGAGACATTTGTATGATTTTTGTATAAATAAGCCTCAATCGGATACATAGCATGGATTTTCTACCTTGTCAGAATATTGACTTTTGGAATAAAATCGTTTGAGAAATTTTCAGGGCTTTCATTGATAATGAATTGAAGCCCAAGACTTTTGCAGGATTCATGTGCTCTATCACAGCTTCATTAAATATTTCTATATCCCATGTCTTGCCACAGGAGAGCTAACAGGATACCTGTTTCACTGAATAATTAATAAAAAGGATTAAATCAAAAATTGCTTAAGGTACTGATTTCAATTGTTATTATTCTAAATGTTTAAACTGTCATAAACAATGAATTCTTAATTTCTTGTTTCTCCGGGTTTAAGCATTTGATTACTTAGCAAAGAATTTTAATTAATTATTATGTGATCACTCACTTCTTCTCTTTGCTAAACATGTTAAGACTTTAATTGTCATCCATTTGAAAATCCATTCCATTCACTTTATTATCTAAAATTGTTCTTTGTTTTGGATATTTTCCGTAAAGACATCTTTTTGTGTAAAAATTGTCCAGAAGCTATCTTTTTCACTCCATTGCCTAATGGCTCTGAAAACCAATCTTGCCCCTCAGCTAAGTGATTCCACCATTCAAATTCAAACAAAACCCCTCGACTTATAACTAGCCTAAAATTTTCTAAGAACAAAAGCTTTTGGGTCTCATAAAGCAGAGAGCCCTCTGAGCATGGCATTTGCCAGATCAGAGTTTGAAGGTTGGCTGGTATTACTCACCCCCTTCTCTAACAACTTCTGCTGAATGAGATATAACATAGTAAAGCATCAAATCGTGACCTAAAATATCTTTGCTTGTCACGCATTGCTTACAGTGTTATTATCCACATCAGCCGTAGCCTTTTGAAATGCTTTTGCTTGCCACCGTGTTGTAAACAGCGTCGCTTTCTTACCTATCTTCGGTTTAGCTTAATAACCGAACTTTAGTTTCAAAATATTCAATCGTACTTAGTTCAATAAATTGAGAAAGTTCTTAATTGAAAATATTTAATTTCTTGGAGAATTTGTTTTAAGTTATCATTCTTTAAAACAAAACCAGTGCTGAAAATGATTACCAAGAAAACTCGGGTTTTAAAGGATTCGTTATACCAGTCAAATCCCTAATTCTTAACCCACCACCGATATTCAAAATCCGAATCATTCTAGGATTCGTTTGCTAAGAAAGCTCCGAAAGAAAGTCAAGAAAGCTCCTCGGAAGTTCTCAACCTCAGACCTACATTTCATTCTGTGAAAGGGATTCATTTAGTTATTAGAACCTGATATTGTATTCAAATATCTTGTATTTGTGAATTTTTTCTTAAATCAATTTATCTCACACTAGTTCCTAATTCATTATTTTTGAAGACTTCATAACGAATTTGCTCATTACATCTTGATAGACATTTGAAAAATTCCATTCAATCAACTGACTTGAAGAAAATTAAACATTTTCCGGATTAATGGCACTTTTCCCAAGTTCATCTATTTTCAAACTTCTCAAACAACAAGCCACTTTTCTACTCCTCCACCCACTACTTGCACCATCATCACTCGTTATTCCATTACACCTTCCAATGGCCAACAAGACATGTTCAAGGTTTCCATGGAACTCGTCGCTTTTGCGTCAAGATTACCGATAAGAAATCACCCCTTTGATGGTTCCGTACTTACACCGCTCAACAACATACCAAAAGGACATACGCTTTGAATTTTATGAGATACTTTAGATGACAAGGAATGAGAATTTTGTCTGAGTTCTCATCGTAAGTCGGACATGGTTTAGGGCCTCTTGCTCCAAACAATATTAATCATCACCAGATAGGGCTCAAAATAGTATGGAGAATAGCAAGACCCTCTTCAAATCCCATTCCATTTTGGAAATTGAAGAGAGACCCATTTGAAGGAAGAAGATTATAATGATTTAACAAAGCTTGACAATATCGTTCCCCAAACTCAGACCTCCTGATTCAAAGATCGTGTTAAATTTCCATGGCTCTAACTCGACATAGCACATTCACTTAGGGAAAGAGCCTAAATCGTAAGAAGATGAAAGCATGAAGAAAATATTGTGTTTAACTCATAGAAAAATGAGCTAGAGCTAGAGTGAAAGAAGGATGCCTATAAACGCAGAGCTCTCACGAAGAAAGTCGATGCAATTATTAAAGCATGAAGAACGATATTTATAGGAAGCAATCAAAAGAAAGTTCGTTTAAGGTGGCCTCAAAATGTAAGAAAGTTAGAAACTCCAAAATTTGAACAACTAAACCAAAACATCAGAAATGTTCCCGACTAAAACATCAAAGCCACAGCCCCAGGAAAATTTGTTAGCTGTTAATTTTTTGGAGAACCAATTGAGGATGTCAGCAACAATGGATCGAGAAAAAAAATGAACTGTAAGTTTTCCCAATTTGATTAGATCAAGAAAATCATATTCGAAACATTTCAAACTCATTCGCAGTGAAACTTTGATTTCAAAGAACATTATGATTCAAAGGTTCTATGAAGTTCAAACAATACAATTTGAGAAGTAGACGGATTGATGCGAGAATAGCAAATAGAAACAAAAACAAAAACATCAAAGGTAAAACTAACACTCCTCCTCGTACAAAATTCTTTCTAGAGCAAGTCCTAACCTTGAACCAACAATTTAAGATGGGTCCATAATCAACCAAATAATAAAACAATCAACATTTTCCTCACAGAATATAATATTTTCTAAAGAAAAGTTAATTCAAACATCTTCAAATCATAATCCCACTCATGAAAAAGAGAAACACTAAAGACCCAAAAAAGAGAACTAAATTGTCTAAAATACTAGAGTTTAAACAGAAAAAATCTTTCAATCTAGAAGCTGAAATAGGCAAATTAAAGATAGTTGTTCCCACACAGACCACAAATGTCTATAGAAGCTAAATTCATATCCTCAACATTACCGGGAATGGATGATTCAAAGAAATGTTTTTATTATCAACCCAAACTACTTTGCCTCAAGTAAATGGAAAATGTAGTGGAGAGGAACCCATTTTACGTGAGTTTGAACGTGATATTTACTGTGTAACAACAATTACTTCATAACACCACATGATTCTTAGCCACCTCATAAATTTAAAGTTCAAGGCTTTATTGAAAGATTAAACCGACATTACTTGCACTATATACAAGATTTTTTCTGATTCAAGTCACATGTTTATATTTGATTGAAGATTTGTGTTACCAGTGCAATAATTTAAAATCTATTCTCAAGGGATAGTAGCAGTATATTCCCTCCCAAATATGGCAAGGTTAAGGTTCCGTATCCCCTGGGTGCCAAAATTTGAGGATCTCTTCAATTAGGATGCTCATGTCACTATTTTCATGTTTCAACAACCTAAAAGATCATGAGACCTTTGATGAAATATTTAGTTATAGTCAGGAGAAGCCCCTAAAGCTTCTGCCTACTCAACACATTCCTCCTTTATGGACCTTTTATCCCCTTTATAAATATCCTGACCTTTTCTACTGAATCCAAAGCACCATAATGAATCATAAAATAAATTCAACGTTCAAACTTGAAAATTAAAAGTCTAAAGAAACACTGCATTCAAGAACAATGGAAAATTGAAAACACTGTATTCTACAAGGAAACATGTTAGAACAAAATGACAAGATTATGAACATGAAATTTTCACATTTAGAATTTGGATGGTTCAAAGAATAAGTTAGGAGTAAGGAGCTAATCGATGATGTTAACGTTGAAAAATGATCATGCCTAAGGCCATGTTTATAAAATTGAACTTTTGACACTAATAATGAAGAAGTTTTTGTTAGGCTTAAACATGTCAAAAATTAGGAGCAATTAGAGTATCAACTTAGGAGACTTCGAGTTAATTATTCAACATCAATGGTGAATGTTCAACAAAATATCTCAAATTAACATTAACACAAGAGAAACAATAAAATTTCTCAACACTTTTCACAAGCTCAATCCCACAAAACTAGAAAACAAAATTTGCATGCTCACGCTCGTAATGTTCATCAGGTGAAATTTAAATTACTCCTTTTTGGACCTAATCATCAGCTTCATACCGAGATTAGACATAGACCTTCTTACACGAGACAATCTTTATGAATTGAAAGTGTTTGTAAATAATAATCGTATAACACTTGACCTTAGAAAATGAGTTTACCGTATATAGATGAAGACAACAATCAATGAATCTGACTTAATTGATGAATAAGAAACGATACTTGGCAGAGAACGAATTCATATGCTTCACCTGTAACCAAATTCACTAAAAAAAGATATGCGGGATTTAAACAAATGGAAATCACAGAGATTATAGAAGATGAATCCAATTAACTATGATAATCATTTACCTAAAGGATTAACTCTTTAGAAGATCTTTTTACTCAACATTCAACAAACTCAAAAATGAACCAAAGCCAATGAAGAATGCGAATTTCAGGAACCTCCAAGGAAAAATCCCAAGATGCATAATATTCAAATTTCAGCTTTGCTAGGACTGCAAGCAGCAACATGTTGAACTTTAAAAGAATTCCAGGACGTTTTTTTGGCCTCGTGATATGAAGATTCTAAATCATATGATACATCAATAATTCAACATACAATACTCTTTGAAACCAAATCGTGAACCTTTTCAAACAAACTTAGAAGAACTAACTCTGCTACCACCTTCAATTCCTTGAGAGAAAGAAACTGAAAAGAACAAGTGAAGCAGAACAATAGCTCCTATTAGGTTTTTCCGAATGGGTTTCTAATCTAGTTTCGAAGTGTTAGGAAGACCTGAGAGATTAGGATTATGTGTCGAATATAAATGAACAGTTTCTTTTAAAAAGATAACCATTCCGTTGCTTCAAATAATCACATTCACAAAGGGTAGTAGATCTTTCTCAAGGATTTTCTTCGGGATGGACTTCCAGATACAACCGTATCTTCGGTTCATCCTAAGAACAGACAAACACCATAACCCTATGGGTACATTCAAATATGTTGAAGATGCTCTTTGGACTAAAAATGCAGTATTTACCTTCCAAAGAGCAATGATATCGCCCTCACAAAAGAAACTAATGATTTTCAGTCACACATCCTGATGATTTGACTATTTTTCTCAAGACACATCAACAACATTTGACCTATCTTTAGACAAAGCCATAAAAATGCATAAATTATGGTATTTCTTTAAATCCCAAAAGCTGTATTGTCGGTCTTGAAGAAGGGTAAACTATAGTCATATCATTTTCAAGATGATGAAATTGATCCCAGGGCACCCAAGCCATTTTATGACACTTCATCCCGTGAAATATTAAAGAACTTCAAGCATTCAGGTGGATCAACTTTTGGAGAAGATTCATATTTCTAGTTTAGCTTAATTACTTAGATTACTCACTAAATATGTTAAAAGCGTATCCAAGTATTCAATGGACAAGAGAAGCTAAGCAATCATTTGAGGAAATAAAATGGCTTTAACTAGAATATCAGCTTCTTACCAAATTTCTGTCTATAGAGATTATAATTTTTTCATTTGCTTTTGAACACACAACAGAAATTATTACAAAAGGATGACCGATGATGAAAACCTAGATAGCCTTTTAGTAAAGCACTTAGAGATGCATCACTTAAAATACATCATGAGAAATGAGATTTTGTACTTGTGAAAAGTAATTAAAGATTATGTAGTTACATATTGTATTCTCATGACAGCTATGTACCTAATGTGTTTACGTTAAAGACATCTTAACTCAAGATGAAACTAAGGAAAAAGAGGTAAATGGATAGCTACCATATTAGAACATGATATTGAACAAGACCCACAAAACTGATAGCGTACGCGTGTTTGGCTCAACTCATGATCAAACACCACGAAGCTCTTGAATATTAAGAACTGGATACTTAATAAGAGAGATGGCGACTCACAACTACCAGCCTTTTAAGATTCAATTTTATATCACTGACATTATTTATATTTTGTTAAACCAAGCCTTCCGTGTCATCCGTACGAATGGTGTTGTCTTTAAATGACATTCTTAAAGTATTGTATTTTAGATAATGTTTCTCAAGAACTCGTTAAATTGATAATTTTGTTATTGAAAGATGAAGTTTATAAGGTTTCAAAGAATTTATGGTAGGAGATCAGGTGGAGCACTTACTCAAGTTTAACTGCAGATAAGATTCAGGGCTTGTTTTGGCTCACAACCTTGTTTTCGTATGTTAAGAGATTCGTAACTGCTTGTTGTATATGTCGCATCTTTGAAGGCAAGAGAAAATTTGTTACTTCATTTAATAAAACACATCACCGAGAGACCTTTTCAACAATGGGACTATATTTTATTGAGAATCATCTCTTCTTTCTACAGTCATTGGAGGATCCACTCAAAGGATATTTATTTACTAATGGATTACTATCTCATCCATGTCAATGATTAGTAATTATAGATTTCGAAATCTAACATACTTTCAAGATTTACCGTCCTTGAGAACATAATCTAATGTCGTCAAGTTCAAGAAAGATTAGTTTCAATAAATATCACATCATTTTAGGCTATTCAATGTTCATCTCGCAGGAATGATTCCGTCAACCTTCAATAAAAAGCTTCATTGAATATCATTGGAAAAATTATTGAAGAATAAAGACTGGTATAAGAAATTATCACCGTATTGTAAGTATGACTGCAACTGAAAATCAATCGAATCATCATATGAACAGAGCATGGGGATGAGGCTGGATTTCCATCATCCCTAAATTCCCCAGGACAAGCATGGCATATTTTCCAGAGGCTAATAGAACCAAAATGATATTCAAGAGAAGAACAAATCAATAACCACTTAAAATACATCAGAGAAGCAAACATCCCAGCTTACAGGAGAAAACAACACGCCTGATAAAAAGGACTAAAGGTAAGATTAAACTGGGAGACAAAGTTTTAACATGGATTCCAGGACAAAGACATGAAACGCATGGCAAACTGATTTTTATAGTGATCCACCGTCCACGTTTTCACAGAATACCATTTTCGAAGAACGGACGGTTCAACAGAAGGACCAACAATGGCTCAACGCTGAAACACTATTTTGATCATTACGCAGGATGTTCTATTTTTAATGAAGGCACAACATATCCCCAATTACCTGGCTTTGATTGATGATGAACGTGGTCGGCGTCAGGCCTGGCGAAGGCCTGGCCCGGTTGCACCACCAGCATAGCGTCGTTAAACGCAAAGAAGATCAACAGCCAGCTTAGACATTTAAGGTATCCTCGACTACGTTCTCGACTTTTCACCGAAAGCCATCCCCATGAGCTGACTTTATATCGAATAGTGTCATTTTTCGCACTGACCTTGATTAACCTGCGTTAGTATGTTCAACTGCTCGCGAAAAGGTCTATTTTAAAATCAAAAACTGAATTTGAAAAACTAAAGAGGGTACACCAAAAGAAAATCATAAAAAACAATCAATAAAGGAAAAGAAATGAACTCATCAAAAAGAAAGGCTAAGAAAGCAAAAGTCCAATGCCAATGGCTTTATTCTTCATTTAATAAAAATTAAAAGTAATGGTCAGTCCTTACAATAATTCATGAAGAGTCACGCTTAAATTATCTTTATCTATTTAATTCTACAGGATGAGAATATTCACAATGGTATGAGTCCCGCGTATATAGATAGGTAGATAAATAAAAGAGCTAATAATAATCTGTTTCGACAATAAGACTAGATAGGTTGTATACAAAAATAGGGGTGAAAGAAGAGATGGATACACACAACATGTACCTTAATAAAGAAGAAAAACAGAGAAGAAAGTAAGTAGGTAGGTAGATGTTAATACAATTTACATGGATGAACTAGATGGTTTAAATGTTCACCCACTATCATCATAGTGTACACATGTACCACATTTATGTTCACAAAGCAAAGTCAAGATTATTAACTTCCTTCATTTTTCCTAAAAATTTCACTAATTTTAAGGCTATTGGTATCTAATAGATTATGCCTCATATATTTTCTGATTTTTGAGTAATCAGACCCTGCCAAACACCGGAAAACCCACATGAAATAGATTATCCACCTTTAAAATATTTCCTATAAAACTCATTTTACGTAGGGAAATCAATATTTTCATGAAAAGCTCAAAACTTCACTTTATTCTATTTAAGTAATAAAGTGATATAATAATTATTTTTAACCTTTATTTTTTTAATACAGTATTAAAGCATTTTGTTTTTAACTCGTTCCTTTTGTCACAATAACTCTAATTTAGATAACCTCCTGTAGTAATCACCTTATTCATGGTGAGTAAATCCTCAGGTAATATCCCCAAACTTTATATTTATGAATTTGGTTGCAGAGCTGAATTTTATTTTATTTTTTTAAATTAAAAATCCCACAATATACTCCCTCTGCCAAACATATAATATTAATATCTCGCCTTCATAATAAAATAAATCGTATTGATGAATTATTATAAATAAAATATATGAAATACTTAAAGATATTTATATATGTTTAAAATAAAATAAAATAATTCTCTGGGTTATTCAATTATGACGAGATTAATTAATCCATATATTTAATTAATAAACTTAATTAAATTAATCGAATTCCGCCCGAAGGGGTTTAATTAATATTAATTACATTGGGGTTCGCGCGCTATTCTCTATTATCTTCTTTATTCATTAACCTATCCATTCATCGTTATCAAAGGATCAATGTCTCTCATTCATTTACCAATGGTATCCCACACGTGATATCGTTACGGCTATGGCTAAATGTTATCACTATATTTCTACACATCTTGATGCACATTTTTCCACCTAAAATCGCTTCCTCATAAGCGATACATACAAACTGATTATTATTTTTTCTGCTTGTATGTCCATTTCATATCACGCTATCGCTATCCATTACTAAAATAATAAAAAATTCTACTACCTATTTAATTTTGTGAATAAAACAAAATAAGCTCGTTTATTTTTTCTATTCACAACAGAACGTATTGAAGACTTCAGAAAGATGTTAATTCAAAATTTTCATAATCGAAGACCACAATCCTTTGTTCGTCTAAGAAAATTACAAATGGTTATTCAACAATTATTTGTTTTATCCATATCTGTTTAAATTCAAAGGTTATCCCGTAGGTAGTGCTTACCACCCCAGAAACCGCCACTGAACTCTTCACGAAACTTATTTCGATTTTTCACCAAAGGTGTTCGTTTTTGATTGTTAGTTCAGCTTCTTCGTAAAAACTCGAGAAGGGTAGCATTTATATTCCGTAAAAAATTTTGCAATTAAAATCTTCCGTTTTTTCCTTATTATAAAACCGAATTTCCATTTTTAACCCAACAAGAACAAAATGAAGTTCTTTGGCTTCTAAAACGATAATCGTTGAAGCCCTCACAAAGACCGACGATAACCTTTAGCCGACATGATTTTCAAATTAAAGACTCGGGTATCGCTTAGAAACCTTCCATTATTTTTCGCCTGCAGACAATTATTTGAATGAGCCCCAAATAATTGACTAGGGAACTATACCACGAAGGTACCTTCTCCTAACAACTATCTTCCAAAATCATCCATTCGTCGTCAACTATGATCATAACCACATAGAGCAGTTTATCCTTGGGTTGAAGATGTCTCTTTCAATAACTCGTTCAATCCATAAAAATGATAGTTACATTTCTAACCCGACAAGCTCTCACTCCTTCCAGACATGGACAACTGGTCGAGAAGTCTACCCAATTGTCCTGCGGAAAGAGTTAAACCATTTTAATGTACCTTCTGCCATTAGAATACCAGCCTCCTTATGGTTGCCAACTATGATGGACTGGTGCAAATAATTATTTATAAAACATTATTATCTTCATCACTCAATTTTAACACTAGTGAGGTTTAGCTACTAAATTTTAACCGTGTATTATTGTCTTTGTTTTTACCTCATGACAAAGCACTATTGGCAAGCATGACTTTGCATCTTATATTGCCTGTTAAAAATCCATGATCAATTCATGAGATTTAAAGAGATAGAGAGTATTCAAAGATATTCTCTGTATATCATCTGTTGATAAGTATTACCGTGGTCAAAGCTCTTTCCATATTCAGAAACTCGATGCTGCTGAAAACCTCAGTTGTATTATCTTTGTATTCGCTATCACCCATCATTCTTCCCATTCTCCTTACTTACACAACAATTTATCATCTATTTGTATATCCAAAGAACAAATCACTTACAACTCAGTTTTCCTCTCCTAGAGTCGCAATGAAACCAAGAGGATCCCTTTCCAACTCTTAACATAAAGGGAGATTGGTACTGCACTGTAATTCATACCGAAACGGATTTATGTGATGAATTCCGTGTTCCTATTCGAAGCATTTCCGTATATGTTCCAATGAGACTTTTTGCACTTATATTTTCGTACACATGAACAACTATACAGAATTATCAGAATGCCAAGAAGAAGGCGCAATCCTGTGATAAAACATCAATTAGGTCCATTTATGTGTATCTCAGGAAGTTTTAGAAAGAAGTCAGAATAGATTTCAGAAGATCATCTCAAATTAAAAGAGTTTCTGTCAGGTACCCTATGATCCATATAGCTTTATTTGTGATAGAAGAATGAAATTTTTTTGTCTCCACGGTATTCATTCTAGGATGCAACTGAATAACAGAACACAGATGAATGGGTGGAAGGACCCCGAGAGAGTGAAGATAGTAGAGTTAAAAATAATATTGGATATTGTAATAATAGACCTTGAAAAGACACCACCTCGGACTCTCTGGCAGTATAAAAATGGTGACCTTCTTCACAGGAACTTCTACAAAACAACATTTGGCAGGAGGATCGAAGAGAAGCAAGTAAGAGAATCAAAAAAAGGAAAAGAAAAAGAACCGGACATGAAGGTGCACTGAAAGTTCAGAATGATAAAGAGTAACCAGAGGATCAGAAGAATGGCCAGTACAATTCTCTGCTCAAACCAACCATGAGAAATGTCAATTTTATAAGATTCATTAAATATGTAGTATGAAAGGAGAGAAGTCGAAGTCAAGCAATTTCTCTCACCGGATTCTGCCGTCACTTTAGCCAAGAGAGATGTAAATTAACACTTCCGTACAGAGTCTATTGATGAAACTTTATAGTAGCGACGTAAATACCATGGCCAACAAATAGAACAAATACAAGAAGCATCCACTACTCTCGTAAAGGAAAAAAGCTGTACAGAAGCAAATGTAGCAAGCTGAAATATCTTCTTTCAAAATACAATATGAAGACAGCAAGAGATAAAGAAGACATTTATCAATATCAAGGCCAAGATGATCCATCAAAAACACAAAGTATACAAATCAATATTTGAAAATGGCCCCAAAGAATCAAGAAAGATTGATGTCGCCTGACATCCAACAGGCAAAAATGTAATGAGCCATTTCAACATCTATGCAACAACCTCAAACAACCGCTGATGGTTAGGACAACTTTTAGAGTCTCAGAAAGGATATCCATCCTTAGATCAGATTGAGTTACACAAGATTGTGAAACGATCTATTCTACTTTGATCGATAAGCAATGGCATTGGCCAAAACATGGATTTTATGAACACTAATACAATAATTGGTGGTACCAGTATTTTTCTCAGCTAAAGATATGACAAAATATCGAAGAAATAATACTATTTGGAAGAACTGCAAGCGATGTCAAAGGCATAGAAGTTTCAATCACAAAAACATGACATTGTCGTTTTGAGAAAGAATAGTGCTACCTGCATATCCCCAACCAAGAAGTTACGGAAGAAGAATTCTCGAAGAAGAAATGATGGAGTTTTCTTAAAAATGAATGATAACTTATTGAAAAATAAACAACTGAAATGTTAAGGCGCATGCTGCCCAATGTTCCAAAGATTAGCATATTACAGGCTACCACAAGTCAACCAAATAAAGCCTGAAGAGAGCGACTGTAAACACTAACTGAGTACAGACAATTAGCAAAGAATGGAATGAATTAAAACTTCAAGCAATGTAACTTTATTAAAAAATACAAATTTTTATTAGTTTGGAACAATATGATTTTTAAAAAATGAATGTTACGATAAAAACAAGAGAAGCTGGGTGTAACTTCTGAAAACATAAAGCTTTCTAGAAAGGGATCCTTATTGAGAAACCTTAAGAGAAATAAATGATATCTTTTGGGACATATTATTCACCAATAAAGATATCCGGGTCCTCAATCCAGTATAATATACTTAGCAAAAACACTAATAAATAGCTCGGGACAGTTGAGAATACAAGAGCACTAGGAAATAGGCCCTATAGCTAATCAACATAATAATTTTTAAACACCCAAAACCACATGAAGAACTTGCAAATGTAAGACCAAGACAATAATCCAATATTGGAGATAAAAAGAAAGCTAATAAAATATTCTAGCAAAACTTAGAATGAAGGTGTTTTGGACACAAAGTGAAATCATTGCTTTCTACATATGTTATTTTAATGTTTTATTGAATATGTATGTTTCACCTCATGGTTTCGTGAAGATAAAATAATGGACCCTGGAAACTTAAAGAATTGACACACATGCCTACAATTACCTTTACTTGTTCCTCAACCATTTTATGGTATAAACACATTTATTGTGAAGAATCTTCATGACAAGATTAGAGAATTTGTTTATCTGAACATGAGAAAAGACATTTGTTTCTCAATCAGCCTAGTTTTTCAGATACCGTAGGTCAAGGAAACATTAAGGAAGTTTGTCCAGACTAAAACAGTGTAAGATAAATGAAGATTTGTTGGAACTTTTGTAAATTTATCCTTACATCAAATTTCATTTATTTACTATAGTATAAGAGATAAAGGGACAAACGAAGGTCAGCATCACCATGGTGCGCACGAAGAAAATTAGAAGAGTATCATGAAGCAGCCAGCTTGAAAATAAAATTATCGAAGAGGACAACGAAGAGCTAAAATATAGGTCCCGCTCCGCACATTCTCTCAAGGAGGAACAATTATTAGTTGTTGTTCTATCTATGAGACCATCTCGTCTCTATTTTTATTGCAACTTATTTGTGATTCATCTTAGATTATATCTCGTTTTGTTAAGAGACATTTTGTAAGACTTTTACATAAACAAGCCCTCAATCGTACTTATTATTGTGATTCTTCTCTACCTTTTGGTCGTAAATATCGTACTTTTGAACAGCGTGCTTTTGGAGAAATTTTCGTAGCTTGGTTTGATATTAACTGAAGCTCACACCTTACAGGATCTATACGTCCCTTACGCTTCAATAAGTCATTTCTATCCCCGTGTTTTGAAGTGTTATATATGTTTGCCATTACGTAAGCTTATCATAATTAATTAATAAAAGTATTAAATTTAAATTGCTACGGCACTTGATTAACTGTTATTATTCTAAATGTTTTTCTAAATCGAAGCTATAAACAAATTTAATTAATTGCTCTGTTGCTCTCCCACGACATTTGATTACTTAGTAAAGAATTCTTAATTTTCTTTATTGGTGATCACTTCACTCTTTCTCGTTTAAATATGTTGAAAGATTCTTAATTGCCTTTTATCCATTTAAAAACCATTCCATTCACTCTCTATTATCTAAAATTGTTCTTTGTTTTGGCTATCTTGCCCCGCAAAGCCATATTGTGTAAAAATCCAATCCGAAATAGGGCCATCTTTTTCACTCCATAGCCTAATGGCCCGAAATCCCGCCTGCCTCTCAGCTATTGAGTCCACCATTCACCCAACAAACCCCCGGGATCGAGAATTCAGTCAATATTTTCGCAAGAACAAAAAGCTAAATCATAAAGAGAGAGCCCTTCCGGATACAGACATATATTATGTATCTAAAGGTTGGTTTGTGGTTACCTCACCGTTTCCTCTTCTAACAATTAAGGAAAATCTATGACAACACATATCATTGTTTTTTTTTTTTTTTTTGGGATGGCAAGAACAAGGTTACCTAGCTACACTTCCTCGACAACGACGCCAAAATGTGTACTCAACTTAGTGTTTCAAATTGATATCATAAACACAACCATGGCCAGTAAACTGTTGAAGGCAAGTGCGTATATGTGCCCAGGTATCTTCTTCCATTAAGAAGCTTAGTGTTTAGTTTTTTTGTTTTGTGTTTTTATGCTAAGGGAAAAGAAATAAATTACCGTGTAAAATAAGTTACTGATCACACTAAAACAAATAAAATTTACTATAAACTATGAACAAGTACAGAATAGAAGATGCTAATCTACGTATTGTAAAGTTGATATGAAAAGGGCAACTCATAATATCAACTTAATCACCTATTTCATTAGAGGTATGTTGAACAACCGAGAAAAAGGATTAGTTTGATAATGAGGTTCTCTTTAATAAAATAACAATTAAACATCATAGAGAAAATTATTCTTTGTTAGAATGTAGAGTTGAACATTTTGAGAAAAGATTATCTACAATGTAGTATGAACCCTATGCTAAAATAACTTATGACACTATAATTAACTCATTCTACAACTAAATGTTACTATTAAGCCTCATTCATGGTTAGAGATTTTGAACAACTTGAAAAAAGGTCGTTTGTAAAATTATGAGAATCTTACATAATTACATATCACTAATAACTCAAAATGATATAACTAATTATTTTTCATAGATAATGATGTGTTAGTTGAGAACAAGAGTACCATGGCAAATAATGAGGGTCTTTAAATTAATTAATAAGACCGAAATTGGACTAACTAATAGAATTGTAAATGCAATGAATAACCGAACTAAAATGAAATTAACTCAAGAGCATTTACAACTATATCTCATTCACGTATTAGTGACATATTGGAACAACTCATGATAACAAGATTACATCGTATTATTCGTATGTGTAAGTAAAATGAACAAAGCATGATGCAGAGGATAACCCGTAACCGCGTGTTAAGAACAAAACAGAAAGTTAAAGGTCACTTATCTAGAAAATATGCACAAAGCCTTTCGGATAGTAGTCTTCTACTATCGTATTGGCACACGAATCCTTAACTCCTTAAAGTAGCTTCGTATCATGCACGTTATACTTTTCATT
Organism: Pinus albicaulis; assembly: GCA_034641835.2. Taxonomy (NCBI): domain Eukaryota; kingdom Viridiplantae; phylum Streptophyta; class Pinopsida; order Pinales; family Pinaceae; genus Pinus; species Pinus albicaulis. Next base: position 111,305,587 of record CM076574.1, read on the forward strand.
AGAAGAAAAACGCTCGTGAAGTTTATATCGCCAGCTTTGAACCAACAAAAAATATCAACTAACCGTTTTCGGTTCACTCTAGTTATTTTATAAGCAAACTTTACAATCGTACGAGCAGAACAGGCACAGGTGTCTTTAACTGCACCCAATCAGAACTTTTGTTGAGGACTCGTATTTTTACGAAGACACCGCAGTCCTTATCTCAGAAGTCGTACTTCTTGGTTTTGCTTTTGTCCATGGCACAACCACCGCATTTTTGTTTCACTTTCGTGTAGAGTATTAAGAATGGCGAGGGAGAGTTATAGAGTTCAACCACATGCATCTTTCCTCAAATGACACCGTAACCTTGTGAAGACAGATACAGGAATACAGACCAGCCGCGGTAACGATCTCCATTCGAGCTGTCCTGCTCAAAAATCACAAGACAACAAAACCACAAAAGTATAATAAGTCACTATCGTACGTCTTAAAGTGATTTTAATCATTCCTATTGGTATTTTAGGTCGAGTAATCGATGAAGGAAAGGAATGCAATATTCAGGAAAAGAAAGGAACATATTTTTAAGGCCTAATACTTCCTCATCCACATTCCCAGGAGATTCCCATTCCATAGCCAGTGGATTTTATATTTTCATATCCACTATTATGCCTTTGGAGACAACATGCCCTACCAATGCACATTTGTTCAAAGAAGTCAGACGAGCAAGCTGACATACACCGATGCTCTCCTGTCAGCCTCACTGATTGCATCGCCAAGTGTTTGTAATTTTCTTCATTCTTAGCGAATATATCAACATATCATCAATGAACACAAATAAAAATTTTTTCGAGACAAGAATGTAACACTATTCATCGACATCAAAGAAGTTGACATTTGTCAAACAAAAGGAAATACAAAACTTATTATTCCCATACCGGGTCCGTAAAGTAGTCTTGGCCCTCTATTTAATGCGTAATTTACGTGTTATCCCATCTCAAATCAATATTAGAGAGCAACGCTCCAATAAACTAGTCAAACAAGTCATCAATCCTCTAAAATTGATACCTATTCTTGATGGTCACTTTCTTGTCTATCTACTCCGTAGTCACGGTATAGTCTAAGAGTTCCATCCTTCTTTCTTCAAAACAACATTGTGCACCCACAAGCACATTTGGCCTGATGTATCTTGTCAAGTATTTCCTTCACCATGCTTCTAATTTACGAACCTTTGTAGTGGATTATCTGTAAGGGTGCCTTGATGTTGGTGTGTTTCCAGGTACCAACTCACAGAAAAGTCCACTACTTGTGAGGTATAACCTAGAATTTACAGGAAACACATCCCGAAACTATTGTGTAATTAACATGTTCAAGAATTCGCATCCTCAAAATCCTTACCTTTATCACCGGAAATATGTACCGAAATAACACACACCCTTTCCCCGCGACTATGTTTTTCCCAGAAATGTCACCATTATAATTGATGTTTCCTTCTTCTTACCCCCCGTAAGATCCTTTGTTCTATTGGTTGTCCAAGAACCTAACATTCTTGTCATAATAATCCACCTTGGTCCCATGGAAGACAACTAATCCATACTCAACAACATACCACATGATCCCAATGAAAGCACATTCAAATGTGTTGATGTAGGCATGCACATCCAACTCAAATGCTCAAGCTTCTTACCGAGGATGAACTATTTTCTTAGTACTTGTAGCTAACTACACTAACTAAGATTTTTCATGTACTTATTTACCCTAAACCACACTTTATCCATCATGGAGATTAAAATAACTATAATTGGATCCAAGTTCAATCAAAACAGAAACGACTCCGTATCACAAGCCGTTCATCCATCTCGACATGATGTACCGGTGATATAGCTATTATCCAATGATGTACAGATCTTAAGGAATGTGTTTCTTTCAACATCCCCAACTATCCGTGTCTTGAGCACTATATAAGGGAGGTTCACTACCTTGATGTTGTGAAAATCTTCTCCCCACATGATCTTTTCCAGCTGCATGCACACCGTAAAAGCCTCCTAAACAACCTTATCTCTGCCTCCTAAACTAAAATACCCATCTATCGTATGCAATGAACTTAGGTGGTGCTAATTCTCTTTGTTACCTAACATTCCGAGGTCTTGTTCACTTCTTATCCAATTTTCCTTTTATTAATTTTCATTACCTTTTCCAATATTTCTTATATCATATCTCAGCTTTTCCAATTTCTAAGCACACCTCATTACGGCTTCCTAATGATCTAGATTATCCTTGAAAACTACCGTCAAGAACTCAATCATGAATAAAGGATATTAGATTTCTCTCTTCAACAGCATAATATTCTAAAAACTAAGACCTACTAATGTACCCCTATCGGTCATGTGATCCAATATTCAACCTAAGTAGAATTATTTTTTCCCTTATCATAGTATCTTTAACAGATACTTATTTTAAAATGTCTTCGAACTACCCAAACAAATCATCTGAATTTCCCTGAGATTATTGTATTCTTCCCACCAAATTTCTCGAAGGTTTTTGATTTTAAATATCAATAGATGAATACATAACCTTCACGTTCTATGAGTAATCGTGAAATTTGAAGAATTTATTCATCCCGAGAAACCAGGAAAGTCACAATGTAGACTTTCTAATATCCATCAAACTGTGTGATTTTTTCTTGAACCTAACTAGCAAATATCCCCCTGGCTACCTTCTTGTAAGATGATAATGATGACTGTGTGGTACCACCTAACCAAAAACAGAGAAAGCCTGCTGTCCATCGCTTCTGTTCGTCAAGCATGTATCCAAAAGATCCGCTATCTTGGGCGGTGATCATCTCTATCCAACCTATGCCCACCATGAGACAGTTTCGCTTTTTCAAGACGTTTTCTTCTTTCCATTAGTCATGTCCTATGTCCATGACCGATCCTAAGTGGTCACTTACCTTGCACTTTTGACAAGCTCATATGATGGCCGCATTTACCTTAGTTGCTCTTTTTAATTGCCCGAGTATTTTCATGAAGACCAATGATTATGTTGCCTTCGTTTTTGCAACTTCCCTTATCTCAAAAGCCCACAGTGTGTGAGGGGAGTACCATCACTTCCATGTTTCTCATATGATATAGTGAGAATTTTAAAAGGAATCCACCATTTTTCTAGTCATTCGAGACATATTTTCCTAAGAATATCGTGTCAAACAACATAAACATAAGTCACGAAATCAACATACCTCAATATAGTTCAGTAGTGACATTCGTCTATGTAGATCAACCATATTAACAATAGATGTACAACATCAATAGTATTATATAAAAATCATCCCACTACTATCCTATACATGATTTTTAAGCCAGAAACTATAAAACTAACTATACAATTAATGCACAACAACAGGCAGAGACACTAACATATGCTGTAACCAATCCATATACAACCTATATGTATCCATTTTTTAAGAAAAAAATATCCAACAACAACATCACCAAACTTCTACATGGAAAAAAATCGATAGCATGAAAATACTATGCATACATAAATAAACACATAGACCACAAGAATAATGAACACATATGCTGAATCAAATGGGCAAACACATTACTACTTAGTCCAAGGTTGAGCTATACTGACATCATTTTGTAACCCTCTCCACACTTACTCAAGCTAATCAGTCCACCTGCATAACATGTGATGAAGAGTTACTATGATATGATTAATCTCTCCACAGTGCTTAATGAAGTGAATTGACACACCAAAACAAACTAACTTTCCTTAGAGTTACAGGACCTCAGAGTTGAAGAAACCATTCAGTGCCAAATTCTTGAGCTTAACTTTTCCTTTTAACTGAATTCAAACCTAATTCATTCCCATGACAAGCCCTTTCATGCAACTATAACCTATCTGCCTTCAACAATGTCTACATGCATCATATGAAATTTTTCGTGTTTTAAAGTAATAATTTTAATTTTCGTGCCCACTTTTTTCAGTAGTTAGGACTTAGGCCTTTGTCAAAAATTGATGAATGTATTAAAAGGATAGTTAAATACTAATAAATTACCCTAATGCAAACTTGAATGTAAGTACCCAACATGAGTCATCCTAACTATGGCGAGTAAACATTTCTTCAAACAGCATCATGAATATAATGTATAGGTCATAAAACACATATGAACACAGATACCTCTGTACTATTTTGAGATTTAATACAAAGATATGAATTTCCTCTCAAGAATAGCTATTTATCATCTATTAGAAGTCATTTTGCTCCAAGAAGATTATCTATTACTATAACTAAAATATGAGATTCATAAATTAAGATCATTATGAAACCAAATTATAGACAATATATAATGAGATAACAACAATAATAGAACATTTGTAGAAAATGATGAAATTATGACTATAGTGGATTTAAACGTTAGTTACAACAATATTTTCAAGTAATTACACAAATGAGAATTTTAAGCACGACAAAATTAGTAACTTAAACGACTACTGAATTGTGTTAGATAAAACATAAATTATATACAAGTGACTAAAATAAAAATGACCAAATTTAAACGCTAATTATATAGTGACTAAAATATATGACTAGATAAAGTGAAAAATAATAATGATTATCGCAGAAATGACCAATATAGTTCAACAACAAAAGACATATCGTAAACAAAAAGTGGCCGTACCATATGAATTTATTATTATACAGTGTTTTTTTAATTAAAGGCCCAGAATGTAAAATTTACCTTGACCTGTGTTGTTACATTACCGTGGTCTTTAACCATATGTAGTATGGCACTTATATATGCAGGTTTTAACCATTTGGCTTATAAATTTTGCTTAGTGTTCACCACCCAGGTTTCACATCAAATTGCGGCATGAAACCTTCCACGAAGAACATTCTTCTAGAGGCCAAAATATATTCCCGAGAGAACATAGTTGGTCGTGGCACCGAAGTACTTTTAGCGGTGCACGAATGGCAGCGCTTAAGATAATGCGAAACGCATAAATACCCGCTTTTGCGGCACCGGAACGTAAAGCCAGCGCTGATGCCCCGTGAGCAACATTTTATTTTATTTTATTTTATTTTATTTTATTTTATTTTATTTTAGTAGACAGAGGGACTGTGTAGAGGGTAGAGGGTAGAGGGTCGTAGAGGATTTGTGTAGATTTGGACTGCGATTTCCTATTTCCATGCTGACATTCTGCGACCTCCCAGATTTTGACCTCCCAGGCCTTGTGATTTTGTGATTTTGATTTAAGAAATGGAAAGCTTTGATGAGATTGAGACAAGAAAGAAGAAGTGTCTCGTATCAGACAATGGAGTGTGAGTATTGCAGCAAAGAGTTTGATAGGTAGTGTTCGTAGCATGGAATTTGTAGAAGGCTGATGGGCTCAAGAACACCAAGAAATGGTAAGTTAGAAAGTGATGAACAACAATCATGATGCAAGGTGCATGAGATTTCATGCATGATTGCCTTTACAATTTTTGGGTGTATACGAGATCACATATTCATAAACAAAGAGCCTTCTGTACCTGATGGTGGTATTCGCAGGAAGCATGATGGTAAAAGGTAAATCCATTTTTTTTAAAGCTCTGAAGGGGAGGCCTTGTCCATTAATAAAGAAACAGTAATAAAGCTGAGGCAAAACAAAAGAAATGCACTTTATTGGATGGTGGTGCTAATGATTTTGGCTTATCACTTATATGATTTATGAAAATAAAAAAATAATTTAGAGCAGAGATGTAATATTCAATGAAAAGGTCTTTTATAAGAATTAGTTGGCAGAAAAGAAACAGGAAAAGAAAGTGAAGAATACACAACATGGAGATAATCGAAAAAGTAAAGGTGCTCTAAAATAATAATAATCACAATTACAAATAATAAAACCACCAAAATAGCAACAAAATCAAACACTTGAAAGCAAAGGAAGATCTACCAGGATAAGTATACCCCCTAATCCATACTTTCCTTCATTATATTATTTATTATTGATCGATTCTTGTGAACTCGAATGTTAGGAAGAAGCAATGGAAAGGAAACAGAAGAAGTGAGCTATTGCTGGAAGAGATGGACTCTTTAATGCACAACTAAAGTTGGGACTAGTTAGGTTTCCGTGTAAAATCGCATTCCGCAATAAATGGGTTTACAAAGAAGGAAGAAGATGGAGGAAAACAGTAGGTAACAAAGTCAATTTGTGGGTATGGTTTAAAAGGTAATAGGGCAGAGCTGATTTTGATGAAATATTTATTGTTAAGATGAATTCAATCAAAACCATTTAAGTCTTAATGGAAGATTTAGTATCTGAGGCTTATAGAAGAAAAACTTCTCCATGGAGATTTGGAGGAATATATATACATGTTAACCATAAGGATATGAGGTGGGGTGGCAACAAAATTGCAGTGTTAAAGAAGAGCTTGTATGAAGCTGAAATAAAATTTCCACAGTTGGTATTCAAAATTTGACAAGTTTATGTCCTAATGTTATACTAGATGTCATCTGATCAGGCTATTTTGGAAAGGCAAAATGTTACAAACAGTATTATATTGTTATTAGTATGTAGATGACATGTTTGTTGCATATTCAACATGGTGAAATAAACAAAGCCTAAAAGAAAATTGCACCATCAGGAAGTAAGCGATTGGGTTTTAAAACAAAATCCTTGGTATGAGGATAACTAGAGACAGAAAAAATCACAAATTAACACTGTCTCAGTATGAGTACATAGAAAAGGTGTTGAAAAGATTTAATATGCACAATGCAAAACCAGTTAGTACACCTTTTGCTAGCCATTTCAAACTTAGTAAGGAGATGTGCCCAAAGACCCAAGAAGACATGGATTATATGTCTAAAGTTTCATATGCATCTGCAGTTGGAAGCTTAATGTATGCAATGGTCTGCACAAGGCCTGATATTGCACATGCAGTGGGAGTTGTAAGCAGGTACATGAACAATCCAGGAAAAGAACATTGGATGGCAGTAAAATGGATTCTCAGATATTTGAGAGGTACCACAAATCAAGCATTATGATTTGGTGGTTCAAACATTGCTCTACAGGGATTTGTTGATGCAGATATGGCAGATGACAAAGATAACAGGAGGAGCACTACAAGATATGTATTTACTGTAGGTGGAACAGATGTCAGTTGGGTTTCAAAAATCCAAAGTGTTGTTGCACTTTCAACAAAAAAAGCCGAGTATGTTGCTGCTACAGAGGGTAGTAAAGAAATGATTTGGTTACAAAGGTTTATGGATGAATTGGGTAAGAAGCATGATATGGGAACACTATACAGTGATAGCAAAAGTGCTATTCATCTTGCAAAGAACTCAGCATTTCATTCTAGGACTAAACACATACATCTCAAGCACCGTTTCATACGGTCAAATCAGATGGAGAGTTGAAGCTGGAAAAGATACACACTAGCCAGAATCCTGCAGATATGCTAAGAAAAGTTGTAACCAGGGAGAAACTGAGAACATGCTTAGTTTCAATTGGTCTTCAAGGATGACGATGAAGATGAGAAACAGCCAGGCCCAAAGAGGAGTCATTGTCCAGCAAATGAAGTAGCAGTGGAGTTGCTACAATTAGTCTCCAAGTGGAAGATTGTTGGGTGTGGAGCCTGATTATCTTGTTTACATTGTATCACATCATTGGACCCCTGTACCTTAAAAAGGGGCGGCAACACTGCCCGTAATTAATCGCTGCCGTGGGGGGTCCAGGGGGAGCAACAACGCTTTTCGAAGCCCCCCCCCTGGCGGGGGTTTCGGGGGCAGCACCCCCAAAGCTAAAAATAGATGTAAAATTTCCTTGTAAAAGTATAGTAATTTCTATTCAATCTGGGCCGTTCATTAGGCAAATTATCTGACAGCAGAAGTTCTGTTTAGATTAGGGTTTTTTGCCCTAGAAGGAAACCCCTCGCTTTTATGAGGGCATTGTATTGCGGCTGTGCATTGTATGTGTATTCTCGGAGCGAGAAACAGAGAGGGAGACTGTGAGAAAGAACAGAGGATATTACAACGGATCTGCTATAGGTTTTTTCTTTTCATTTTGCTGGATAATAGAAAGGAAGGACTGGCTGTTCGGGGTGGATGTAGCCCAAACTGGGTGAACCATGTATATCTGTGTCTCTCTGGTTTTATGTGTTTTTTGTGTGCTTGTATTTTCCGCATATTTTATGTATTGCATTGCTCCATAATATTTAATTTTCTAACAAAATGATCACCGGAAGCCTACTAAAAACTGACCTGTGTGGAAAACCCAAAAAATAGCCTTTGCTGATATGCAGGGCAGAGTGTTGAAAAAGTGACTGTTTTTCGCCACTTTGGGGAACCAAATCATCTTCAATTGATCTAAAATTATATGAGTAGATGCCCCTGAAATTATGGCATCCAATGGTACCATTTTCATCCTTTGAGGATGCTTCAAAAAAAAATGGCGATGCCCATGATTTTTAGCAAAGAGCCCAAAAATGTCAAAAGATCAAAACTTGTCGAATTATGCCCAATTTTGGCGAGCATGACCCTCATGGGTTTTCAGAAGCATGCTAAGAAGTGGAGGCCAAAATTTCAAGCCTTGATATGTTTTTCTTCACTTTTGGTGTTGGGCGCGTCTTTTGAGCCTCCTTGAGCTTTTCTTGTGCAGCCTTCAATTTCCATCGAGCAAATTGATTAAGCTTCTTATAGTGCCTGATAATTTTTATTTGAAAGTCCAAATCTCTATTGGCCTTTTCCAAATTCTTCTCCAAGTGTTCATTCACCCTTTCAAGCCATGCTTCTCTATTGTTTTCTATCTCTTGGGTGAATAAAGTAGTAAGAGGAAAAGATTGGAAAAGGGCAGCCTCTTCCTCTTTTTGCTTCTCCAAAGCTCTTCTAAGTCCCATGGTCCTTGGCATCTTTCTCCTTGGTTGATCTTCTTCTTCACTATCATTGAACTTGCCTATGAGTTCTTCCAACTTAATTTGCGCTTTGGAGGCCTCTTCTTGATACTTGATAGCCTGTTTCTCATACACCACCATGTGGACACTCATTTTCTTGTTTTGTGTTTGCAGAAAATGGATGAGGTATTTAGACCTCTCTAGATCCACTCTTAGATCATGAATTTGTTCATCTCTAGTTATCAAGAGAGATTCTAGGATTCTGGCCTCATTTTCACTGTCATCACTGTTTATTTGAATTATGTCAAAGTCTCTCTCTTTCTCATGGCTACTTTCTTCCTTCTCCTTTCCCTAGCTTTGGGTGGCCTTCTTGGTCCTCCTTCTCTTTGGTAATTCAACAATGGATTGCTTGGGAAACTTCCCTTTGCTTCGGAGTGCTATAGTAACATTTGGAGTTACAGTTTGAGCCAACTTCTTTTTTGATGTTCGGGGATTTTTCACCTTCGGAGAAGAAAGCATGGCCACTTGCCTAGGAGAGGCAGCTAGCAAATGATCTATTTTCTCTTTGCCCTTGCTACCCCCCTCATCATCCTTGCCACTGTTTTGACCCTTTTCATGAATGCCTTGACTATCACCTTGCATGTCTCCTTGAGGGCTGCCTTTTTCACTTTTGTCCCTGATTTCTTTAGGAATTTTAGGCTTTGTATCCTCAATGTTTTGTGCTTCATCCTCATCATGTTTGCTACTGTGAGGGCTACCAATATCCTCCTCTTTGTGACTACTGTGTTCCTCATCAAATTGTTCCATTTCTTCATCATTTCCCTCTTCACTGTTTTTCCCTTCTTCATGGTGCTCTTCTTCATCACTGTGCTGCTTTTTATCACTATGATTTTCTTCACTTTTCTCCTCTTCACTTTGCTTTCTTTGACTTTGATCCTCTTCACTGTTTTTCTCTTTATCACTATGTTGCCATTCCTCACTATGCTCTTCTCCATCACTGTGTTGTTCTTCCTCACTATGCTCTTCTTATTGATCAATCCTGGGAGATTTTTTCTTCTTAGGAGTGGGTTTACTAGAAGAAGGAGAAAGAGGATGAGTGGAAGGTGAAGGAAATGTATGGGATGAAGAAGTAGTGGCGAAATCGGGATGTGAAATGAAAGTGTCCCAAGAAATTCCCTTCTTCTCAAGTTGATGGAGAATGACAATTTTGATAAGGGAATGATGGAAAAGACAAGCTGGCTGCTGAGAGGAAGGTCTCTTTTGAACAGTAGAAGCTATCTTTTCAATGCTTCTATGGAGAAAAAAGGGGAGTTTTAGCAATTTGGTTCTTGTGAAGTGCATGAGTAGCTGGACATGGTAAGCATAAACCCGGGAAAACCTTCCCTCGCATGTGAAATATTTCATGATTATCTTTAAGAAGGGAGCATAGCTAGTCAAAAAATATGAAAATGGAAATATGGATGGGCATGCATCCTGATGCTCTGGTTTCAAAAAGGTTTTGTATTGATACGAGTCTAGGTAGCTCTGCTTAAACCATTTTTCTCCAACATATGGAATTTTGGTAGCTCTGGAAATGGATCTAGGATAAAGCTTGAATTCTAAGCCTAATAGATGAATATGTTTCCCTTGCAGTCTTAAAGCAAATAGATGTGTCAAGGGAAGATAAATTTTCACGTCCTTAACCCTTTGACAGAACTCTAAACATCCTACTTCATGAAAGTTAAAAAGTATTGAAGGATGAGCATTTACTTCCTCAGTTGAAAAAGGTACATACCTTTTGTGAGGGCCACTTATGCTATCTTTCCTGGGAGGCATTTTTCTTTGGATACTCTTTGCTAGCTGACCAACACATGCTGATTCAAAGGGTTTTTGAAATAGTTTCCCAACACCACACCTTTTCCTCCTTGCAAGTCACTGTGTTTCTTTGATGCTATCAAACAAGTGTTTTTCAAATGAGAACCAAAATCACTTTGATCACTGTGTTTGAGCAAAGGGTTTAAACAAGATATGTTTGTGGTTTTTGTTTGAAGAGGAGTTTCCCTTTGTTTCGACACAAACACCCTTCCCTTCAAACATTTCTCTTTGTTATCACTATTTTTGAAAGGTAATTAGGGCTCTTTCAAAACTGATAAAACACATTCCTCTATTATTGTATTAATACTTGATACCCACACCAACAAAACTTCCTTGATTTTGACCAAAGGCCCAATCTTCTAGTCACTGTGTATCTCTTTATTTTTAGCAGCCAAACTACCTTTTGTAAACACTGTTAAGACACTCTTCTAAAATGATTCGAAGACCTCTTTAAACTAACTCTGTATTTCTTCTTGCAACTACGGGCGTTTTAGTTATTTCATAGCACAAAGAACACCTTTCAAGATGGCATATTAGCCTTCTCTTTTCACTGTTTCTGTCCCTTTGAAAAACAACAAGGAAACCCTGTAACTTCAAAATTTACCAAGAAGTAAGGAAAATACCTTGAAAATAAGTTTATGGACCTTGTCGATCATTGATTCAGCGTTCAAAGGCGTTTTTAGAGGTCTGGTGGATGAGCGGGACATTTGCAGTAGAAGGCGCCACACAGATGGAGGTGTCGGGTCGGTTTCGGGCACCAGTGACCGCAGGCACAGGCGCGCTATGCGCATCTACAGGCACGCCGCGCTTCCATTCAAACCATTTGTTCGGGCACTCACTGGTGCATAGCATACATCTAAAGGTGCGCTGCACAGAGTTCAAGCACCGAAAATTGAAAAAAATGCCCGACAACTACTTCCTCTCTTCAGTGTGCAGCCAAGGGATGTTTGCTTCGCGGTTTGAAGTTGCTAATGGGCCTTTTTAAATGGTCTCTTTCGCCTTTGAAGTTTGAAAATCTCAAATATATTTACAGCATAGTTTGGAAGGGAGAAATAATGTTGTGCCTGGCTTCCTTTTGAAAACACTCCTATACATAACTTTTTCGAAGTAAAGAGGTTTCTTTAAAAACAAGATCTTTCTCACTGCCTTTTGATTAGGGAAATAACCCCTGAGACCACTAATGTAACTCTTGGCAATTATGACTTTTTCTAATATTTGCTATCGTTTTTGTATACATATGAAAGAACTACTATCAACCACAGCCAGATCTCTTTCTTTGACTATTTGGATGAAGTTTTTTAGCCCAAGTTTCACGCTTATGGCAGTTTGAAGGAGGTTTTTATGAACAGAGGAAATAGGGTTTTGTAAGCACCAGAAAGGTCATCTTTTTTCTTGATGTGAAACATGTTTTTAACCTATGAAAACTCATTGCTTTGTCACTATTTTTCCATTCTGTCCTTCAAAAGGAAAATTGCTCCAGAACCATATCCAAGACTGCTAATGCATCCTTTTCCTATCTCTTGGAAGGAGGTGATTGATTATGCCCATTTTTGAAGTTTTTCAAACACTGTTAGGCACCTTATATTGACATTTCTTTTGAATGTGGATAAAACCTTATTTGACCTCACCAAGCTTTGACCTACATCTGTTCATCAAGGAGATGGCCTTTAAAAACCCTTAATGAAATCATATACAAACAACAGAGTTTGTTCTTATGTACATTAATAGGTCTTTTCTATGACTGTGGTATGTTTTATTTCTTTGAATGTTGTCTTGAACTTGAATCATTGTCTCATAGCCTTCTTTATCCATACTACCTCCGTGTATTCATTTGCAAAGTTATTTTTAAGAAACAAAGCTATTCTACCTTCTTGTCATTTCGATGAGATTGTTCCAAGTTTTGGACATTCTAGCCTCAGATTACCCTTTGAAGAAGACCTTTATGGACAGAAGAAAAACAAAGCTTCTTTAACACCATAATATCACTGCTTGGCCTAGGTTTAACACCAGACTTCAACTCTTAAACCTTCAATTGCTTCCCACTGATTTTCAACTTTGTCTTTTAAACAGTGAACTCACTTAAACACTATTTGAAACACTACTGATATGTCAGTTGTTTCATCCTTTTGGAGGAAGTGGTGTAAACAAGTTTTTAATTCATTTGAAACACTGTTAGTCTCGTGCTCTTTGAATGAGGCTATACCTCTGTTCCCGACCGTCTGCTTTTTAAATGAAGGAGGTCCTTGTCATGTTCCCAACCATCTACTTTTAAATGAACGAGGTTAACATAATATTTTCAAACCATCTACTCTTTATACTGGAGGAGGTTTTCAACATGTGACCCAACCATCTGCTCTTGCTTGGAGGAGGTTGACACAGTCATGACACTTCATCCATTTCTCAAAGTGTGTCATATTTCTTTGTAATACAGATCTCTACTTGGTATATCATAATAAGTAATAAAGTGAAAATTTTACAATATGCTATAAGGGGCATGTTCTGAGATATGTAACCTGTTTTCAGAATATCCTTGTGAACTTTTCAAACCAGAAGCCACATGACTTGTATTTGTAGAGTATTTGCTTGCTAGTCATTACTTAATAACCTTTCTTAACTGTGTTTGCAAAGGCTTATTGAATTTTCTTTCTGACTAGTATTCTTATCCCAGGCTCAAAACAACATGAGAAGCAACTGTCTTCTTATGCTCAGTTTGATAATGTCTTCTGGAAAGCTTGTGCATCTCTGCTTCTGAAAGAGACACTGAAACACTGTAGATCAATATTATATTAGTTTGGCTTTTGAAACATGTACTACTAAGACATCAAGGCCTTTTAGTGGCATGACCTATGGGTGTATCAAGCTTTTTTTTTTGCAGATTAAGCGCTAATTCAGGGTTGGTTGGTATTGAACAAAATATTTTGGCTCAGGATGTTTTTTCCAAGGAAGGGGTTCCCTAAAGCGCCACTATCTAACTTAGGGGCGATCTTGACAGATTTTGAGTATTTTCTTTGGGTAGGATTAGATATCAAAATGACATATGACCAGAGGTAGGGAGGCTGACATTTTATCAACACTTGGATAGTGAATGACTTGGGAATGAGGGTAAATGATAGCAGATAAAATTTAGCTATGACAGCGCATGGATAGGATTATATGACTGGAACTAGATAAGACTTGAAAATTAGGTTTTTTCTCATCATAGGTTGACTGGAAAAATGTAGGAGGACAAAAATTGTTTAGGGGTGTTTTCTAGATGACAGATTTGACAAATTCGAGATCAGCTTTTAGAAAACTTGGCTTAAAAAACTAGTCAACATCAACAGGTGAAAAATACTGATGACTAACAGTGGCTCCATTTAGGGAGGGCGGCTCCTTTTTATGAGGTGTTCATAATTTCAGTTCTCTGGCCTTTGAAGACCAATGCGTTTATCCAATGACGCAAATTTCTTTCTTCCTAGATGCTATTTTTGAAAATTTACAGCATGATTAGCATCAAAGTCATTTCTACCTACCCCGCTACATTTCCTAACATTTTTTCTTCTTTCGGGTGCATTTGGACCAACAACCCTTTGGTATAATATTTTTGAAAAATGACACTATATAATTCTACACTTATATCCGCCAGGAGTTCAGATTAAACTAATGAACTCCTTTGTTTCTCTACCTATGCTAGATCGACTGTCAAGATTAAGCTGTTTGACAGGATGTTATTCTCTAAACTAAAACATGAAATTGAAAAATGACCAAATCAGGATTAGATAGTCTGATTTGTCATGTACTTGTGGCATGAAAGACAAGTTGCACACAAATATTATTTTTCATAAAAATGAAATTTAGAAAAATCAGGGCTAGGATACAAAGTTTGTTTTTCATCCCTGTTTTCCTCTTTGGTTCTGTTTTGAGCATGTGGAACCAGTATCTTTTCCTAGTCTATTTTATTTGACAAGTCAAGCTTACACAATATTGAATATCTCTTCTCTCACTAAATTATCAGTAAATAAATTTAAAACATGTTCAGTTATGATTAGGCTAGATAACTGAACAAGACATTTTGAGCACTAGTAGCGGCATTTAGACTTGCGCGCTTTTAGAGTGACTATTTTTTGAACATGGGGCTTTGTTTCTGTTTTTCAAACTACCCTCTTTTTCTACTTTTCTATTGTTTTTGAGTTTTTTTTTTTTTTTATTTCTTCAAACAATGATATATACAATGATTGAAAATGTGGAACTAGAAATCCTGAAAACGGTGAAACTTGAGCATCTTATCTTCATGAGGATCTCCTACCACTCTTGGTCCACTCACCTCTTGAAAAGAAAAGTTTGGAAAATTTTCTCTTTCAAGCATAACATAAGGATTCATGCATGAATCTCTAAATAACCCCATATCTTCCCGTTTTACTTCTTTATACCTTTGATCTCCACTTCTCCTTTTGTTGTACATATTTTTCAAATAATGCATATATTCTTTGTCATTTTTGAAGTATATGATGACATCATCAAGGTACATCAGAATGCAGAAATTCAGAACTAGAAACATGGATTTTAGGAGCATGTTTTTGGTGTCTGGTGGTTTTGAAATTTTTGGTTTGAAGATGGAACTACTTCCAGCATACTTGAAAAATTCTTTGAGTTGTTCGCTTTGCAAAGGAATTATTCGGTGATACCCTGAAACATCATTTTTTAAAGACACATGATTAGAAGCACCTATCATTTGTATAGCATGTTATTGAGTAGGAAGGATATAATCTCTGTCCCAAGGGTGTGTATTTGTGTTTCTAAAATCAACACAGATCCTATGTCCAGCTGTCTTGTCTTTGATTATTACTGTTTGGTCAAGATTTTTGTATTTTCTTTTGTCGAAGTTGTTTCTTGGAGTAATGGCAATGTCATAGTGCTTCTCACTCTTTTCTCTACATGTAGTAGTATCTTGAACAATCTTGAAAATTCTAGCAGTTCTAAGTCTTTGGTAGAGTAGCAGAATGTTATCTAGTTCAAACAACTTAGGTATATTTGGACTTCAATCATCATATCCTTTTATAAGAAATTTATCAGACATTTTTTCTGGATTTTTAGCTATTGTGGCTACAATCAAGGTTTCATTTGAGGGGGTAGATTTATGAGATGGTAAATATTTAAGGTATGGTAAGAACATTAAGCTTCCCTGCCCCTGATTTCCAAAGAGGTTTGTAATATGCAAGTCTTCTAATGCCTCTGTTCTGAAAAATTCTCCTGATGTTATTGCTGACGTTTTTTTATGGTTTGAGCAATTTTCTTGATGGTATATAATTTTTTGTGCTTCCTGCTCTACTTCTGTTTCAAGTGGAATGAAATCTCTTCCCTCAAGACATAACTGCTCATGGTCATGATAATTTTGAGTGTCCAGCTCATCATAGAGAACCTGGGGTGGCTGATGTGGTGTGCCTAAATTTGTTTCAAATTCTCCTAATTATTCCTCAATTTCTTCGTCACTATGTAAAATGAAAGAATTTAGATCAGAATGCAAGGAGTACATTAGGATTTTATCTGGCCTTTCTTGGCTGTTGACCATATATTTCATGTGTGACTCCCAATAGAGTATTCTAGTTTGGTTAAAAATGGGAATGGTGGTGTAGGACATATCAAGTTGAATATTTCCCTGAAGCTTGGCTCCCCAAGTTCTGGATAAAAGAATTCTGTACTTGGGAGGGATGTCTGCTACCACTATGTCCATGATTAGGTGTTTTGCAAGTATTTGGGCCAAACTGAAACAAATTTCTTTGATTAAGCCTAGACACTTGACTCTACTTGAATCAAATGAATATAAGTCTTTATAAGTTTTTGTTATTTCTAGGCCTAATCTTTCCATCACAACCTTTGGCATGAGATTATGCGAGGCCCCAGAGTCTAGCATGGCATTGTGTAGGATTTGGTCAGGTATATTTAGACTGATGTAAAAGGGAAGAGTGGTTCCTTCTTGGAATTTCCCTTC
The DNA here is from genome assembly GCA_034641835.2 of Pinus albicaulis. NCBI lineage: Eukaryota > Viridiplantae > Streptophyta > Pinopsida > Pinales > Pinaceae > Pinus > Pinus albicaulis. Next base: position 111,322,260 of record CM076574.1, read on the forward strand.
TATTTTTGGACCAAGCAACACTTCATGGGTGTCATCAGCTAGATTTAGGGTGTTTTCATATTTTCCTATATTCAGGACCTTTAGCTCTTGGGATTTGTAAGAGCTTTGGGTGATAAGTTCAGAGAGAGACATGGTGATCTTTATTTTGGCGATTTATCTTTCAAAACTGAAGGGTGCTTGTAGTTTAGATAGGTTTGCTTCAGTTTTTTCAACCATAAATTTCTCTATGTTCTTAATTTGCTGACTTTGGTTCGGGATTTTGTTCAACACAGCTATCTCAGGAATCTTGGTAGAGGTACTAGGAAGATCTGGGCAAAGGCTTGTCTGAATAGCTTCATCTTTGTTTTGGTCAGTTTTCTTGACCACGATTTTGTTGATATTCACTGCTCTTTTAAGGATGGTATCAGGGGTTTTAGTAATAGCAGTGTTTGAGCTACCTTTCTTGGAGTTTTCTTGGTTTTTTCTACTTCTAAGATCATACTTCCTGTGAGCTTCTATTATGGCGTTATGAAATCCTATAGCAGATCTTCGGGGTCCTCATAGTTGGTTTCATTTTTATTTGGGGAGAAGAAAGCTTGTTCTTCTTCTGTGAGGTAAACCTCGCCCTCGTTATCAAAACCTATTAGTTTTAAATGAATTTCAGCAATGGGTTCTGTATCCCTCTCTTCTTCATCAACATAGTTTTCATTGAAGGGTGGCTTGATTTGTTGGTCACTTTCCCTTGGTTTATTTTGAGACTGGTCACTCCTAAATTTTTAGTTCTAGTTCTTGTTTTGACGGTTTGGCTGGTTGTCCGTAAGAGGTGTCTTTTCACTTATCTTTTCTCAGATTTTTGCCATGGATCTAACCAGGTCATCTATTCTAGGATCTGAGGAAGATACTGAAGGGGAAACTTCGTCATGGTATGTGACTTTATTCTCTGATCTCATCCTAGCTCTCTTTTCAGCTAAGTTGGCTTCTGCACTCATAGCCACTTTTTGCATTTCCTCTAAGGTTACGGGGTCCTTGTCTCTTAGTTGATAAGTCATGTCTGTGTCGAAGACTTCGGGAAACTTCGCTAAACACTGTTGAACCTAGTCAAGCGAGAAGGCATTATAAACACTGTTGAACCTAGTGCAGTAGTCCCAGACACTTTCCCCATTATTCCTTTTCAGATTTTTATACTCAGAAAGGATTTGAATAGGGTTTTTTTCTGATTTCCCACCTATTTATGAAAGTATGGTAGAGTTCAGGGAGATCTTGTATACTGTTTGGAGTTAAGCTCCTAAACCATTTTTTGGGTTCTCTGCCCAGGCTTTGGGCAAACATCCTCATTCTTATGGTCTTGTCTTCTATTTCCATGTATTCAAAGGCATCACTAATTCTATCTACATGTTGTTGGGTGATATTAGCCTCAACTCTGGTGAAGTGCAGGATTTTGGATTAGTAGTCATGTTGTAAAGGTGCCAAAGACTGTGACAACACCAAGGGTGCATACCAAGCTTCCATGGAGGGAGATAATGGTTGATTTACAATATGAGGGCTTATAGGATGAGCTAAGGTGATTTTAACAGTGGTGGTTTGGATGGGCGTGGTGGATGTACTCGGACTTGTGAAATGATTTTGAGCAGATTTGGGATGGTAGGAGCCAAAGTGGTGGAGAAGATGAAAGTCGGAAGGTGTAGTAGGTGAGGCTTCTCTACTAGGACTCTGTTACAAATCTAAGGGCTCAAGATCGTCAAAGTTGATTTTACTTTGTGACTTTCTTCTAAAAATGGTTTTAGCTGATTTTAAGTCAACTAGGGAATCATGCAGGGATGTGAGATGTTCAGTTATAGATCTTGCTTTATAGATGGACCTATTGGTAGCTAAGTTTCTAGTTTCAAAAGTTTGCCACAAAATCTTCTCTGTGTTATGTAGTATGATAGGGGGATTTGGGTCTCGATGAGATCTGGTATTAATTATTCGTGAAGCCAGATTTCGAATTCAGATTTTAGAGAGGATGGTATTTGTGATTGTGTTGGATGGATGGCCTCTCTAGGGGTTTCGCTAATGTGAAGAATGGTCAAAACAAAAATGAAGGCTAGTGGAGTCGCTAGGTGGATTTCTTTGTGATCTATGGTCCACCACCAATATTATCAAAGATGCTTTCGGGAAAAAATTTTCTTAGCAAACTTTGAGGTGGAGACTTGCAAGAAAGACTTATCACTTAGTTTCAATAGTTTGCTAGACTGTTTGGACAAACTAATGGTTCTATTTGAAAGTTTATTCTGTTTATTTCCTATGTTTAGGTGAAGCTTTCTTAATCGCTAATTTATACTTATTTTTCCATTGATTACAAAGTTTGCACCATGAATTTTAAGTTTTGGAAAGGATGAGTCAACAGAAAAGTATGGTTTATGAAATTTTTGGTTTTTATGGATTTTTTAGGCCTACTGGAGGCTAGTGGAGTCACTAGGTGGATTTTTGGTTGTTTTTATAGAGATGTACTTATGGTCCACCACCAATAACTAGGAAAATCCAATCTAGAGATATTTTGGGGTTTTCTGAGTTCCTATATGTAGCCCTAAGGTTTGGAAGAGTTTCCTATAACTGAATCATCATTTTGCTAAGATGGTGAAGGAGCTAGTTTCTACTCTTCAAACAATACCTAATTTTTCTAATTTTGACTGAGATTTTTAGAGATCCTAAGGGATACCGAGGATTTTTTTATTCAAATTCCCACCATGATCGCCATTATGTTAGTGAGCAGTGGGATAAGTCCACAAGATAGTATTATTAAAGCTTTATGAAGGTTTAGGTAATCTATGTTTGTTTATCACTCAGAGTCCCACCGTGATCACCATTATGTTAGGGTCCTATTATTTGGCTGATTGGCAAGCCAAGTGAGAGGGTAACAAAAAACCAATCTTTGGAGTCCAAGGACCTAGCCTTCCTGGACTCAGAGAGGGCTCTCTCTATTTGTGTAAGGGATATCTATGTGTTTTGCTTCTTATGTTTCTGATTTTAGGCTAGTTGTGAAGTAGGTTTTTGTTTTGTATTTTAGGGTTTTGAGGGAGGAACTGATCAAAGACTAAGATAGATAAAAATATTGTCAAATCAACTGGGCTATGGGGTCAAAAAGGTCAAGAAAGCCTCAGATGGTGATATAAGGTATGTTGAAGGGCCGATTTGACGAAGGTAAAATGGATCTTAAGGTAAAATGAAGTGGGATGGACACTAAGTTTGTGAAGGACAAAGGCTTTAAAACATAAATAGTTCAATAGAAAACATTTATATGGTAGGGCTAACCATTAATCATGATCAATATAACTACAAACTGATAAATGCATAGAAATAAACATTCAAGCAATACATAGAGATATATGACTCTCTAACTTTAGGAAATTGATATCAGAGTTTGGGGAAAGACAATTAAGACAAACAAATAACTCAAAGCACTATGAGGAAATTCCTAGACATAGCATTTCAAGCTATCGGGCACTTTGAACTAATATTGCAGAGTTTTAGGCAAAGAGCAAGATCGATACAAGACCTCTATGGTTCAACTAGGACAATCAAACATTCAAAGAAAGGGTTTTAGAGGTGGAGCTATGACTAGCCATGAGTAAGAAGGGCATACCGTGAATCATACTTAGCATGCATAAAACCATAAATGAAACAAGCAAACAATTTCTTCAATGAACAAAGAGCAATTAATGATTATTTGATATGACTAAGAAGGAAGAAAACATAGAAGCTATAAAGAAACAGGAAATCTGAGGTGCCTCCAAGGGCATGTCTCAAATCTATTATCTACTGTCTTATAGCAAGAAAGAGCATGAAATATGTATGAAAACTATGAAGCATAATAGAGAGGGACACTATACCATTTTACCAAGTCAAGGAATCCAACAACAGTCCTCTTTCATCATCCAAAACATTCAAGAAACTATCCAATGCATGAGACGAGTATTTCTTCCAAGCTTGTATAACCAGATATTTCTCTATATCATCAAGTTCAGCCTTATTTACAATGAAGTCTCTTGAAATATATAGGCCAAGATGAGGGAAAACCTCCTAGTGCAACTAGCAAGCTCATTGGCTCATTAAAAATATCTGATTTTGTCCTTGAGGCTTTGCAAAGCCCAAGGCACAAAATATCTATAAAAATATCCTAAAAATGCTAAAAAAATAAATTAAATTGAATTTTCCTAACTGTAAATGGCCAAAAAAGGCTAAACGCACATTAGGAAAAGCCTCTTCAGAAAACTTCATTTTTTACAAAAATATTTCAGAAATATATCAGCAGAAAATCCCCTATCTTGTGGAGAAATTTTGGAGCCTTCCTAACGTTGAAATGAGGCCCGTGATGTATCGTTGGAAAGATCTAGATGTCTAGTTTCTGAAAATGAATTTTTTTCTCCAAACAGATCACTAGAAGCCTACTAAAAACTGACCTATGTGGAAAAACCAAAAAAAATAGCCTTTGCTGATATGCAGGGCAGAGTGTTGAAAAAGTGACTATTTTTCACCACTTTGGGGGACCAAATCATCTTCAATTGATCTAAAATTCACTGAGTAGATGCCCTAAAAATTATGGCATCCAATGATACAATTTTCATCCTTTGAGGATGCTTCAAACACAAATGGCAATGCCCACGATTTTTAGAAAAAATGCCCAAAAATGTCAAAAAACCAAAACTTGTCGAATTATGACCAATTTTGGCGAGCATGACCCTCATGGGTTTTCAGAAGCATGCTAAGAATTAGAGGCCAAAATTTTAAGCCTTGATATTCTTTTCTTCACTTTTTGTGCCGGGCGCCTTTTTTGAGCCTCCTTGAGCTATTCTTGTGTAGCCTTCAATTTCCATCGGGCGAATTGATTAAGCTTCTTATAGTGCCCGGTCATTTTTTTTTTAAGGTCCAAATCTCTATTTTCCTTTTCCAACTTCTTCTGTAAGTGTTCATTCACCCTTTCAAGCCATGCTTCTCTATTGTCTTCTATCTCTTGGGTGAATAAAGTAGTAAGAGGAAAATATTGGAAAAGGGCAACCTCTTCCTCTTTTCGCTTCTCCAAAGCTCTTCTGAGTCCCATGGTCCTTGGCCTATTTCTCCTTGGTTGATATTCTTCTTCACTATCATTGAACTCGACCATGAGTTCTTCCAACTTAATTTGCGCTTTGGAGGCCTCTTTTTGATACTTGATAGCCTGTGTCTCACACACTGCCATGTGGACACTCATTTGCTTGTTTTGTGTTTGCAGAAAATGGATGAGGTTTTTAGACCTCTCTAGATCTGCTCTTAGATCATGAATTTGTTCTTCTCTATTTATCAAGAGAGATTCTAGGATTCTGGCCTCATTTTCACTTTCATCACTGTTTATTTGAATTATGTCAAAGTCTCTCTCTTTCTCATGGCTACTTTCTTCGTTCTCCTTTCCCTTTCTTTGGATGGCCTTCTTGGTCCTCCTCTTTGGTAATTCAACAATGGATTGCTTCGGCAACTTCTCTTTGCTTCGAAGTGCTCTAGTAACATTTGGAGTTATAGTTTGAGCCACTCTCTTTCTTGATGTTCGGGGCTTTATCACCTTTGGAGAAGAAAGCATGGCCCCTTGCGTAGGAGAGGCAGCTAGCGCATGCTCTATTTGCTCTTTGACCTTGCTACTCCCCTCATCATCCTTGCCATTGTTTTGACCCTTTTCATGAATTCCTTGATTGTCACCTTGCATGTCTCCTTGAGGGCTTCCTTTTTCAATTTTGTCCCTGCTTTCTTCGAGACTTTTAGGCTCTGTATCCTCAATGTTTTTTGCTTCATCCTCATCATGTTTGCTATTGGGAGGGTTACCAATATCCTCCTCTTTGTGATTGTAACTCTGTTCCTCATCAAATTGTTCCATTTCTTCATCATTTCCCTCTTCACTGTTTTGCCCTTATTCATGGTGCTCTTCTTCATCACTGTGCTACTTTTCATCACTATGATTTTCTTCACTTTTCTCCTCTTCACTTTTCTTTCTTTGACTTTGATCCTCTTCACTTTTTTTCTCTTTATCACTATGCTTATTTTCCTCAATGTGCTCTTCTCCATCACTGTGTTGTTATTCCTCACTATGCTCTTCTTCTTGATCAATCATGGGGTATTTTTTCTTCTTAGGAGTGGGTTTACTAGAATAAGGAGAAAGAGGATGAGTAGAAGGTGAAGGAGATGCATGGGATGAAGAAGCAATGGTGAAATCGGGATGTGAAATGAAAGTGTCCCAAGAAATTCCCTTCTTCTCAAGTTGATGGAGAATGACAATTTTGATAAGGGAATGATGGAAAAGACAAGCTGGTTGCTGAGAGGAAGGTCTTTTTTGAATAGTAGAAGCCATATTTTCAATGCTTCTATGGAGGAAAAAGGGGAGGTTTAGAAATTGGGTTCTTGTGAAGTGCATGAGTAGCCGGACATGGTAAGCACAAACCCATGAGAACCTTCCCTTGCATGTGAAATATTTCATGATTATCTTCATGAGGGGAGCATAGATGGTCAACAAATATGAAAAAGGAAAGATGGATAGGCATGCATCCCGATGCTCTGGTTTCAAAAATGGTTTGTATTGATCTGAGTTTAGGGAGCTCTTCTTAAACCATTTTTCTCCAACATATGGAATTTTGGTAGCTCTAGAAATGGTTCTAGGCGAAAGCTTAAAGTCTAAGCCTGCTAGATGAACGTGTTTCTTTATGTACTTAAAGCAAATAGATGTACATGGAAGACAACTTTTCACCTCTCGAACCCTTTGAATAAAAACTCAGCCATCCCACTTCATGAAAGTTAGGCATCAAGGATGATACTTACTTCTCAGCTTGAAAAGGTTCATACCTTTTGTGAGGGCTATCATTATCTTTCCGGGAGGAATTTTTCTTGATACTTGTTACGACCAACGTTGTGTCGATTCAAAGGGTTTCTCGAAATAGTTTCCAACACCACACATTTTCCCTCGTTGCAAGTCACCGTGTTTTTGACCATTAAACAAGTGTTTGTCAACAGAGAACCAAAATCACTTTGATCACTATGTTTGAGCAAAGGGTCGTTAAGAGGTTGCCTAAAGCTTTTTGCTTCAGAAGAGGAATTTCCCTTTGTTTTGGAAACACCCTTCCCCTTCAACATCGCTTTTGTTATCATTGTTTTTAAAAGTGTATCAGGCCTTTTCAAACTGATAAACACTTTCTCCATTATCAGATTACTTGATATACTCATATCACTAAAAATTCTCGATTTTTGACCAGCAAGGCCCACCTCTAATCACCTACTATCTTTGTTTTTAGCAGCCAAATCAGTTTTTGCAACACTGAGATAATCTTCAAAATGAGTTAATGACCTTTAAACTAACTCTTTATTTCTTCACAATTATGGGTGTTTTAGTTATTTCTACAGTATAAAGAACACCTTTCAGATGGTACATTATTCTTCTCAACGCTTTCATTCTAAAACAAACAAGGAAGCCCTTTAACTTCAAAATTTACCACATGCAATAGCACTTTAAAATAAGTTTATGGACCTTGTTGGATCATTGATTCAGAGTTCAAAGGCATTTTGGAGGTCTGTGGGACGAGCTGTCTATTTCATGCAGACAAGGCGCCGCGCACATGAGCCGCTGTGTTTGTTTTCGGCACCGGTGACCGTTAGGGCATTGGGGTGCTGGCCGGGCGTCACATCTATAGGCAGCGCGCTCCTTTTCAAACCCTTTGTTCAGCACTCATAGGCGCATCGTGCACATCTACGCGGTGCATGCCGCATGAAGTTAAAGCACCGAAAACTTGAAAAGTAAACACCCATAACCATTTTCTTCGTTGGTGCAGCCAAGGATGTTTTTCTTCGTGTTTGGGTTAATGGGCTCTTTAAATGGCATTCTCATTGAAGTTTAGTGCTTTGGGATATATTTGCATCATAGTTTGAAGGGTGAAATAATGTTGTGGGTCAAGCCTTTTTGAAAACTCTGTACATGAAATTTTCTAAGTAAAGAGGCTTTAAAACAAGATCTTTCTCAACGTCAGTAATAGGAATAACCCCCGAGACCACTAATGTAACTCTTTGAAATTATGACTTTTTCTAATATTTTCTCGTCCTTTTGTATACATATACAAGAACTACTATCAACCACAAATTTTTTGTGATTCTTTCTTTGACCATTTGATGAAGGTTTTAGGTCCAAGTTTCACTCTCATGGTAGTTTGAAGGAGGTTTCAAGGAACAGAGAAATGGTGGTTTGGAAACAATTTAAAGGTCATCTTTTTCTCGATGTGAAATAGGTTTTTTAACCTATGAAAACTCATTTCTTTGTCACCGTTTTTCCATTCTATCCTTCAAAAGGAAAATTGCTTCTAACCATATCCAAGATTGTTGATGTATCCTTTGCTCATCTCTTGAAGAGGTAGGATTGATTATGCCCATTGTTGATGTTTGGTTTCCCAAATGACTGTTAGGCACTCATATTGACATTTCTTTTGAATGGATAAACCTTTATTTGCACTCCATCAAGCTTTGACTTCACATCTGTTCATCAATGAGGACAGTATTTAAGAACTTAATGTAATCATATACAAGAATAGAGTTTTTCTGCGTACATTAAAAGGTCTTGTCTATGACTTGGTATGTTTATTTCTGAATGTTGTCTTGAACCTCAATCATTGTGTATAGCCTTCTTTATCCATAATTGCCCTATGTATTCATTTGTAAAGGTATTTTAAGAAACAAATATATTCTACCTTCTTGTCATTTCCTCAAGGAGATTGTTCCAAGTTTTGGACATTCTAGCCTTAGATTACCCTTTGAAGAAGACCTTATGACGAAGAAAACAAAGCTTCTTAACACCATAATATCACCGCTACCTAGGTTTGTTAACAATTAGAATTCAACTCATAAACCTTCAATTGTTTCCTACCTATTTTCAACTTTGTCTTTAAATGAACTCACTTTGAACACTATTTAAACACTCATCGATATATCAGCTTGTTTCATCCTTTTGGAGGAAGTGGTGTAAATAATTTTTTAAGTCATTTGAAACAATGTTGTCTCGTACCTTTTGAATGAGGCTATACCTCTATTCTGGACCCTCTACTTAAATGAAGGAGGTTCTCTGTCATGTTCCCAACTATCCGCTTTTAAATGAAAGAGGTTAACATAATATTTTCAAACCATCTTTCTTTACACCGGAGGAGGTTTTCAACATGTGACCCAACCATCTCGCTTCGTTTGGAGGAGGTTAGCATTAAATATGACACTTCATCCATTTCTCAAATCGTGTCATCTTTCTCTTTGCATGATATCTCCTCGCTTTGGTATATCATAATAAGTAATAAAATAATGCGATAATATACACAAGTATATGTTCTGATATGTATCCTGGTTGTCGTAATATCCTTATGAGCTTTTCAAACCAAGCCACATGACTTGTATTTAGAGTAGTTTCTGCCAGGCCATTACTAATAACCTTTCTTGACCAGTGTTTGCAGAGGTCATATTGAATTTTCTTCCACTTCAGCGTTTATCTTATCCTAGGCCCAAGACAACACAGAGAAGGCATTCTTTCTTAAATGTTTAGCTCTCGATAATGTCTTCTCGGAATACTTGTGTATCTCTCGTCGAGAGACATCAAATACTCATAGATCAATATTATACTGTGCCTGGCTTTTGAAACATGTACTACCGAGACATCAAGACCTTTAGGTGGCGTTACCTTCATGGGTGTATCAATCTTTGTTTTTGTATATTAAGTGCTAATTCAGTAATGATGGCATTGAACAAAAAAGATTATGGCTCGTATTGTTCTAGCCAAGGAAGGGGTTCCTCAAAGCGCCACTATCTAACTTAGGGGTGATCCTGGACATTTTGAGTATTTTCTTTGGGTAGGATTAGATCCTCAAAATTACATATGACCGCAGGTAGGGAGGATGACATTTCAACAACACTTGGACAATGAATGACTTGGGAATGAGGGCAAATGACAAATAAGGGAACCTTTAGCTTATGATAGCTCATGGACATGATTATATGACCGGAACTAGATAAAACTTGACAACTAGGTTTTTTCTCACTACAGGCTGACCGGAAAGGTAGACAAAAAGTTTTTAGGTGTTTTCAGATGACAAATTTGACAAATTGGGAGATCAAATTTCTGTGAAAATTGGCTTAAAAAACTAGTCATCATCAATGTGAGAATTACAGCATGACTAACACATCCCCGGTTTCATCACTGTTTGTTTAACTGCAAGACTACTAACTGGAATCAAGGTAGACATGTATACAGATGCCCCAGTGAGGGCCCCATACAAGTCTCGATAATGACGTTAATATTTTGCCTAATTGTTGGTCACCGCTGGAAACCCATGCACATGCCGTTGAACAAAGTAGTAGATCACTGTGGTGATAGATGACCCGGTGGTTGTGTAAACTGACGTGAGACCATCGCGATGCTCCACTCAACAACCGAAATAGGGTTCAAAGCTGGTGATCCATGGTGATATTTGAGCACGTTTTAGGTTTTTTTGGGTCAAAAATATTTTGGTGTTGGGGTTTGTGTACTCTCTAACTCTAGGGACAAGGGCTTTTGGGCCCTTGTGGGTAGAATTGATGAGGTAGAGGGTCAGTTGGTTGCTATTTAGGTAGGTATCGTTTGTTCCATACATGTATGCTCGCTCCGCAGGCAATGTTTGATGACATAGGGCCCTTTCCATAGGGTTTCAAACTTTCCTAGCTCCTATGATTCTTTGGTAATCTTCATAGTGAAGGACTATTCTTCATTAAATGACAGGGGGTGATGTGGTTGGCCGAATGATGCTTTTACCTTTTCGTGGCCTATTGGCAGCGATTGGCACCGTTTTCGTCAAGCAGCTCTGCTGTACTAGGCACCGTTCTAGAGGTCGGGTGGTGCTATCCAAGACTTTGCTGTCAGACAAGTTAGATTCACGTTCTATGGGAATCACGCTTTCATCCCACATGCTAAGTGGAAGGATAAAAACCAATGGAAATTCTTAATCGTCATGGCGATATGCTCATTGTGGCGGAAAAGAGCATGTCGCTATTGATTTTGTGGCTGTCGTTCATAATCGTAACATAGTTTTTGAGTAATTTGTTAAATGTACTTACTTGTCCATTGGATTGAGGATAATATGGTGAAACGAATTCATTGGTGAATCGAGATGATGAGACAGTTCTCAACACTTTGCTGGGCGTTCGTGGTTTTATATTCACCGTCTTGGGGATGCCAATTGGTTATCACGGTTGAACAGAATCGAGTGACGTTTCGTTGTGTTTTCTTATGTGGCATGGCTTCGGCCCACTTAGAAATAACCATTGTACCATCAAGGATGTATTTATGGCTTCGTACGAGGCTGTTGGCGTCGGTTAAAGGCCACCCCCATATTTAAGGTAAGGGGCCGGCTACGATGACAGACGCAGGAACGAGCGGTGCCTTCGGCCTTGTGTGGAAAAGCGCTGGCACTTCTCGTTGCTATTTTGACCGTCAGACAAGGAAGCCTCGAGAATAGGGAAAGCCAAAAGCATCCCTACTTGTAGGACTTTTGGGCAGCTGGGCTATTCCCGGGATAGTGGTGACCACCGCATGCATTTGTGTGGCAATCGTTCAGAAGCCGTCGATTGGGAGTGAGGCATTTCCGTAGGACTGTATCGATGCCCTCTCCTATATAGGAGATTCCTATGAGGAGGTATCAAGGGTATTGTTGGCTTATGCGCGTCGGTCATCTCTCATGTGAGGTGAGGTTTGTAATTTTGGGTTCGAAGAATAGGCGAATATCCCCATACCACGGTTGTCGCTGCCACAAAGAACAAAGTTCATCCCGAGAATCATTTACTGGTGATCCTTTGGAATCTCTTAGGAGGTGGTACGAAATCTGCTAGGCAAGTGCCCTTTTTTCGAGAGTTTAAATCAGAATTATTTTAGAGACAATGACTATCCGGGGCCGTTAATACTTGTGGTTCATTAGTCGACGCGTGAGAAGGTATTGATGGGATTAGTATCTCGCTATGGGTATTTTTTAAGATGATGTAATGATGAAGTTTACAATGCATGGATTACTAGGGGAAATTTTTCCTTCGGGATTATATCTCCAATCTTCGGGGTCGTGATATGGTTTTATCAGATGTAATAAATTACGTGCCCTTCCATCTAGGCCTTCCGAACGAATACTATGCACACCTTCGAGTCAAAGGATGATAGACATATGACAGAATCCTTGTTATAGTCGCAGGGACCGATGAGTGGTGCTAAAGATATGTTTCTTTCAAAGCATCAAATGCTTGTTGGCATGATCATCCCATTTAAATGTAGGATTTCATGGTGGAGGAGGCACAGGAACCCTGTTGTGGCGTAACTGGGACAAAAAGTCGCAAATTGGTTTTCCCTGTGCTTGAAGTTGTACCGAGGGTTCGAGGTGGGGGCCTCTTTAATGGCTTGAAGCTTTAAAGGATCAACTTGAATACCTTGCGGGACACAATAAAACATACTAGCCTTCTTGTGTTGATGCTACACAACACAATTAAGAGGGTTTAAGCGCAGTTATTAACGATCGTTGGAATACTGGGGCCAGGTATCGGTCGAGATGGTCGTAGTGCTTTTGGAGCATACCCGTAAGGTCATCCAAATAGGAGAGTGACAAGGTCCGCCAGTCATGAACACAATTTATGGCCCTTGAAGGTAGCTCCAAATATCTCTTTAGCTAAAATGGTACTACCTAGTATGCAACGTTCGAGGGTGGTGAATGTAGTTTTATACCGATCCGAGAACATTTGTATTTGAATATATCCTGAGAACCCATCCATAACAGATGGTGGCCTTGTAGCTGCCGTGCGCATCGATAACTTGGTCGATGAAAGGGGTGGGATAATTGTTCGAGGATGTTTGTCTAAATCTCGAAAACTGCGTACACGTACAGTCTTATTTTTCATGACGGAATAGGGTTATAAACTCAATATGCAGGCCATGGGGCAGATAACCTGCTTTGTGAATTTATCGATTTCTTGTTTTATCGTTTCCGCCTTTGATGGCAGCCAGACGACTGCCGGCGCACTGTGCTGGTGCTCCATTCAAGTAAGCGATGGTGCTCACGATCGCGGACTCGTTTTCTTAGGTATTTACAGATATTCCCATGAAGATATTCGATACTTTGTAATAATTTTGTGAGCAAGAGGTCACTCTCTTCTCATGAACATGTTGTCCCCGGCGAGACTTTCTTCGACTTTTGACGTATTTCGAGATGCGATATTCACTTAGATGGTCGTTAAAATATTCAACATGTTGTTTTCCTTGAATGAACTCAAAGGCAGATGGGGTTTTTAATCCAGCTTGGACCTTCTTAATGTAGCAGAAATTATTGATTCATCACATAGATCTCTCCGGTTCGATTGTTCGGACCGGATCGACCGCTTCTCGAGATGAAATGTTGATCGGTGATGCACCTCCCATGGGCAATCGTGTTCGCCGTGTTTCCGGCATTATCCCTCATCCTCGAATGAAAGAGGGTCCGGGCGTATGTTCCCCGTAGTTTGAGACCTAATTTGGGTAATCCCCGGTGGAGCTAGTTGAGAAGCACGACAAAGACGACGAGATGTGGTGGAACTACATCACAGACAGAGGCAAGACAAAGTTAGTCCGTACTGGCCAGGCTAGCTACCTAGAAGCCGCAATGTTCTGGACACCCATGGTAGACAGAGCAAGACATTCCGAGTCATGGTTCCGATGGCTTACGGCTCATGAACCGTATGTGGTGTGTCGTGGTCGTTGCGCGGTGGAGGGGAAGGATTCTCCACACCTCGAAGCCATCTTTCTCATGCCCCTAATGGTGGACATATTAGTCACATCCTCTTGAGCTTTCGTTGAACCGTTTGCATAAATCTCAGAAATCGCACCATCTTCCGAGGCAAATAATGGTCAATCGCATACAATTCATACAGCGAAATATCAATATGTAGTGGAAATGACACACGTGGTGGTTATCCCCATATTCGGCATGAATATGGAACATCCATGTTCGTGCTGTATACACTACATGAACTGGGCACCATCCTTGAACATTTCAAGGTTGAAGTGCGGTCACGATGAAATGATCGTAGTTCATTGGTGCGCGTCAATTTTTGACTAGGGGAGGTGGAATAGCAGAGTGTCGTTCAGTGACCGCGCCCTTCAGGCCAAGACGATGCGCGGCTCATCGTTAATGGACCGGATGGAGGGATCCCCCTGACAGGATTGATAAATTTTGTGTACAGTCCTGGCCACCATGGCATTTCGGGATGTTGGTGGCATAGTGCCTACATGTGCTCGCGCAGGGTGCATGTGTACATCATATGCAAACAAGCCTGTTCGTACTTTGTGGTGTTCTTTGCGGGACCGTCATTTTGATGTGCCTTCCTCATAACCGAGGAGTGGTTTAATTCTTCCAACTCTGCATATGTATAGGTGTCCTGTGACATCACATATAGCACAAAGCAGATGACTCCTCCGTATGGTAGGGTCAAACACTTTCTTCTTTTGAAATTTTATTTATTGTGGTCGCGCCTTGGTAACGGTGGGGATTTCTTGCGGGATATGCTTCGGATCGGCCACGAAGTAGGTTGGGGCTCCCGAGATCGTGAGGCTTTAATCCGAAACACAAAGAATGTTGGTAGTCACATTCCCGGAGGTGGAATGAGGGGGGGACCATTAATCGGGAATGCTGGGGTCGATATGTTGGGGTAAGTACCACGTTGCCAAGACATGTCGGGAGGAAGCCAGGAGGTGGGTATAGGAAAGGAGCCAGAGGCGATATAGGTTTTAAGAAGGCTACGGTAGTTGGATGCTCGGTGTCGTTACTACTTGAGTCCGTGTCCCTAACTAACCTTGGGTGCTTGACGGGACATCATGCATAATGTGGGCTACTATGGTATCGTGGGTGATACCTCAAGGATAATAGGAGATCTTAGAAGGATCCCAGGGATGAAAATGTTTGAATTACAGGTCGACATTCTTGATACCGTGAAAAGACCATCATTACCGTGGTTCACACAAGGTAAGAACCATATCCCCTCGTGTTGGTCAAAGGACACTTTTCAGCTATGTCAACCGGGTATATTATGGAACATTCATCCTCATGGGGGAACATCATGATAAGAAAAATGAGGATGCTATGGCACATGGTGTATGCAACTATGCCCAAGGAGTATATTTGAATCCAAGTGAGCTACTCAACACGCCTCATGTTTATGGGACCATTTTTTCCGTTAAGCAACCGACACATTTTTTGAAGAGACCGACGTGGGGTCGAGGGCCGATCGTCGTATGCCCCGAGAGTGATGATGAAAGGTCGAGCCAGTCGAACTCTCACGACATTCGCGAAATGACAAGCATATGCACCTCATCAATGACACATCGGTGAATAGGATATATGTACCGACACTGTATTCTAGAAGAAATGTTGGGCGGAGGAAGCCCAGGGTGATTTGTTCAAATCGTGCTTATCATGGTACGAAGGTCGACGAGGCTTCAAGGTAGCGGTGCTGGCTCACCGTTTGGGTAATAACTACAGACTTGGAAGTGAGCCAGGTCAGCAATCGGGCTAAATCGTCTACGACATATAATTGTGGGCTGTTTTGGAGAAGTACCGTTTATTAGGCCTTTTGAACTATTTTTGAAATGGTTCCAAAGGAATATTTGGAATGGTCAAAGATGTAGTCAATGCGGACGTATCAGCCCCCGATGAATCTGGTGTCCGTGGCTCTCGTAGTTGTATCTGTACTGAAAAACATTTCTTCGCTGTCATGTATCACTGTTTTTTTTCTTAATTGTTGTGTTTTGTCACAGAGTGTTAACCATTCCTTGATGGGGAAGGTTCTTCCACAATCGTAGTTGTCTAGGAAGATCCTCCTTGTCCTCAAGCATTTCCGAATTTTTGTTAAGGGGAGCCTGGGAGCTACAGAGATAGTACCCGTACCACCACATATCAAACAAGAATGGTTTGCCAGAGAGGTGGCCTTTTGCTTCGCCGATACTGCTTGCCCTGTTCTGCCCGGCTAGTTATCTCTAGGCCGGGCTCAGCGGCGCGGTTGACTGCCACCGTTCAGGTTCTCTGGGTTTTTTTTTCGCCCTTTTTTGAATTGCTGGCCAGAGTACCTCTCCGATCACACCGGGTGTGGTTGATTCGTAGATGATCGCACAAAGTTCACCGTGTACGAGCTCCACAGGATTGGTGTGTTTAGGACCCAGCATACCGTTGTCCCATATTTGGCACCGTCATTGGGGGAGTTCTTCCATCAATTTTTCTTCGTGCATCGGGTCCCCCCCACCGGAGGGTATATTCCCCCATGGTGACACATCGGCGCCCTCATTAGTTAAATTTTGTTGTCGTATGTGATGGATTAGAACTGCCGAGACACATGTTTATTAGACCCATGTGTAGCGACCTCCGACCGTCGCTAGGTACCCCTTGGGTCATTGACCCAATAAGTCCGTTCTATAGAGTTCACCAGTTTGAAATTCCTGACAAGACTATGGCACCGGCGTTAGGAAGGATGAACAGACCTTGATTATGAGTAAACTGTGTTCGTCATTTATCGATTGTATCTTCTTCGTGATGTGGGTTACGTTGCTCCACATCCTTTGAAATCTCCGCCATAGTTTTCAAGAATAACGAAAAGGACCCTGTCACGAGTTGATTCGACAATATACGTACATCGTTTCCACTGTGGGAGACCCTAAACATAAGATGTAGATTGGTTCCAAATGAGTCAAGAATTCCATTCCTTAATCATGGAATGGGCAATTAAAAGTATGAGGAAACGCAAGAGCGAAGCGCGAAAGGTTCCATGTGAAGCTGGTGGGTTTTCGTAACATACCATTTTTCGGTGCTCAATTTTCGAGAGCACGAAACAGTCTTCAACCGAATAGTATCGTCATCGGTGCTATTCGGCGTATACCCGTGAAAGGCTTCGTCACAGATTCCTTGGGCATTCGTTGCTTGCCCTCAAACTTTGGGGCGTCCGGGCGAGCTCACAAGGCGGGGAGGCCGACCTGGGGTCGTTATGGGGTCAGGCTGGTGAGCTTGCTAGATTTGGTAGATTTAACGCCACTAAGAAGGGCGGTGACCGAGCCACACCAGGCAACGCAGACACCATGCCCCGGCGAGAGGCGGCTCCATGACGTACTGCCAGAAATCAGTCAGGTTTCTGCTGGACGAGACTTTGCCCCTTAGACGAGGGGGGAGTGATGTGGAGCGGCAGCGAGATCGAATAGGTTCTTCAACGTAAGGTTTTAAAGGAGAAATCAACCATCGTGGAAATGTTCTTATTTGACGCCTAAACATAAAGACCTGGGAACCCTCCATACGGGGGGGAGGCTTGTGTCATCAGATCGTATCGAGGTTCCATTGGAACTTTAGGGTCGCTCTAGGTTAATGGAAAAAAATTGGAGGGATTGAGTTTCAGATCACAACAAAATTCATGGCCACATATACAGAAACAAAAATGAACAAACGAATTTCTAATTTAATCTATGATCAACTGGAAGAAAAAAATTGTTTTGTTTGTTTGGCAGAGAGGCCTGAAAATCCTAGAAGACCCAATAACGTCCTCACACTGGGCAAGTAACTGGCCTTGAGAGTATTTCAGAGTGCTGGCACAACGTCCCGAAAAGCATCTGACGATGCCCCAGCCACCAAGAGAACTAACCAAGGTAAGCAGTAGAGGGTCCTGGGCGCTGCCTCAAGACCGTCACCTATAGAATAAAGGATGTTCTAGTTTTGGCCAACAAGAACTACCATCCCACACGGGAGTATTCGAGTCTTGGGCTTCTTGGTGCAGGTACCACATCACATGGGTCAGGTAGGCTCAATCGATACGCACGGATCGCGCCAACCCCAACCCCTTAACTGGCCCCGCGTCAAAGCTCTTTTCCGTAGGCTAATAGGCGTGATTTTTAACCTACAAAATGTGTAAATTTCCATGTTTTAAACAGAAGCATGACCAAGGCGGCCATTGGATGCCTCGCTCTATTGATCCTAACTTCAAGCCACACTTCCTTCTTGTGGCCCCCGTGGGGAGAACATAGCAATAACAAGTATTTTCAGGTGGCTTTTTCTTAGTGGCATGTGTGAGTGTACAGAAAATTCACAATTTGGAACATGATATCGGCATCCTTGCACCCCTAGTTAAACTATGTGATGTTGTTCCTTGCCTCCAAATAAAAAAGTATTTTTCGGATACGTCGCTTCCAAAGCCTCCCAATTAGCTCAGTGAGTGACTAAAGGGAGACAAATCAAAATGCAGAGTGTTCGACATGCTTGTCTAGGGTCGTCCAATGGCGAAAGACAACACAGATTACTTGCTTTAACTTGCCATTCAATCCTAGTCCAGCAATTTCCTAAATGCAAAACGAAATTGAAACTAAACAATTTCGTACTAGCTTGCGTGATGTGGTGGTCATGAGCTATTTTACCTGGGACTAGTTAGGACTATGCATACCAGAATTTGCAAAAACAAATTGTTTGAAAGCAATGGTTAATTCGCCTACTAAAACTATGTGAACACTTTTTTTGAAAAACTGACCCCAAATGAAAACTAACTAAATGCCTACAAAAATCAGCAAAAATCAGTTTTCGTGTTTATATATCAAAACAAAGGAAGACACATTAGGGCTTCCCAACACACTTACAAGTGTATCGTAAAGCATAGATAAAACATTCTCCCCCCCGTAACCATATAAAACCTTCGACAGGTGCAAGCTCACGTCACAGTCACCCCGAACGTCCTGCCCCCCCCGTGTATTTTTACAAAGAAACAACGTGAAAAATTTCGCTAGTAAAAAAAAATTAGAGTTGCTCTCTTTCAACACACCGTTAGAGTCGTTAGGGACCCAAGATGGGTCGCAGGACTGTTGCATCTTACCCGCAAGACAGATCATGTCTCCGCAAACAATGCACAACCACATAAACCCAAAACACGTTAGGAGTCACCAATCCTCGGTTATGGTGGACGTGACATGAGGCACGCAATTGCACGCATCTAGAATGTAAGTATTTTCTTCAACCATAAGAATAGAAGTATCCGGGAGGAGCCCGTAAGCATAATATCAAATGGGGCATACCTAAGCATGCCTCGTTAGAAAAGTAAAGCTAAAAACACAAAAGAAGCAACAGAGAGTTCCAAACAAAACAAGAACAACCCGCCGATGGCCTTCTTCTCATTGAATTCTTGAATGAACAACAATCTTACTCCACTCATGAAAGGGCCCAGGCAAGGCTCTAGGACCCGGCCGCAAGGATGTTTTCCTTCAAGTTCTTACCGATGCAGTTCAAATCTCTTTCCGCCTAGTACGGACTGAATTGTTGGGGTGCTAAAAAATTGAGTCTCTTCTTCAGCTCATCTTTGGTTCACAATAAAACAAATAGTTGCTTGTAGAAAATTTGGAAGCAAAGAAGCTTGTGATCACCCATTGTTCATCTCTTTGAGGGTTTATATATTTGAGCTTTCAACCCCTTCCTTCCCTCCCTTGCAGATGGTGGATAGTGACCCAAGGGAGGGGAAAGACTTGCTGTGGGCTGAAATATGCTTTTAGGTAAGCTTCTCACACAAGGCCTGAAGGAGGCTTAAAAGCATTCTTAGCGATCACACAAGGACAAACCCAGACATTTTCTTTCTGTGGTCCCGTGAAAGGGTATTTTTTCCATTTCAGCCCACGCTTATCGGCCCTGGTAGCATGCAGAAGGCGTTTTCCTAAGTGAAAACACATTCACATTTATGACTAGTTTAACCTTGAATTACTCCAAATCTTATAGATTCTTGTTTTTGATTTCAATGTGGCATCCTTATCCTAAAATCTCGAAGTTCATATTACTTGGATGTTGTTTTTCACCGGATGATTTTTCTAGTATGTTAACACGAGAGACTCTCTTCAACCAGTAGGGAACAGTGTGCTCAACGACGCATCCCCAGGATCCCCCAAAGTGACCCACCGTTTGCACCCCACATCACTACCTCCTCTCCTCACATGATGGCGCCAGGAGGATACCCACACAAGAAGACCCTAATGGCCTCTTCGTTAGTTCCGTTCAACCCGGCAACCACAGCCCCACACACATTTGTGCCTAGTCGTAGCTATGACTGTTGAAGCCTACGCAAAACCTAAAATATGTAAGATGCTCAATTACGTACCTCGACCTCAATAGGTAAACTATCACCCAAGCAAGGCAGTCATTCAAACCATTCCATCACACACCAACTACATTTAACCACAAATGATCGCATCACCGTCACACTGGGGCTCCGTGAGAATGTTCTGCTCCTTGCCCAGAGGGGTGGTAAGAGCCTTCTTTAACAGACTAGTCACAGTAATTATCGCCCTCACTTAGATGACAATCGATCCTACAACACCAAGTATTATCTTGTTCTAGTAAATTCGATCGTGTATCATAATAATACATTTAAAAAGGAAACAAACAGCTTTTTTAAACCCAAAATATAAAATTTTCAAAATTGGACCACCACACTTGTATGTTAGGTGACAGATCACATGTTTATTAGGATACACACGCGTCCATCGCAGGCTCTTCTCATGTAGTGCCTCAAATTCTTCTTCGCGGTGGCGGACCACGCGCAGTCGTCAGCGCATCGCCCAGGTCGAAGCACAAAAATGGGATGATAACGATACAACCATTGTGGACCCCCATGTGAAATTTAAAAAAAATGAAAATCAACATGTTTAGGGTCCTACTTGAGCTTAACGATGTTATCATTCTCCTCAACCTCCTAGGCCTAAAATAGATTGAAGATACGTAACCGTAATAATACCTTAGCGTTTGTAGCTCACTCATAACCGTAGAGGGCTTCTCTATGTCAATTTTTAAAAAATATTCAATTTGAGGTTGATACCAGATTTTAGGATAGACATAAATTAAGATGTTTAAATTTGTTTATAATTTGTTTAAGCAGATAAAACAACAGGCAGCAAGTTGATTTCAAAATAACGAATTGTAGGAATAAAAATCAAAAGGTAGGTAGACCATTAGAGCAATAATACGTTGTATGTGTTGATAGCAAATTAGGATTCTAAATGAGCATAGTAATACGACAATTCATTTTTCAGAAAGAAATGTACATTTGTGAAAATATTAACAACAGAGTATAGTTACGATTTATTTTTATAAACTATTAGAGATTTTCATACAAAAGCTTAAATGAAAGTGAAATAATAGAGAGGAAAGAATACACCGCTAAAATAAATAACACACGTGATCTCACAATTATTCTGCCTACAACTTTGATTTCATTAAAGGTGTACAAAATCTCCATAAAAGAATACACAGTAGTTCTCAAAACTCAAATTATTCAACCCGAATACTTACACATCAAGTATTTATAGAAAAATTGTTTTTTCAAACACACATAAATGTTTATATTAATAGATATAATTTTATTTTCCAAATTAAACCTAAACAAGTAAAGTTGATTTGATGCTACGCTTCTGAATAAAAACTAAATACGAAATAGAGAATTAAATTTATCAGCTAGTCATCTCATTGATGACCTCGGTAGAAGTTACTTTTGCCATTTACCTTGAAAATTCACACAATTTTTTCCAATATATTCTCATTCAGGATGGTTAATTTTATCACTATATGATAAATTTCATCCATTTCATTTACTGTGTAACTGCCTACTTAAAACATGTTTTATCTTAATTTCCATTAAAATATCATTGCTCGGGTGTTCCTAACAACGTCCTTCCATCATTGTGCCTTTGATGTTTGAAAATTTGGTTGCTTCCGAAATTTTCTTAATTCTCCAATAATATTCTTTAACAATTACCCACAAATAGAGAAGGAATCCATTCAGCTGTCGTAGGTTCTATTCTCACTGAAAATGCCATTGTGATTTCAAACTATGACACTTCTCCTTAAGATGAAGAATTAAATTCTTCTTTGTGAGAACCTTCGTTACCTCCGGATTGTTTGTTCCATCATCTAAAATGAACTATCCAGCCTGTGTATGTTCTTTTAATTTAAATTGATAACATTAAGCTACAGTAGCAGTTTGTCTCCAAGTTGTGCTTAAATTGTTGTGGATATTTATTTGCCGTATGTATCAACTCATTTTTTTCAAACAATTCATTTACTTGCACCATCATTATTATCTATGACATCTTCCCAAGATTATTCATTTTACTCTTGGTCCAAAGTGTTTCCAATGGATGATTCTTTGTCCTTTTGGCAATGTCTTTCATTAGTTGTTTATTCCCACGTGCTTCAGCTTGCATGTGAACTTTCAAACTTGGACTTGTAAGTATTAAAATTGTCCCATTTGCAGTTTTATTTATCTTCTTCTTCCTGAATACATATTCGCATTGATTTAGAGACAGTTTCACCATCTCGTTAATTTTTTAAAGGTTTGCTTGTAGGAATAATCGTAGTGCAACGTCGAGAGTGGCCTGATGTTTTTGTTGTTTGTTCCTATTGCATTATTTTTTTTATCCAGCTCTATCCATTTATTTCTATTTGTTTTTGTCCTATAACCAGTTTCTATCATTTATGCTTTTCCTAGATTCAACTCAATGTCCTTTTTCCAAAGATCCTTCTGCATTTAATCTTCGACTTTTATTAATGATATGCCGCATTTTTATTTTGGAGGATTTTCTGTTGCATTAAACACTTATGGATCATATTCTCGTTCTTGATCACTGTGTCTTCCGCAGTTTTGATTTTGTCTTTTATAAATGGAATAAAACCTCTTTCATTTTCAGCCATGATTTTATTGAACAGATGAAAGCCTAGTTTTGAAAACTATAGTATTAGGAGAGTGACAAACAATCTTCACTAGTTTGTTTGTGTGTTCCACTGTATTCTGAATATGTATATCCTGAGAAAATCCAAAATTAGTTTTTTAAACCCAAAATATTACAAAAATTTTCTTAAAAAATTGACTCCACCAATAATTTATGCAGTCTAAGATGATCATCGGTTTATATCAGATACATACATGTGTCCACTGCACAATTTTTCTCTCACATGTGAAGGCCTCATAAAAATTTTCCTTCACAAGGACTACGTTGAATAACGTTGACTTCTCGCGTGGTCAAACACAAAAATGTAGGCATCCACAAATCCATATTTGTATGGACCCCCCATGCAAGAAAATGACAAAAAAATGAAAATCACAGGTTTAGGGAACTGCATTTGACACCGGGATTATGGTCACTCTCCCTAACCTCCCTAGGCTGAAAATAGAGCTGAAGATAGGTAGCCATAAGCTAATAATCTAGCTAGGTAGCTCACCCCACATAACCGCAGTCTCTCTCTATGTCAATTTTTAAAAATATTTAATTGAGGTTGAACAAATTTTGTAGGATATACATAAATTAAGATGTTTGAAATTTGTTTTATAATTTGTTTGTTAGATAAGTATTAACAGATAAGTGGAAATCTAAAGTTGATTTCAAAGAATGAATTGTAGTGAATAAAATAAGGCAAGGTAGGTAGACTTATTGAGCAATTGGTTATTGTTGTGTATGTGTTGATAGCAAAATTAGGGAGTCCAATGAGCATATAACACAGAATTCATTCTTCGAAGAAATGTACATTTGTGAAAATCTTAATAAAACAGAGTATTAATATAGATTTATGTTTACAAAATAGAAGATTTTCTGGCACAGAAAGAAATGAAAGTAGAACAATAGAGAGGAAAACACAATTCTCAAAAAGAAATACCACATGAATCTCACAATATCTACGAATTTATTTGATTTCATTAAAGGTGAAGGTGCTCCACAAGAATACACAGATTTCAAACTCAAATTATTCAACCCATAATACTTTTGTACATCAAGTATTTACAGAAAAAATTGTTTTTTACCATAGATTATATAAATGTTTATATTAATGTATATAATTTATTTTCCCAACAAACTCTAAATGTAATATGAAACAAGTTGATTTGGAGGTATTGCACCGCTCTAACAGAAACGGTTAAGCGAAAAGGAGAGAATTGTGTACTTCAACTAGCTATAATCCTAACATGATATGCGTGCTGACATTTCTCTTTTTACCATTTACTCTGAAATTCACACAATTTTTCCGCCGACTTTCATCCAAGATGAGTACTTTATTACCTTATGATAAAGTTCATCCATTTCCCTACTTATTTTGGAAAAAGTGGCCCCACCATGAAAAAATATTTTATCTCATACCTAATAAAAATATCATTGTCGAAATTTCTCCCAACAACGTCCTTCCCATCATTGCCTTGATGTTTAGAAAATTTAAGTGCCTTTCTCCTAGAAATTTCTTTAATTCTTCTCCAATAATATTCTTTGGTCATCAAGTTTTCATTAATTACAAACAAAAAAGGAAATCCCTTTCCGTGTTAGAGACTCTATTCTACCTAAAATTCTTGTATTGTGATCTCCAACTATGACACTTCTCTCAAGTCAAGAATTAAATTCTGTCAGAGAACCTTCTTTACCTCCAGTGATTGTTTCTGTTTATCATCTAAGGCCTAAATCATCCACCTCTTATATGTTCTTTGAATCTAAACTTGATAATGTTGTTTGCTATAGCAGTTTGTCTCCAAGTTGTGCTTTAATTGTTGTGATGGCTTCATTTGCTTTATGTACCAAGTCCTTTTGTTCAAATATAACTGTTTACTTGGCTCCCATTTCATTAATAGATTCCATGATATCTTCCTAGACAATTTTACTTGGCCTAAAGTGTTTCCATGATGATTCATTTTGTTCTTTGCAACCCCTCAATTAGTTGTTTATCCCTTTATGTGCTTCACCGTACATGAACTTTCAACTTTTGGACTTAAGATATTGTAAAAATTGTCCTTGACTTATTTTATTTATCTCTTCTTCTTGAATTGACATATTCCGCATTGATTTAGTGATAAGGTTTCCGCCCATCTTGCGTATCCGTTGTAGAAGGTTTGGTTGTAGAATAACTTCCATGAAGAGGGCACTACCCAGAGGAACTTAGATGTTTTTGCTGTTTTGTCTTTCTCCTTTATCATTTTCTCTTAGCTCGTCGATTCCATTTGTTTTATTTGAGAATTTTTTTCCTAATCACCTTCATCATTTCTTCTTTCTGGGATCTATTCCTTCAATGTCCTTTTCCAAAGGATCTTCGAAATGGACCCCACTTCTTTATCATTTATATTTCAAAATTTTCATTTTTGAGGATTTTTGTTGCATTTGATACTGGAAGGATCATATCCGAATTTGATCACTGTGTCTTCTAGAGTTTTGATTCTTGTGTCCTTAGAAAATGAAGAAACTTTCTCTATTTTCCGTTGTGATTGGACACAAGAAAGATGCAATTGAAAAAAATATTAGTAGTATTAGCGAGAGTGGATGAAAGAATCTAACCAGCTTGTTTATGTACCTCAATTTATCTATTGATGTATATCCTTAAAGGGAAATCAAATGCAACATTTAATTCTAGCCGATTTCGGGTCAGGAATGTGTGCTTGAAGAAAAAGAAAACTACATTTTTCCCTTATTTGAATCAAAAGTTGAGAGCAACCTACCATGAGAGATGGACGGTTTCCGAGATCATTGTATGTGCTTGTCTTTCAAAATTTGATTCTTCAAATTTATCTCCTTGATAACAATAAGGATACTTCGTAACAACTCGTATTGGTGTCGGAATTAATTACGTTCATCGTGAGAAATCATTGAAGTAGTAGGAGTAGAAGCATTTTGACCACCACCGGTGTGCAAGGAGTGTGTCTTTGTACACAACCATATCTTTTCTCTCGAATCTTTGGTTAGAAGTTATACTTTTTGGATTGATTTTGTCTTCTTTCATAAATGGAGCTTGAATTCTTTGTTGGATGAGTTTTCTACCATCAGAGATGACTAATCTTCTCTCGATATTTTTTCCTACACTCTTCCGTGTAAGAGGAGTTTGTAATGTTGATGTAGACACTATTTTTTTCATCTTCCTATAAAGTACCCTCACCATTCAAACGGATTCATATATCTCTCAATTTTATCTGTAGATGAAACAAAGTGTGATTTTGTTCTCTACCCTTAGTTAGAAATAGCACCAACTAGATCATATGACCATGTGAAATCGAGGCTGAATTGCATCTCTTTCGTTAATTTTTCTCGCTTCTTCCCCCGTTATCCTACTACGTACAAAAGGTCCTATCTATGTTTTGATTTTTGAATTGGTGACTTCTTTTTTTAGTAGATACAATGGGCATCATCGCATTAAGAAAATGTCTGATATTCAATGCAAAAATTCTACTGGGATAATTTTAAAATTTGAAAAGGGGAAGCCCGAGGCTACAGACTCGGAATTATAATTTTTTGATAGAGGTACTAATCTCTTTTTTTTGGCTTGACCTGATAGTTTTACACTTTTCTTTTTTTTTTTTATTTCTTCACCCGATCCTCGGGGTTTATAGGCCCTTACCAGCGTTATACGCAGGTAGAAAAAATTCTACAAAATTCTTATATGAATATTACTTTTGTTGCTTCATCACCGATGAAGTCTAGAAAATATGATAGTTTTCATTTCTCTCATCTAATTTCGTAATGAAAACTTGAATTTGTCTCCTAAGAATATAAAAAAATAACCAACAAAGAGGCATATTTGGAAAACCTCTTCAATAGGGGATTAGCCAACTTTCTGAATGAATCCAGAATAATTGATTAATTGTTATGATGGAGAGTTTGAATATAAGAGAAAGGAATTGAATCCTATGATGAATTCATCTACCTATTGCATACAACTAATAAAGTAAGAGATAATCAGGATTATTTTTTTATTTCTTTTCTGTGGAAAATGGATAATGGAAATGAAGGATTCTTGGCTAATGGACATTTTTCACCATAAATAGCTCAAGTGTTTGGAGTCTTTTTGCAAACTAATTTTTGACATATTTCAATTAGTGCCTTCAGAGAAAATGAGTGGCATTCTCTATGATGGGGCTGGCATCATTTTTTTCTATGGTTTGGGGAAATATGGTTAGTAAAATCCCTCCCCATAGGAGCGATAACAACTCTTTGGTTGGGCACATATGAGGCTTTCCATTTTCTAACAAATTTCGGCCAATGTAGTCGTGAGGGTTATAATAATGTGGAAAGTTTTAATCCCATAGCCCCATATCATCATGAAGCGACGCTGAAGAAATTTATCCTTCAACCACATAGGCACCTCAAATAATTCCAAGACACAGAGTGTTTTCCAAGAAGAGCACAGTGGACCGTGTCCATGCTAACAGGTATGATGGAAGCTAATTGAGGATGAAATGTCAAACTTGATCGTGTTCTTCTTAGCCTTTTCTTTTTGAGGGTACACTTGAATGCATTTGAATGGTGGAGGAGGATTTATGATGGGAGAATGATAAAGTGAGAATGAGAGAAAAAGCTCGATAAATTGAATAGCGCCCACAGCTATAAATTACGGTTTTCAACAATGGTCAAATTGTTATTCATTTCGGCGAACTGTGGTGGAACTTGTAACTATCTTGGTAGACAATAGCGAATTAAATTGAAGTTTATGTAGGTGTTGTTTATTGTAATTTTTAAACATTTTTCATTTTTTTCTACTGAAAAGGTACTAACATTAGCTTTATACGATAATGAATTTAATTAATAATGAAACAAATGAGTGTTAACTGATTTTATATTAGAAATTGAATAATCCATGGCACAGAAACAAGAGTGGAGTAGGTTGTTTCTTTGCTTTATATGCACCTTCTGGGTAGGGAACACCATGGCAAGTTTTTACAATGTGGTGTGAACTGCTGCAGTATTTAAGAAAAGGTTCAAAGTATAAACTACCTCGAATTTCTCTCACTAGCGATGACTTTTTCGGATGATTATGGAAGGAAGTCGTCACAAGGTCATTGATTTGATTATGGTGCGGTGGATTGAACGATGAGGTGAGTGGTAGCTCAGTTCACAGCTAACGACGATCGTAGTAGAAGAACAGCCCAATGACCGAAAAGTGCTTGTGTATGTACCGTGTTAGGACGGCAGTGGAGTTAGTTTGACAGTAGGATAATGCGGTGGTCTTGAGAATTATATTTTGGATTTTTGAAGAAAATAGCTTGTGTTATGTAATCTAAAATAATTTTCTTGGCAACATTTTCCAAGAATACAAGAATAAGATTATAGACTTCAGACATGGAGTTTTATTTTGAATCGTAGCAAAAGTTTTCCGTAACTAGAATTTGTATAGAACAATGACAAACCACTATTTATAATTTGAAATGTGTGTTTCCAGACAGTTAAAAACTTACAATTAACCTATAGGGGAGATGGAAAAACTGACTTAGATCTCTAAATGGTGAGATGAACACATGAAGGAGAAGCACACTAAGATAAGACTTCTTTGTAGGACAAAATATTTCTAAAAACTAACTGAAAAGAAAAAAATTGATCAATGACCCGATGGAAAACTCTCAAAGAGCTATTTTTGACTTACGTATAACCGACTTCATAGACGATGAATCCTAGGTACCTGTGGCAACCACAACGACAATAAATGACCTGGATCAGGGCTCAAATCGACCTCAAACTTCAAACACAAAATGAGTTGAAATGGAGCTATTGAAGGGCGCATGAAAATGCGAAAGGTTTCACGACAAATGGAAACGGTTAAACACGCAAACAAACAGAAAATTAACGGGAAGTATATGAGTTTGTAGAAGACAGAGTTTCCCAGGTAGATGTAGCTGTGTAGCTGTGTAGAGGGTAGAGGGCTAGGATGCCTTGCATTGACAGAGGATTTCATGCCTCCGGCCTCCGGCCTATTTCCATGCTGAGATTTCCTTGTGGACCTCCCAGGTGATCCCAGGTGATCCTTGTAGATTTCATGCCTTGCGATCCTTGTGATCCTTGTGATCCTGGGATCCTGACCTCCCAGATGATCCCAGATTTTGATTTATTTGATGATGGGCAAGGTCACTACGATTAATTATGGAGAGTAAGGGAGAAATGGAGGTTTGTGCACAAGGAGGGAATGTGAATATTTAAACACTTATTAGAGAGAGAAAGTGTGGATGGTTTTGGCAGGGACTCCAGCAGAGGTTGCTGAGCGCCTAGCCACAGGGACACATTCCCAAATGTCTTATCACGTACTGAAAACTTGGCTAAAGAAATTATATAATTGAAATTATCATTATCTATATTAAGAAACTTTTCTCTTCTTCTAAATCATTTTAAAAACACCTACCTTTGTTTGCACTCATCTTAGCAGCCTCTAACCAAGGTACAGATAAAGAGATAAGTCTTAAATCTTTTGTGTGGTTTATTGGTGTATGATGAAGGAAACTATCCTAATACAAGTTAAATTATCTAATAATTTTTGTAAACAAAAATATGAAAATATATGAGATTCATATTTTAACAACTATTAAACTTATTTTCTTTCTAAATATGAAATATGTAAAAATTCAATGATTTTCTTAATCTTTATAGTTTATTATGTGCTTTATTCAAGTAAATTGTATTATATAATAAATTAAACTCAACTACTCATTCTATAAACAATATATGAAAATACAAATGAAATCCAAACATTCTTTAACAACCATTTAACTTATATTTTCGAAATCTAAGATCCAACACAGAAAATTCAACAATAATCCTGCCCAAAAATTAAAGCAGGTCTATCTGCTAATTCGTATTGAGATTGAAGTCGTGCTCAACCAGTATTTTAGGGGCCATCCTTACAAAGAACAACCACGACAATGAGGAAGACATCACGAAAATCACAAGGAAACATCCCTAATATCTTAACTAGGAAAGCATAACCAAACACAAAAGATAACAATGGCTGAAGTGGAAGAAGTCATCTATTCCATGCCCAATGGAAAGCTCCCAAGTCCGGATGGTTTGGACGACAGCATTTCACAAAGCCTCGTTGGCCTTTGATCAAAGACAAAGTTTATGACCTAATCGAAGAATCTTGTCTTAAAACATCCATCCCCAAATCCTTCAATGCAACCTTTTCTCACCCTCATCTCCAAATCTCGATAAAGTAGACTCCTGGACCAAGGCCACCCCACGCTCTACAACATTATCTATAGGATCATCTCTAAAGTCCTAGTCAACCGCATCAAAATTCTCCTTCTCCGTCTCATCTCGCCCACCAAACACACATTGAGGGTAGGCAAATCTTGCACAACATCATCCTCTCTCAAGAAGTCATCCACTCTCTCAAGGATCAAAGCAACTGGTATGCTCATCTAAATGGATATGTCCAAAGATTATAAATAAAATCAATTGAATTTATATAAAGGAATATGTCATGCTCTTTAAGCCCGCAGGAAGACACTGGCAATTGGATCATGGCTTTAGTCTCGGGGCTTTTCTCCATTCTCAATGGCTCCCTTGGAGCCATCAACTCCTCTTTGGGGCATCGTACAAGGGGACCCTATTTCGCCCTTCCTCTTTGTTATCACATAAGGCCTTGGCCACTCCTTATCTGTCGCATCCTCCATTGCCATGTCGGCTGGCCTTAATCAGACACCCTTAACCCCCGATCACTCACCAACAACTTGTGGATGATACGTCTCAGCGTGGCACCCTTTGTCAAAGAAGCCCCTTGCCTTTCCGGTTGCCCTAGATGATTTTTGACCAGCTCGTTCCTCTCGAACAACGGCCGAAGTCCAGTCCTTCTTCCAAACACTCTGTCTTGCCACTAAATTAAGAATATTTCCACCGTATTTTGCCTTCTCCAATGTTCCGCCCATTTCTAAATATTTATAAGTCTTCAATCGACAAACCCTTAGCGTATAAATCGGAATCCTTGTCTCTAAGCTTCAAAAAAAAAATTCCAATTGACCCTTCTTTGGCCTCTCTTGAAATTTCCCTCCTCTCAACAAACTTGTCCTAGTGCGTTTATTTCGCAAAGCTGGCGTTCCGCACCAATACCCCATTGTAGCCCCCGTATCTATCTCTAACCAAATTAGACAATACAAAGATATTTTGGAAGACAAGCAAATAATGGAAAATGGCCCTTGTTGCCGGAGCAACTCGAAGCCCAAAACAGGTCTCGCCCCGATGATCCCAGATCTCCTTGGTAAAGTCTTTGGGAGAGAAAACTTGCAGTATTGGATTATCAATCCTACCACATCCTAGGCTGTTACAGCAGTTGTAAGCATGCCCAATGACATCATCCACCCTTTAGATCGACTCTATACCCTGTCTACCGTATCCGGAATTGCAGTTTGGAGTAATAGTGGTCTCCTCATTCAAGACCATTTTTGGGTGTGCATAATGGGGAGAATGTATTGTTTCGGGACAATGCTTTGGGAACAATGCCTAAGCTCAACACTCACATATTCTCCCGTCAAAGTTGAAAATGAGAGACTTAACAAAAAGGTTGTCAAAGACTCTTCGTAAATTCAGACAACACGGATTGGGTGAGTGTGGTTGGACCCCAATGAATGGCTCGTAATAACCACCTTGTGCTCAGAAATTTCTTGGAGAGGAGTTTAACAAGAGACAGATTCAGTGCGATGCGGCGGAGCTTGAGTAAACTCGGTATGAGCCTTTTCTTCAACGTAAAGCACAGACCCCAACATCAAAGAGGCCTACAGCCTCTCTTGGGATCCCGACCTCATCCCTTCCGGACAGCAAATGGAAAAAGACCGGAACAGAATCATCAAGCCCAAAATTCCCTCTTTTCCTCTAGCTCTTCATGCACCAAAAATTTCCGACTTGGGAAAATCTCTCAAAAAAAAAGGCCTTCGTAGGTCCGTCGACCGTACTCTTTTGCAACTCTCCAACCCCGAAACCCGCTAAATCACTACTCAACGAGTATCAATTTTCTCCAAATATTTGGAATTGGCTTTATCTTCAAGGCCTCGGATCGTGATCCTCCTCCATCCTCATCTCCCTTGACCTTCAGCACACCCTCCTTCTCTTCCCTGCACTCTCCTCATTAATATGGCATGGAACCTTTCTCCCTGTGTATAATGTGTCACTGGAAAGAAAGGAATTTCTAACTTCAAAACTTGGCTAACAAGTGAAGAACATATTCTTCACCTCATCAAGAAACCCTATGCCAATTTATTTCCATAGCTAAGCTCCCCGGACCCTCCTCCCCCCTACCAGGAGGAATGCCTCATTCTTTCCTTCTCAATCTTCTCCTCTTTCCAACTCCCCTCATCCTCTACTGCCTCCCCGCTCGAGGACTGCTGGCACACCGATCCTACATTACACCAACTATGACGGAGCTTCCAAGGATAATCCTAGGCAATGCGGGTTTCTGGAGGAGTCTTTCCGTTAACCACAAAGGCATGACTGGATCTACTATGGGAACATTTATTACACCACCAACAATGTCGCTAAACCTGTGCTCCGGCTCACGGGTTTGATATTGCCATACATCACAATTTTTTGGCCCTCTCGGTAGAAGGAGACGTACTGCTGCTACCCAAGATTGTCGGAAAATCCAAATTGTGGTGCGTGTTCGAAATAAGTCTCCGATTGCTGGCGATCAACAAATCCCCACAAAATATCAACCACAATATTGACAATGCTAGAGGCATATCCTTCTCAAATGTTAGGGGAGAAAGGCCAAGTTGGCGGGCTTCGGCAAACACCCTGTTAGAGATTCCAAGAAACTCACCCTCAATCGACTGGGATTCCATAATGGTGCTAAATCACAAAACAAAATGTTCTCGCATTAGTGTTCAGACTTGCAGCAGTCGTATCCTGCCTCTTCCTCGATCCCCTCCCCAATCACCCCATTCAAAAGAACCCCACCAGCCTTCCTTCCCACGATTGATCCTCTCGGGAGCTCTTCGACTACCGCTCCTCAAATGTATGCACCCACCTGGCGCACGACCCCGCATGACTTGAACAGCCCACCTGGGCATGCCTCCCATGGCCGTCCATTCGTCCTCGCCCACCTATTTCATCTCCCTCCTCCTTATTCATACCTCACTCCCACCATTTGGACCCACCTCGCATCCACTGCCTCCTCGAAGTCGTCTCGGTGCGATTGCCCCCCCGCGCACCCCCTCGCACTCCTCACCCTCCACTTTTTTCTCATCCTCGCCCCACCCACAGCCCTGCCGCTCTCACCCCGCTCGCTCATGGCCATCGAGCTTCGTTGAACTTTTCCGCCCTCCGTCACCAAAGCACACCCATCGCTTTAAATTTACAAGACTATGTGGACAATACCACTTTTCATGCAAAGGCGTATAGTCGACATGGAAACCACCGCCCACATCCGTCACAGAGAACGCCGTGAGGCGCCGACTACTCAACAGATCGCATCCCGAATAACTGTGCCAAGGGAGAACTTGTATGCCACAGAAAGACCATTGACTCGCATTACACAACAGATGCTTGCCATCGCTCGGTGAGCAAGGACAACAACAAAGAGTTTACGGGAAAATTGATTCCCCGACAGCAGAAATTTGTCGCGTACGTGAAGCGGCGGCACCACATGCACTCACGACGCAGCCCTCACTACGCCATTTTGAAAAGAATCTTCATGACGCCCTCCACTGCAGCCCCAAGGTCGAAGAAGATGCTCAAAGTGCTCCTCCAAGCCCGACCGGCCAAGAAGCTTCGGTCCCTCCACCATCGCCACAGATCTTCTACTCTGATGAAGGGACACCCTGACCAGACTCATCGTGTTTACGAAGCTAATGTGCAACAACTTCGCCTTCTGAAGTTCTTTGTTTCGTAAGCCCATTTTTGTTTCTCTCTATTATTCTCCATGTGTTCGAGGCCCAAATGGCCTTTTTTCCGTAGCAACAATGTATCTTTTTCGCTCGTCTTATAGTAGAAACACTCTCCCTTCCGTGCCTCTCCCCTATATTCTCTTTCCCGAAGTAGACTAATTTGTGCTGGCTGGCTTGTCTCACCTTCTTCTAGACTATCAGAATATTTCGCCTCTCGAGGCCATGACGTAATCCATAAGCTTCTACTATGAATGTGAATATAATCGTACTTAATTTGGCGAAAAAATGTTAAAACAATTCTACTAATAATATGTTGAGCTTCAGTGGTATTGTTAGAATGTATTAACTTTGTGTGGATAGATTTAAGCTTTCCTACAAAATCTAGCTTACCAAGGGTACCATCCTGGTGGAACGATAGTACTAGTGTATTTCCAACGTATACATATATTTATGGAAAAAAATATTCATGGGAAAAAAATATTTAATAGTAAATATAAATTTAAAAAATATATTTATATAAACATTGTGTATCTCTAAAAGAATGTGTTTTAAGTCTAACAACTATCAATTACTCCAAGATGAGAGTTTCTTAGTTAGTGATACTATGTATTGTAAGATTTTAATCATTGTGAACATTTTTCTCGAAACGTGTGGCAGAATATCGAATTTTAAGCCTGAAATACATATGTTAGCTTCACACCTGCAATGAACATTGACCCAAGTATTTCAGCCACAAGAAGCATTGAATTGTTTTCTAAAACCCTTCGATATGTTTACAAAAAAAGCATGAACAATCCCAGTTTTATTATTTTCGAACATTTTATTCTATTGTTCGTTTAAAGTAAGACTCACAAAAGAAGGAAATTTTCTACAATCCATCTCTATCACCGAGGTCCAAAGAAATATACTAAATGAGAGTTGGAGAAGGTTTTATTTAGGGGTTTAGATCTTGTCACATATGATAGTCATTTGTTCAAACTCCCCGTGGACCCACAATTAACAGAACACACCGTACGGCCCCCAAAGCCTATTCAAATTGAACAATACAGAAGGAGAGGCGTCATTAATGGGGCATGTTGAATTGTCTTCTGTCATTACGACAAGCATATAAGTATATTTAACAGTGACAAAGTGTACGACATACAAACTTAAGAGTTTCTTAAATTCAATTAATTTGTGGGGGTATTTCTGAGGAGCTTCTGATTTGAGTTTCTCCTCTCGTCGCTCGGCTCGCTCGCTCGTATTGTAATGGAGACAAAGGAGTCTCAACTGTTTTTTCCCCTTCCGCCCTATGGAACGCAACGAGGCAAATGTTAACGCCATGAAGCCGGTAATGTCCTGGCCATTCCCCGCATTTTAATTGTACTTTAAGAGCACAAAGTACATTTGCTCAAGTAATGAGATTGAATGCCTTTGGTTAGAAACCAAACAAGGTATCGATTGATTATGGGATGGTATATGCTGAATAAATTTGGTGAGAAGATACGAAATGAATTGAGTATAATTTCTAAATGTCATCAACTTCATTGCTATAAAACAATTATCCTCGCAAAGAGGCATTAATATTTTGATTATAGATTAGGCATCACATTTATTGTTAAATACGTACATAGTTCTTTATGAGAGTAGATGCGCTAATTATGTTTACATAGAGGTGGTGCCATTTTCTAAGTACATATGAATTCATCAGACAAGTGCTTCACGATTCAAAATATTTATTTATTTTTAATTTGTAATTATATGTGTGGAAATAATTTTTTGTATATTATTTAAATAATATATTTAATTTGTAATTATATGTGAATAAATTTTATTATTATTTAAATAATATTTATAATAAGAATGCAAGTTGTTTAAAGAATATTAATCAACAATATTTATAAATTTATATTAAAATTATTATATAAAGAAGTATTTGATTATAAATTTATAGGGGAAATTGTTGGTATATACATTATTTATTGAGTTTTTCTTTATGTTATTTCGAAAAACATGTTACTGGCATAAATTATGTATGGAACTATGACATGTTTTACATAGCTACTTGGGGGTTCAATGGATATGGTTTAAGTGTTTAATGGGTTAGGGAACATGGTTACTTTTAAGATGTCAGTTGTCTAAATGTGTAAGGTGAGTAGAATATGTATACCTTACAAACTTTAGGAATCAACTTATAGATAGATTCTATAACTTTAAAATTAAATTATTTGTTA
Source organism: Pinus albicaulis (assembly GCA_034641835.2). NCBI lineage: Eukaryota > Viridiplantae > Streptophyta > Pinopsida > Pinales > Pinaceae > Pinus > Pinus albicaulis. The sequence goes on from CM076574.1 coordinate 111,358,100, forward strand.
ACTAAAATAAAAAAGTTAAACAATCATATATATATATATATATATATATATATATATATATATATATATATATTATATATATATATATAATTGTATGATGATTGTGCAATTTCTTTCTTCAAATTTTGTTGTGCATCTTAAACAAAGAATTCAAAGAACAAATCATGTAATCACACACCATCCAACATGGAGAATTTATCCCAGAAAACCCAAATAAGGAAATCAACACAATGTTGTTTGCTCACCTCTAAAGAATCTCACGAAACAATAAATTACAAAATAAGTCATATAGAGATCTATTAACATTTTCTACATACTTAGATGGAGCTAAAAAAAAGTAAATAATCCCTATTCATCCATGTACACCTCTCATCATAAAGGTTATTGAATTTTAAAGCACAGACACGTGAACCTTAATCCCATAAGACCCAATGGATAAGTACAGTGTGAATGTACTTTCACATTTAATTGAGGAACAAATAAAATGACTAAAGTAATGGACCAAGATGAGAATTAGAGATCACTTGCCAAATCCATGAGATGATAAGGCAACAACCCCACACCTTTTCAAAATCCTTGAAAGAAATTAAATTTAGATTTTGAGGAGGAATCTAAATTTCCCAAATGATGAGGAAAGTAATTGGGAAGAGGAAGAAAAAGTCAGAAAAGCCGAGAAAAGCATAAAACAGCTTTAAAGATTCTCAAATGGGAAGCCTAGGCTAAATGAAAGATAGCATCCCGTCATTCCTTCGATCGTTGCATCAGGAAACATGCTTTGGGAAATATGAGCTTAAACAAGCCGCTCCTAAGAAGATCATAGGTTGGTCCTGTTTCGGGAGGTGATTCAATGGGGTGAGTCCCTGGAGACAAAGAGGACTTAAGGTTGGAGTGCTGGTCACTCATAAATAGTGTTATGTTCGAAATGCTTGTTATTTTTATTTATTATGGCATGAATTGGCCACATATAAAAATTAATTTGTATGGTATGATTGATTTTAGTACTACATTTAATGGCATCCTTCTTATGTCACCTTCCGTATTCTTGCTTAGTTGTAGACTAGAACTGGTGAGAAATCCCAAACCTAAACTAAGGTTTAAGCGAACCGGGGTTACTTAGTTCTGTCAAATATATAATTAAATATTTTTTTTTTCAAGCAGATACAAGGTGTCACATATGCTCATAAGTATATTCAAAAATATTGTAGTAATCGAGGTAAAGAAAGTAAAATGACATTAGAATATGAATTTAAATTTTCTAGATAAAGAAGCAATTTCACTTCCAGGATATTATATTCATAGCAATTATAGGGTATATTACTCTTAAATTCACCCTCTAACCCTGAAACAAATATTACAATGGATTAAATTCATGTCGAATGTATGCACTATCAAATGAACTATCGAATACATGTATGTGCATTTAACAAAAATATATATATATATATATATTAATAAGTATCAAGAACTAACAACAGGTCCCTCCTAGAACATCTATCATAAATGAGCCATACACACATATGAACTATATATGTCAAAAAGGAGATATAAATACGAATCATTTAGTGTTAAAATGAAATATATATATGATCCCTACAACAGCATTTGAACAAACGACAGTCAAACCATTAATGCGTGTGGTTAATTGCTAAAATACTATGCCTTTTGGGTCATGTCAACGAATCCTCCGACTATACCGATACTTATAACCCACGGCATTTTGAGGACTTTTTTTAACGTTAAATGAACGAACAGAGGCAAAAGATAAAACGCTAATACGATGCGTAAATAAGTTGTAATACCTTCCACTATTATGAGACAAAGGTGTAGTTTATAAGGGGCCTACTATATGATTTCATGACTGTGATATTAATTCTATGCAAAGTATTTGGGATTTCTGATATGCGTACATTACATGTTAAAATACCAACATGCGACGCAAATTTTACCTCCGTTCTCGTGAAGAACGCTACCATTATTAAACCTATCTCGATCACGTAGTTAAATCTTCGTTAGTGCATGAGACCACCAAGGGAGAGTTCGTATCCATTAGTCATTCTGCCAGAACGAAACGATGCAACGAAATACGAGTCCGACCGGGTTTGGCTTTACGCCTTTGACCACGCCTTACCAGTGCGATGATGAAGCATCAAAACATAAACACAGCTGGCCGTTATAGGTTCTAGGTAGCTAGCGCTTGGTTTCAAACGATATCAATGAATGGAAGGACAAACCCACGAATCCGATGCATCACTTCCCCACCAACATGGAAGGACTTAGGCCACCGTGAGTTGGGAGTGCCTTTCCAGCGCCGGGCGGCCGCATCGGACAGCCACAACAGAAAAATCGATAGAAATGCACACACCGGTAAGAGATTAGATCGCTCACTTATTAAATCAGATGCGAAGAACCCCACCAACCAACTAGGTTTACATCATAAGCAACAGAAAAATTATGACAAGGAGAACACGTGTGCATGTATAAATCAAACAATAGTACGCTGTGAAATTAAAACGAAGCTGAATAAATGCTGGGACAACAAAGCAGGTCTCCACCGAGATGTCGACATCATTCTCTCTGGCCTAAAAACAATCCGGGAAATAATGAGATACCGTATTCTTCAACAACAAACGAAAAATAAATTTAACGTGAGGGAGATATAAAAGCAATGATTTGTGTAGAGATAAGGAGAACACTTACGTTGAATCTCTCCCATTTGCGTTGGTCCGACACTCGAGATGGCTTTGCGCCCGGCATTGTGGAGGCATCCATAAAATAACCGCCTAATTATGGATGAAGTCCCTCGTACGAATTAAACTATTAAAACCACAAACGATGAATCGTAGCCGCAACCGGATCTGCTAGTGCCCTCAACTGTGTTATGAGGAAATGCAACGATTTCTCTACATAAATAACGTGAAAGGGTCGGATGAACAAATCGTGCAGGCAATAACCCCCAATTAAAAGGGAAGAATTTTCGTAAAACCTTAATCCCCCAACGCCCAGGGAACGAAAACTTTCATGTTGATTGCAGAACCGGCCACGTTGACAGTTAGTACTGTGCGACATTAAGGTGCGCGGAGGAAGTATGGAGGAGCTACGCATCGTACGCACAGGAACAGAGGGCTAACCCTAGAATTCTGTACCTCTGCTGTGACTCGTCTCATACAAGACTTAATACCATATGACAACAGTAAAGCGACCATTAAACTTGCGTTTATGGGACGATATGCACCGTACTGGTATTCATTCGGTGAGCGGGGACGCCTGTCAAGTCATAGAATCAGTACCCACACTAAACTATGTCTAATACAACACAAGGTAACGCGTATATTGATGTAACTGTAACTAACACGCATGTTGCGCCTTCTACGCATGAAATCGTGTTCCGCACTGAGTCCAACCGGAACCAAGATAAACCGCCTCAAAGTTGAATATCCGGGAGTTTACAAGGATTTCAGCTTTACGCCGATACGTATACCTGAATATCATTACATTCTATGCTATTTGTGTAAGTATGAACGAATAATAATAGGTTACGCCGTGAAGAATTTCGGCAACATTTAAAGGCAACACTAAAATGAGTACGATTAGGTTTAGAAAAAGCCCGAAAATTCATGATGAGCAGCAGTTTCCTAATATGTAATTATACCAATAGTGCGAGCTACCAAATCTTGACTGTTGCAGAGATCGACGTCGACATTCATATAGATCTACACATATATGATTAATTTAATGGTAGGTTATGTAATATATACCCTATTGATATTCCAAAGTATTTTCACCTATAAATTTTATATAATACATGTTTATATATGTGAGGACCAATGATAGTATCGTTGTGGGTTATTTTATATATGTGCGCTATGTATATGTAGGCGCATTCAAATAATTCTACCAAAGGTTGTACCTATATATAAGTTATATATATATATAAATATATATATATATATATATATATATATATATATATATGCCTATTCAATTAATAATAAGTTAAAGGATATATATAGTATGTGATTTATATATGATATAAGCGGTATATGTATTATATATGTAGGGTCAGGCACGTTATCAAAAGAGAGGAATATTAAATATTATTAAACACAAAATGAAGACTATGTAGGATATGGTTTAAGGCACATGAGGAGCGGCCAAAATGAGGAATATTGGATACATAAATACAAAAAGGAAACCCCTCAAAGAGAAAGAGAGAAAAAAAAAAAAATTCCTTAAACTGGAGGTGTTATAGTCCACTTTTGATACATATTTTTATTTTTTCTACACACACCAAGCAACGAAATAAATGGATTGTTGGGTCAAAATACTTTTTCAAAATTTAAATAGATGTTGAATGGATCAAGAAAAACCATAAAAAAAGAAGGAAAAAAAAACTAGTTTGTAGCTCTTAAATAAGTGAAATAAACTCAATAAAGTGTAAGAGCTCATAGCTTGTAGGGAGGTAAAAGTTAAAGAGGAACCCATAACTTTTATATACAAATAAAAATCCTAGTAAGATTGTTATGATAATTATTGAAGTCCTTTGGCCCTTGAAAAAATTTTATCCCAACAAAAAGACCATAGATGTTTTATGTGTGTAAAAATGATTTACTATTAATAAAGCATATTCTCTTTGTTTATTTGTGTCATTTGAATGTTAGATATGTTCATTTAAGTTTTCTTCCAATAGAGTGTGCATTAATACTTGTGGAGCCTAATATTCATGTTATTAGAAGTTTAGATAGTTGAGTGAGATTATCTTATAGACATCCTATATAAATAAATAATAATAATGAAGCAACAAGCATTGTAGAGATTCCTTAAGGGTGTTTTTCTCTTGAAATGGGATAAAGTGTATTTCACTTTTCAAATGTTATATTGTTAATATGGTCTATGCACATTATTTGAGATTAGGAATGTAAGTAAAATACATATAGATCTTAAAGTAAAATATGAACAACAACAACAATGACAAATACACATAAAATAGAAATTTGGCTTGGAATTTCTTAATCTAGAAAATATTCTCACTTAGAATCACATATCTATCTTCTTCAAAGTATTAACTTAACTGTATCCACAATGCAAATTTTAGGTATCTAAAGCCCTAATCCACTAATCCAGATTAGGTTAGAACTATAATCCATTAACCAATATTAGATTATAATGGGCCAAAAAAGCACAAAAGAAAAAAAAGAAAAATGTAACCTTGAACCTCATCTAATGTTCATGGATGAATGCACAATATTACAATTAATGAAAAGTGCATGACTACAAAATCTACATACAAAGAAAATAACACGTCTCTAAGAAGGAATTCACAAGTTTGAATTTAGACATGTGATGATTGACTAGTAAGTCATTGTACAATGAATTGTCATTTGATATTTAATTTATATAGAAGTTATTAAAAATGGAAAAATATTAAAAAATAAAATAAAGAAAAATAAATAAATGGTGGATTGAAATTCTTCTAAATATTTGGAATGGACAAATATTATTAAGAAGAGAGGAAAAATAAAGAAAAAAGATAATGATGGATTGAAGTTGCATGCACCCAAAACAATGTAAAACATAATTTGGTAAAAAAAATCATTATATCTTCTAAGCAACGACTTAATAATTCTCTATGGTTAAAAAAAAATTAGAAACTAAAACACTAATAATAATAATAAGTAATAAAATATCTTTATAAAAAAATAATAAAATATATGTTGAAAATTTCAAGAAAATTGAATTTTTATATACTTTTAAATCTTAAATATAAAAATAAAACATTTTTACTATTAAAAAAAATTAGAGTTTATGATAAAATAAGAAAAGAAGCACATAAAAATATATATAAATAATTATTAGAAAAAAAAAAGTTTTAACACAAATTTCCTTAACATTCTATACTAAGGATATAAATATTAATTTAAAAATATAAATATAACATATTATTTATAATTTATATTAAAATGAAAAGTAATTTTTATTAAAATATATTTTAAGGTAATAAATTTAATATTTTTTTATTATTTTACATATTAAAATTAAAAATATGATATAAAATTGTATTGTTTATTGTTATCCTGCGAGGACGCATTGATTCATGCGTTGAACTTTAAATAGTTATCCGTTGACCAAAAATCAAATGTATATTTGTAATGTGAAAAAATATATATTATTATATTAATATATTAAGTTTAACTTTTTTAAATTATGATTAGTCAAGAGAGCTTAGGTCTTATTTTGTAATTATGTTGCCGCCGCCGGATCATGTTGTTGTTGTCGCGGTAGGCCAAATTACTATAAAAATATTACAAACGTAAATTCAAACCCTACTAACTCAATACATCGTTCCGAGCATAGACATAGTTCAATGCAATGAGTACTAAATAATTTTGGCCAAATACCACCATTTAACATTTAATATAGCATAGCAGGACGCCGGTCACTTTAGTCTCCATTATCGTTCTCGTCTTCCTTCCCAGAAAATTTATAGTTCAGTGCAATGAGTACCAAACCATTTCCACTTAACAATGATAGTTTAGCAAAAAAGAGTGATTTCACTAATTAAAATAACTTTATTTTTTAAAGAAAATATGATTTGTATTAATATTAATATGTTTTTCATTGGTGTCATTGACATGAATGTAAAAGATGACATTTTCCAGTTAAATATTTAACTTCATCTCTTTCATATAGTTTAGCAAAAAAAGTGATATCATTAATAAAAAAATAAAAAATAAATTTTGAAAAATATAATTTGTATTAATATTAATAAATTTTTGACATATATGTAAAAGATGAATTAGATTATTTGTCGATGTTTTCCAGCTAAATATTTAACTCAATCTCTTTCAAATACAAAATTTTAAGAGCAAAACATAATAATGATTTGTTAAAACTTCATTATATGTTGACATGATATGTAAAAAGGTAATTTTACAATCAAAATTAAATTTGAGAATATCAAAAAGAAATACAGGTTTTCAAAATAGAGAAATATAATTAAATAGCCAACAAAAGAGCCAACAATAACATGAAAAAATAAATTCTAATTGAAAATATGACTTTAAATTCAAGTTAAATTAATCCTTAATCAATATTTAATAAATTTTAAATTACTATAATTATTAATCAATATAATAATAAATTTTAAATTATATATATATATATATATATATATATATATATATATGCACACAACTTATCCGAATTTTATTTAATTTGAATTAAATAAATTTGTGTATTATTAGAAAAGTTTCATATTAAATTAAAATATATATATATATATATATATATATATTAATTTCTTAAATTACTACATTCTAACTAATTAACCGAAGGTGTAGGCTTGATTCACTTTTGATACTAAGACCAGAAAGCTTTTCAAAAGCAGTGGTTAATCTTTGTCGAAAGTAAATATAGCCAAAGAATTCGGTAATATGGAAAGTAAAGAACTAAAGGATTTTGGATGTTGACGTTGTTAACTTTAAATGTAAATGACTATATAGGTAAAATTATATGTAAAATATTTTGAAAAGTTTTTCGAAATTACCATATGGGTATGATAATTTTTCTTCACCATATTCAACTCTATGAAGTGTCAATTTCCATCGAATAAAGCCCGTCACTAACCAGTCACCCGGTTGTGGCGTGTGAGGTTAATTCCCCACGAATTCCACAATCCAGGAGCCACTATATACGTATATCAAATTTACTCACAGGTGCGAATTTCTTAGCCAGTCAAAATCCCATCACTAATTGCCAAAATCAGACTACGACAATAAAGCCAAAATCAGACTATGACAATAAAAATATTCTGAGACTCAAGTCAGTAACCTGGCCTAACCTAGGTTAAGTAGGGTTAACTTAATCAATCTTCCTTCTCCCAGGCATCAATCCGCTTCTAAGTTTCAGTCATGATAATGCGGTTATTTTAAAATGTCATAGACTGGTTTCAATAAAAAGTGTCATTTATTCGAGGCACGGGATTTATATATGGACTTACCAAGCGAGGAGGCATGGTACACCTGAACCAAAATCAAAAGAAAAACAGAGATACCAAGAAAATCTATATAAAGAATTCACTAACTGCCAAAATAAGACTACTACAATTAAAAAAAATATATTGTGAAACTCAAGTCCGTAACCTAATCTAACATAGGGTTAGGTTAATCAATCTTCCTTTAACCCAAGCATCAACCCGCTTCTAAGTTTGAGGCATGATTATGAGGTTATTTTAGAATGTTATAGACTGGGTTCAATAAAATGCAAGCATTCAAGAAAAACAGAAGTACAGTAAATTCTGTGATTCATTGAAACCAAATTATATACGTAAATACTTTTAGTGCATATTCTACCGAAAATAAGACATTTCAGCACCGTGACTCATTTTATGCTGGAAAAAGAAAAACCCAATAAATTGTAGGCACCTACCTGAATTCTTCGATTGTGATTCTTTGGAATTTGTTGTTTTCATAGTACCATTGGAGCCAACCACATTTCTCCACGCAGAATTTGAACGCTCTCTTTGCTTCAAAGAAACGGAACTGAAAGATAAAAATATTAGAAAAACAAACAAAAGAAAAGCTAAAAATATTCTCGAATAACATTATCATTTAAATCTGCCTACATATGGTTGTCTACTTCTTCTTGCTTTACTCTCCTCTCCTCTTATGATTGCTTCTATGACATAAGTTCGTTCTTCCTGTAAAAATAAATTAATATTCCAAATCAATAATCAATTGATCGGGAACTTGCAATAATCAAAGCAGGAAAAGAAAAAGAAACAAACGAACCTAATCTATTTTCATTGTAATAACATATCAATACATGGCCAATAAAAATTTAGATCTCCCTCTCCCTTAATTGAAATTCAGTTGACAAGAGACTCTCCATTACCATTGAGGCCTGTGGAGATCATCTTCATATCTGCAGCTATTGCCACTCCTCTGATTGTGCTTCTCCAAAGACTTCTTGGCCGAAACGTACATCTGTCTCCATCTCTCAAACTCTCACAACAAAACAGAAATTACAGAAAGACAAACAACAACAACATAAAAAGACAACAGAAATTACACATATACGAACAGTTACAACACAGAGCCACAGATACAAAACAAAGAAACAACACAAAACACACAGAGCCACAGATACAGATCAAAGAAACAACACAAAACAAACGAGGAGCGCTCCACAAAACACCACCGCTTCGCCTGAGAGACAGAGAGCAAAAGAGCGCAAAGAGTTGAGAGGGCGCATTGCAGTGCAAGAAGAAGAGGGATTGATGAACTAAATAAAAGAAGGATTAGCTTTTGCAAACGGTAATTAGCTTTTGTGAACGGTCCAATTCTATCTAACATTTAATCGGTGACCGATAAAAGATCATTCCCACCGTCGGTGCAGGTTCGAAATCTATCGGACGTTGGATCCACCGACCCATCAAAGATCATTCCCACCGTTAAGAAAAGCTATCTCACACAATTCAAATTTATATCTTCGACAACACTCGCGCTCTCCCCTGAATCACATTCATTATTTGTTACAATCCGAACAAAATCAATTATATTCAATTGGTCCTCGAGATTCAAAAATGTCTGAACTTCAATTTCTTTTTTATACCTGAGGTTACGAGGTCGAACCGTAAGACGTTATTCCAACGAGAGACCTTAGGTATAGATCGTGATCGAAAAACACCCATACGCTGGACCCTCCGGTTTAATATCAAAAGTGTGAAAGTTCATTTAGTCATGTTTCGTTTCGTTGCCTTTTAAAAATTAGAGTAAGTTTGGATTTTGGATTTTGTTTTGAATTTACAATAAGGAAGCATTATTAACATGTTTTTTAATATAATCTCAAGTTTCATTTGAATTTTAAGATTATATATACAGAGCTTTGTTTTGTTTTAAATGAGAGAGTTTGAAATTTTGCTTTACATTTATTAAAATGATTTTTAATATAATTTTAAATTTCAGTTTTATTAATTGAATTTTTAAATTATGAATGGTAAGTATAATAATATTTTAATTTATAATTTTGGTAGAGATTAAAGTAATTGAGCAATAGAAAGAGAAGACACACAATAAAGCACTTATGGGGTGTAAAGAAAACTCATGTAAATTTTACTATTTTTCTTTTTATTGTTCATCAATCACATGAATAGCATGACTGAATGCTTAACAACATCTGCAATATGTAATTTTGTTTCTTATTTTCTAGTTCAATAAAATTATGATTTTTTCCTCCAAAAATAAAATAAAATAATTATTATTAATAGATAATTTTATTTTGAAATAATTCATTTTTATTAATGATGGGTAGAAATATGTTAATGGGTTGAAGTATGAAATTTAAATATGCATGTCTTCTCTCAAATTGAATTTATGATGTACCATTAATCATTAGTCCCACTCAAAATCTATATGTACTTATGTTTTCTTAGAATATAATAATTTAAATAATTTATAAAATGTTACAAGTTATAATTAGTGTAAATTTATTCTAGTTTTATGTATATTAAGTAATAAGAAAAATTTAAAAGGTTAAAATGTAATTTTTCTTGGTGTTTAAAATATTTTAAGTTAAGATCATCTTCACACAACAATTTGACTACTAAGTTTTCATAGGTGTACATACTTTACCCTTCTAGATTTGAAGAATCACCTTTTAAAAGGAAACACATGTTTTTAACCATTAAGTCCACTCAATTAAGAACAAGATATGAAGATAAGGTTTTGGAATGGATAATGAAAGTAATAGCAATAGTATTTATGTATGGAGGGGAAGATTAATGGTGACAACAATTGCATTAGCATTAATGTCATGAGCAACAATGATGTTTGATTTTTTATTGTGACTTGAATATATGCATCTGATTACTCATTCAAACCATTAACTTTCTAAAAATGGCAACCCTTAATCCATCACTCATCATTTTATCAAGTGGATATCATGACCTTAACAAGGAGGGTGCCCCCTTCTACCAAATATATTTTTTGACTGTGCATTGGAAAAGCAGATTTTATTTTTGCCCATTTGTTATGCCCTATAGCTCATTGTCAAGATGATGGGGAGCAAGGTCAACACTATCAATTATGGAGAGTATGGGAGAATGGAGGTTTGTGCACAGGAGGGTTTGAAGCTATTTGGAAACATCTTCATTAGAGAGAGGAAAAGTGTGTGGATGAGCCATAGGGAATTGTTATGAGGTTGCTTGAGCGCTTCCTAGTCATTAGGACATTAATATTCCAAATGTCTTATCTGCCATTGAAAACTTACCAAAGAAATTATATAAATTTTAGTACCATTTGAAGGTATTCATAATAAGAAACTTTTCTTCTAAATCATTTGAAAAAACACCTACCTTTGTTTGCACTCATCTTAGCAAAACTTCTAACTAAGGTATTAGATAAAGAGATAAGTCTTAAATCTTTGTGTGGTTTATTATGTGCTTTATTGAAGGAAACTATCATATTACAAGTTAAATTATCTAATAATTTTATAAACAAAATATGAAAATATAAGTGAGATCCATATTCTTTAACAACCATTAAACTTCTATTTTCTTTCTAAATATGAAATATGTAAAAATTCAATGATTTTCTTAATCTTTATATAGTTTCTTATGTGCTTTATTCAAGTAAATTGTATCATATAATAAATTAAATCAACTACTCATTCTATAAACAATATATGAAAATACAAATGAAATCCAAATTCTTTAACAACCATTTAACTTATATTTTCAAAATCTAAGATCCAATACAGAAAATTCAACAGAATCCTCTGTCTCAAAAATCAGCAGGGCCTTATCTTAAGCACTCGTATTGAGATTGAAGTTGTGCTCAACCAGTATTTTAGGGCCATCCTTACAAAGAACAACCACGACAATGAGGAAGACATCACGAAAATCACAAGGAACATCCCTAATATCTTAACTAGAAAGCATAACCAAATGCTGCTAAAAAAGATAACAATGGCTGAAGTGGAAGAAGCTGTCCATTCCATGCCCAATGGAAAAGCCCCGAGTCCAGATGGTTTGACCACAGATTTCTACAAATCCTGTTGGCCTTTGATCAAAGACAAAGTTTATGACCTAATCGAAGAATCTCGTCTTAAAAGATCCATCCTTAAATCCTTCAATGCAACCTTTCTCACCCTCATCCCCAAATCTGATAAAGCAGAATCCCTTGACCAGTTTCGACCCATCGCCCTCTACAACATTATCTATAGGATCACCTCTAAAGTCCTAGTCAATCGCATCAAAATTCTCCTTCTGCTTCTCATCTCGCCCCACCAAACTGTTTACATTTAGGGTAGGCAAATCTTAGACAACATCATCCTCTCTCAAGAAGTCATCCACTCTCTCAAGGATCAAAGCAAACTTGGTATGCTCATCCAAATGGATATGTCCAAAGCTTTCAACAAAATCAATTGGAATTACATAAGGAATATGCTGGAAGCCTTTGGGTTCAGCAAAGACATCATAATTTGGATCATGGCTTTAGTCTCGGGGGCTTTCTTCTCCATTCTCCTCAATGGCTCCCCTTCAGCCATCGTCAACCCCTCTCGGGGCATCAGACAAGGGGACCCTCTTTCGCCCTTCCTCTTTGTTATCATGGCAGAAGGCCTTGGCCACTCCTTATCTGCTGCATCCTCTGATGGCCGTGTCAGTGGCCTTAATCTCTACCCCCCTAACCCCCGATCACTCACCAACAATTTGTGGATGATACGCTCCTCATGGGCACTCGCTTTGTCAAAGAAGCCCTTGCCTTCAAGGCCATTCTAGATGATTTTTCTCAGGCCTCGGGTTCCTCTGTTAACAACGCCAAGTCCAAACTCTTCTTCCTAAACACTTCCAATGCCATTCAAATTAACATCACCCGTATTCTTGGCTTCCAACTCAGCTACTTCCCCTCGAAATATTTAGGTGTTCCCCTAACTGATAAACCCCTAGCTAGAGGCAACTGGGAATCCCTAGTCTCTAAGCTTCAAAAAAAAAATTCCAATTGGACCTTTTGCTCCCTTAACTTCCCAAGCAAACTTGTCCTAGTGCGTTCTGTTCTTCAAGCCATGCCTCAGTACCAATACTCCCATTGCGGCCCCGAGATCTATCTCTAACCAAATTAGAGAAATACAAAGAGATTTCCTTTGGAAGAGCAAGGCGAATAATGGAAAATGGGCCCTTGTTGCCTGGAGTAAACTCTGCAAGCCCAAAAAAGCTACTGGTCTCAGTCTCAAGGATCCGGATGTCCTTGGTAAAGTCTTGGGAGAGAAAACTTGGTGGCATTGGATTACCAATCCTACCACATCCTAGGCTAAGCTATGGAAAGCCAAGTATGCTCCAATGCATCATCTTGACTCCTTGATCATAGTCTCGAGCAATCTCAAAGGTTCACCGATTTGGAACTAGGCTTGGGATAATAGAACTCTCATTCAAGACCACTATTTTTTGGAAGTGTGCAATGGGGAGAATGCATTGCTCTGGGACAATGCTTCGGAACAACGCCCCAATCTCAACACTGACATCTTCCTCCCCATCAGGTTGCAAATGGAGAGACTTAACAAAAAGGTTTTCAAAGACTTTCGGAAAATTCAGGACAACACGGATTGGTGAGTGTGGTTGGACCCCAATGAAATGGCTCAGAATAACCACCCCCAGTCTAGGGAAATTCTTGCAGAGGAGCTTAACAAGAGATAGATTCAAAAGGATGCGGCGGAGCCGGATAAACTCAGATGGTGTTCCAACGCAGCAAGGCATTTCAATATCAAATAGGCCTACAGTCTCCTCTGGACAGCAAATGGAAAAGACTCTGGAAACAGAATCACTGGCCTAAAATTCCTCTTTTCCTCTAGCTCGTCATGCACCAAAAAATTCTGACTTGGGAAAATCTCCAAAAAAAGAGGCTTCGTAGGTCCGTCTATCTGCACTCTTTGCAACTCCAACCCCGAAACTACCAATCACTTACTCAATGAGTATCAATTTGCCTCCATCATTTGGAATTGGCTTTCCTTTGTGTTCAAGGCCTCGGATCGTGATCCCTCCTCCATCCTCATCTCCCTTGACCTCTAGCACACCTCCTTCTCTTCCCAGCTCCTCATTAATCTGGCATGGAACCTTCTCCCAGGCATAATGTGTTGGGCTCTCTGGAAAGAAAGGAATTCTCGAATCTTCAAAAACTTGGCTAACAAGGAAGAACAGATTCTTCACCTCATCAAGAAAACCTTGTGCGAATTTATTTCCATAGCCAAGCTCCTGGACCCCTCCTCCCCCCCTACGAGGGAGGAATGCCTCATTCTTTCCCTTCTCAATCTCTCTCCCCTCTTCCAACTCCCTCATCCCTCTACTTCCCTGGCATCCCTGCCTGAGATTGTTTGGCACCCTCTTGATCCCAACATTATTAAACTCAACTATGACGGAGCTTCCAAGGATAATCCTAGCAATGCGGGTTTCGGAGGAGTCTTCCGCAACCACAAAGGCATGATTCTCTGGATCTACTATGGGAACATTTATTACACCACCAACAATGTCGCTGAACTCCAGGCTCTGGCTCACGGGTTTGACATTGCCATACATCACAATTTTTGGCCCCTCCTTGTAGAAAGAGATTCTACCGTCGCTACCCAAGATTGTCGGAAAATGCAATAGGGGTGCAGTGTTCAGCAAGTCACCAATTGTTGGCGCATCAACAAAATCCTACAAAAGATCAAGCACAATATTGACAATGCCAGAGGCATATCCTTCTCGGCGGTTAGGAGAAAGGCCAATAAGTTGGCGAGCTTCCTGGCAAACACCGGTGTTAGAGATTCCAACAAACTCACCTCAACTGACTGGGATTCCATAATGGTGCCAACTGTCAAAACAGAATGTCTACGCATTAGTGTTCTAGATTTGCAGCAGGTCGATCCGGCCTCTTCCTCGATCCCCCCTCCCAATCAATTCTCTAATCATGAACCCCCACTAGCCTTCCTTCCCACGATTGATCCCTCTATCAGCTCTTCGATTACCTGCTCTCAAATGTAAGCACCCACTCCAAGCATTAATTCCTTGCATGATTCGAACAGCCCATCGGGCATGCCTCCCAGTGGCTTACCCATGCATTCACACCCCTCGCCCACCTATTTCATCTCCCTCCTCCTTATGCATACCTCACTCCTATCTATTTGACCTGTGCACCCTGCATCCACTCGGCCTCCCTTGAAGCTGTCTCAAAGTGACTACCCCCCTCATCTCTGCACCTCACCCTCCACTCTTCATCCACGCCCCACCTCCATAGCCCCACGCCACTCTCACCCTGCCCACCGTGGCCGTCGAGCTTTCTGGGCTAACTCTTCTCGCCCTCCTGTTACTCAGGCTAAGACCACGGCTAGAAATTCCGCCAGCACTTGTGTGGACAATACCGACCTTTTCATGCAAAGGCGTATAGCCGACATGGAAACCACCGCCCACATCCGTCACAGAGAAACGCCTTCGGAGGCGGTCGAGTCTTCACTCAGTTGAATCGTGGATCCTGGGCTAACCAGGCCAAGGGAGAACTTGTACAGCAAGACCATTGACCTGCATTGGCATACCAAGACGCTTCTTGCCATCGCCCTTCAGGAGCAGAAGCACAACAACAAAGAGCTTGAGCGGAAAATTGATTCCCTGACAGAGAAATTTGTCGCGTACGTGAAGGAAGTGCACCACATGCACTTCATTGATAGTAGCTCCCCTCACTACGCCATTTTGAAAAGAAGCTCTACGGCACGCCTCCATCAGAGCCCCAAGGTCGAAGAAGATGCTCAGTGCCCCTCCAAGCCCGACTGCGAAGAAGCTGGTCCCTCCACTCATCGCCACTAGATCTTCTACTCGGATGAAGGGACACCGGACCGACCTATCAGTGTTGACGAAGCTGATGTGCAACAATCCCCCGCCCTTTAGTTCGTTTGTTTCAGGTTTGGCCTCTTTTTGTTTCTCTATTATCCTCCATCTGTTCGAGGCCCAATGGCCTTTTTTCCAGAGCAACAATGTATCTTTTTCCCCTGGTTTTGTTAGAAACACTCTCCCCTCTGTGCCTCTCCCTATATTCTCTTTCCCAGAGGGCGAGACTAATTTGTGTCAGTCGGCTATTCCTCAGCTTCTTCTAGACTATCAGAATATTCGCCTCTCGAGGCCATGACGTAATCTATGTTTCTACTATGAAAATGAATAGACCCACTTAATTTACAAAAATAAAGAAACAATTCCTACTAATAATATGTTGAGCTCTTAGTGGGTATTGTTGTAATGGCTTAATCCTTGTGTGGATAGATTTAAGCTTCTACAAAATCTAGCTTACCAAGGTACCATCCTGTGAATGAGAAGTGCTAGTGGATTTCCACTGCATATATATTTCATGGAAAAAAAATATTCATGGGAAAAAATATTTATTGAAAATATAGAAATTCAAAAATATATTTATATAAACATTGTGTATCTCAAAAGAATGTGTTCAAGTCTAACAACTATCAATTAGTCCAAGATGAGAATTTCTAGTGAGTGATACTATGTGTATTGTAAGATTTTAATCATTGTGAACATTTTTCTCGAAATGCAGGGTAGAATATCAAATTTTAAGCTTCCTTGGCCATATAAGTGTTAGCTTCACACCTGCAATGAATACTTTGACTCTAAGTATTTCAGCGTTGATGAAGAAGCATTGAATTGTTTTCAAAACTTCGGGAGCATGTTTATAAAAAAAAAGCATGAATAATCCTAGTTTTATTATTTTGAACATTTTATTCTATTGTTGTGTTTAAAGCAGGACTCGCAAAAGTAAGGAAATTTTCAGTGGCAATCCATCTCCTGATTACTGAGGTCCAGCAAATATACGTTAAATGAGAGTTGAGAAGGAAGGTTTTTTTTAGGGTTTAGATTTTTTCATATATGATAGTCATTTGTTCAAACCCCGTGGACTCACAATTCAATAGAACATACTGTACGGCCCCCAAAGCCTATTCAAATTGAACAATACATACACAGAGAGGCAGCCATTAATGGGGTATGTTGAATTTCTTGGTGTCATTACGACAAGTATATAAGCATTTAATAGTGACAAAGCAAATGGCATATAAATCATTAAGAGTTTCTTAAATCTTACCTTGAATTTGTGGGGGTATTTTGAGGAGCTTCTGATTTGAGTTTCTCCTCTTCACAGCGCTCTGTTCCTGCTGCTCTTCATATTGTAATGGGAGTACGTGTTGAGTCTCAAAAATCTGTTTGTTTTCCTCTGCCTTGCGGGAATGCAGAACGAGGCAATGTTAACGCCATGAAGCCGGTAATGTCTGCCATTCCCTGCATTTTAATTGTAATTTAAGAGCACAGTGCCATTCAAGCTCAAGTAATGAGATTGAATGTCTTTGGTTAGAAACCAGCTTCAAGGTATCGATTGATTGGTGGGATGGTATGTAGGTTGAATAACTGAGAGAAGATACGAATGAATTGGAGTATAATTCTCACACCAGAGTCATCAACTTCATTAAGTAGCAAAACAATTATCCTCGCAAAGAGGCATTAATATTTTGATTATAGATTGTGGGCATAATCGTACGGCTGAGCATAGACATAGTTCTTTGTGGAGAGTAGATGCGGTAATTATGCAGCTACATAGAGGTGGTGCCATTTCAGGCGTACATGACTTCACTGTACAAGTGCTTCACGCATTCGAAAATATTTATTTATTTTTAATTTGTAATTATACGGGTGGAAATAAATTTTTATTATTATTTAAATAATATATTTTTAATTTGTAATTATATGTGTGGAAATAATTTTTTATTATTATTTAATTAATATATTTTTAATTTGTAATTATATGTGTGGAAATAAATTTTTATTATTATTTAAATAATATTTATAATAAGAATGCAAGTTGTTTAAAGAATATTAATCAACAATATTTATAAATTTATAATAAAATTATTGTATATAAAGAATTATTTGATTATAAATTTATAGTAAAATTATTGTATATAAATTATTTATTGAGTTTTCTTTAAGTGTTATTTTGAAAAAAATTTAAGGTTACTGTTAAGTTTAAAATTTTGTTTATGGAACTATAGACATGTTTTAGTATAGCGATTTGGTTGGGTTCAATGGATATGGTATAAGTGGGTTTAATGGTTAGGAACATGTGGTTACTTTTTAAGATGTCAAAGGTTCAAATGTAAGGTGAGTAGAATATGTATACCTTTATAAACTTTAGGAATCAAATCTTTATAGATAGATCATTTTTCTATAACTTCAAAATTAAATTATTTTTGTTAGCCAAATAAAAAGTTAAACATACATATATATATATATGATAAATTTGATTATTAATATAAATAAATAAATTATATAGAAAAATGTTATTATGAATTTGTAATAAAATACTTATTTTTAAATTAACATGAATCATTAATTTGGTAGAAGTTTTACATTTTGTAAAGAAGTGTAAGGTTTAAATATCTTATCTTAAATGAGGTAAGGGGTTTGAGATTTGTAAATTTGTATTCTTTAATAAAAGTAAATTATTAATAAATAAATGAATAAGATAGATAAATATATAGTTACAAATAGTTAAAATTAAAATTAAGTTGAATGAAAATCAAAATTACCCTCTATATTAAATTCAATCAATTGGCCATATAAGAATTTTATGAGAAATTCATTACAAAATAAAACATGAAATGTTGTTCAATTTAGAAAATACAAGTCCAATAGCATCAAACAACCATGGGATGGTGGTCATTCACAAAATATTGGGCTACAAAGAACCACCCTAGCCATTGTTATCAATGTCAAGCTGTCATTCAATATTAGAAATGACAAGAGCAAGTGTGGGAACCTCATCACTCTACTATGAATGCAGTGAGGACTAATTATGTTTCTGTTCCCTCTTTCTCCATGATTGAACAACCCTATCATTGTACAAAATTTCCTTGGAACTTTGTGATTATTGGGATCATACTGAGTTAATATTATAAATTGGGGTGTTATCTTGAGGTGACATTAATTTCCACCATTAATGTGCAATTTCTCATCATATGGTTGATATGGTTGATATTATTCATCTGCCTTTAAATTTCAATTGAAAAATAAATGTTCTTTACTATGTTGGTTTTATTTAACACTTTTGTGGCATGTTCTTGTCAATTGTTATCATGTAATTGTATGATGATTGTGCAATTTCTTTCTTCAAATTTTGTTGTGCATCTAAACAAATAATTCAAAGAACAAACTCATGTAATCACACACCATCCAACATGGAGAATTTATCCTAGAAACCCAAATAAGGAAATCAACATAAAATAAGAAGATGAGCTAAAAAAAAAAGGGTACCATCCTTAGTCCACTTTTGATACATATTTTTATTTTTTCTATATTATGACCAAGCAATTTTAGCAATGGATGTTGGGTCAAAATATTTTTTCAAAATTTAAATAGATGTTGAATGGATCAAGAAAAACCATAAAAAAGAAGGAAAAAAAAACTAGTTTGTAGCTCTTAAATAAGTGAAATAAACTCAATAAAGTGTAAGAGCTCATAGCTTGTAGGGAGGTAAAAGTTAAAGAGGAACCCATAACTTTTATATACAAATGAAAATCCTAGTAAGATTGTTATGATAATTATTGAAGTCCTTTGGGCCTTAAAAAAATTTTATCCCAACAAAAAGCCCATAGATGTTTTATGTGTAAAAATGATTTACTATTAATAAAGCATATTCTCTTTGTTTATTTGTGTCATTTGAATGTTAGATATGTTCATTTAATTTTTCTTCCAATAGAGCGTGCATTAATACTTGTGGAGCCTAATATTCATGTTATTAGGAGTTTAGATAGTTGAGTGAGATTATCTTATAGACATCCTATATAAAATAATAACAAATAATAATAATGAAGCAACAAGCATTGTAGAGACTTTAAGGTGTTTTTTTCTCTTAGTCAATAAAGTGTATTTCACTTTTCAAATGTTATATTTTTAATATGGTCTATGCAAATTCTTAGAGATTAGGAATGTAAGTAAAATACATATAGGTCTTAAAGTAAAATATGAACAACAACAACAATGACAAATACACATAAAATAGAAATTTGGCTTGGAATTTCTTAATCTAGAAAATATTCTCACTTACAATCACATATCTATCTTCTTCAAAGTATTAACTTAACTGTATCCACAATGCAACTTTTAGTTATCTAAAGCCCTAATCCACTAACCAATATTAGATTATAATGGGCCAAAAAAGCACAAAAGCAAAAAAAGAAAAATGTAACCTTGAACCTCATCTAATGTCTGACAGTCGCACATTACACCATGAGGCATGACTACAAAAAACGGTATACCAAGAAAATAACATCTCTAAGAAGGAGTTCACAAGAATGAATTTAGAAGTGCGATGTGGAATCAGTAAGTTTATTGTAATGAATTTTTCTACATTTGAGATGCATTTATAGAAGTTATTACAAATGGAAAAATATTAAAAAATAAAATAAAGAAAATAAATAACAGATTAAATTTCTTCAATATTGAGAATGGACAAATATTATTAAGAAGAGAGGAAAAATAAAGAAAAAAGATAATGATGGATTGAAGTTGCATGCACCCAAAACAATGTAAAACATAATTTGGTAAAAAAAATCATTAAAAAAAAACATTATATATTCTAAGCAATGACTTACTAATTCTCTATGGTTAAAAAAAAATTAGAAACTAAAACACTAATAATAATAATAATAAGTAATAAAATATCTTTATAAAAAAATAATAAAATATATGTTGAAAATTTCCAGAAAATTGAATTTTTATATACTATTAAATCTTAAATATAAAAACAAAACATTTTTACTATTAAAAAAAATTAGAGTTTATGATAAAATAAGAAAAGAAGCACATAAAAATATATATAAATAATTATTAGAAAAAAAAAAAGTTTTAACACAAATTTCCTTAACATTCTATACTAAGGATATAAATATTAATTTAAAAATATAAATATAACATATTATTTATAATTTATATTAAAATGAAAAGTAATTTTTATTAAAATATATTTTAAGGTAATAAATTTAATATTTTTTTATTATTTTACATATTAAAATTAAAAATATGATATAAAATTGTATTGTTTATTGTTATCCTGCGAGGACGCATTGATTCATGCGTTGAACTTCAAATAGTTATCCTTTGACCAAAAATCAAATGTATATATTATTATATTAATATATTAAGTTTAACTTTTTTTAATTATGATTAGTCAAGAGAGCTTAGGTCTTATTTTGTAATTATGTTGCCGCTGCCGGATCATGTTGTTGCTGTCGCGGTAGGCCAAATTACTCTGATCTGACCCTCTATTATTTCTCTTCTACAACTTTCTATAAAAATATTACGAATGTAAATTCAAACCCTACTAACTCAATACGTCGTTCCGAGCATAGACATAGTTCAATGCAATGAGTACTAAATAATTTTGGCCAAATACCACCATTTAACAATTAATATAGCAGAGCAGGACGCCGGTCACTTTAGTCTCCATTATCGTTTTGGTCTTCCTTCCCATAAAATTTATAGTTCAGTGCAATGAGTACCAACCATTTCCACTTAACAATGATAGTTTAGCAAAAAAGAGTGATTTCACTAATTAAAATAACTTTATTTTTTAAAGAAAATATGATTTGTATTAATATTAATATGTTTTTCATTGGTGTCATTGACATGAATGTAAAAGATGACATTTTCCAGTTAAATATTTAACTTCATCTCTTTCATATAGTTTACCAAAAAAAAGAAAAGTGATATCATTAATAAAAAAATAAAAAATAAATTTTGAAAAATATAATTTGTATTAATATTAATAAATTTTTGACATATATGTAAAAGATGAATTAGATTATTTGTCGATATTTTCCAGCTAAATATTTAACTCAATCTCTTTCAAATACAAAATTTTAAGAGCAAAACATAATAATGATTTGTTAAAACTTCATTATATGTTGACTTGATATCTAAAAAGGTAATTTTACAATCAAAATTAAATTTGAGAATATCAAAGAGAAATACAGGTTTTGAAAATAGAGAAATATAATTAAATAGCCAACAAAAGAGCCAACAATAACATGAAAAAATAAATTCTAATTGAAAATATGACTTTAAATTCAAGTTAAATTAATCCTTAATCAATATTTAATAAATTTTAAATTACTATAATTATTAATCAATATAATAATAATTATATTGATTAATTTGAATTAAATAAATTTGGTGTATAAGTTTCATATTAAATTAATTAATATATATATATATATATATATATATATTAATTTCTTAAATTACTACATTCTAACTAATTAACCAAAGGTGCAGGCTTGATTCACTTTTGATACTAAGACCAGAAAGCTTTTCAAAAGCAGTGGTTAATCTTTGTCGAAAGTAAATATAGCCAAAGAATTCGGTAATATGGAAAGTAAAGAACTAAAGCATTTTGGATGTTGACGTTGTTAACTTTAAATGTAAATGACTATATAGGTAAAATTATATGTAAAATTTTTTGAAAAGTTTTTCAAAATTACCATATGGGTATGATAATTTTTCTTCACCATATTCAACTCTATGAACTGTCAATTTCCATCTAATAAAGCCTGTCACTAACCAGTCACCCGGTTGCCACAATCCAGGAGCAACTATATACGTATATCAAATTTACTCACAGGTGCGAATTTCTTAGCCAGTCAAAATCCCATCACTAATTGCCAAAATCAGACTAGGACAATAAAGCCAAAATCAGACTATGACAATAAAAATATTCTGAGACTCAAGTCAGTAACCTGGCCTAACCTAGGTTAAGTAGGGTTAACTTAATCAATCTTCCTTCACCCAGGCATCAATCCGCTTCTAAGTTTCAGTCATGATAATGCGGTTATTTTAGAATGTCATAGACTGGTTTCAATAAAAAGTGTGTGTCATTTATTCGAGGCACGGGATTTATATATGGACTTACCCAGCGGGGAGGCATGGTACACCTCAACCAAAATCAAAAGAAAAACAGAGATACCAAGAAAATCTATATAAAGAATTCACTAACTGCCAAAATAAGACTACTACAATTAAAAAAAATATATTGTGAGACTCAAGTCCGTAACCTAAGCTAACATAGGGTTAGGTTAATCAATCTTCCTTTAACCCAAGCATCAACCCGCTTCTAAGTTTCAGGCATGATAATGAGGTTATTTTAGAATGTTATAGACTGGGTTCAATAAAATGCAATCATTCAAGAAAAACAGTAGTACAGGAAATTCTGTGATTCATTGAAACCAAATTATATACTTTTAGTGCATATTCTACCGAAAATAAGACATTTCAGCACCGTGACTCATTTTATGCTGGAAAAAGAAAAACCCAATAAATTGTAGGTACCTACCTGAATTCTTCGATTGTGATTCTTTGGAATTTGTTGTTTTCATAGTACCATTGGAGCCAACCACATTTCTCCACGCAGAATTTGAACGCTTTCTTTGCTTCAAAGAAACGGAACTGAAAGATAAAAATATTAGAAAAACAAACAAAAGAAAAGCTAAAAATATTCTCGCATAACATTATCATTTAAATCTGCGTACATATGGTTGTCTACTTCTTCTTGCTTTACTCTCCTCTTATGATTGCTTCTATGACATAAGTTCGTTCTTCCTGTAAAAATAAATTAATATTCCAAATCAATAGTCAATTGATCCGGAACTTGCAATAATCAAAGCAGGAAAAGAAAAAGAAACAAACGAACCTAATCTATTTTCATTGTAATAACATATCAATACATGGCCAATAAAAATTTAGATCTCCCTCTCCCTTAATTGAAATTCAGTTGACAAGAGACTCTCCATTACCATTGAGGCCCGTGGACATCATCTTCATATCTGCAGCTATTGCCACTCCTCTGATTGTGCTTCTCCAAAGACTTCTTGGCCGAAACGTACATCTGTCTCCATCTCTCAAACTCTCACAACAAAACAGAAATTACAGAAAGACAAACAACAACAACATAAAAAGACAACAGAATTTCCCCATATACGAACAGTTACAACACAGAGCCACACATACAAAACAAAGAAACAACACAAAACACACAGAGCCACAGATACAGATCAAAGAAACAACACAAAACAAACGAGGAGCGCTCCACAAAACATCACCGCTTCGCCTGACAGACAGAGAGCAAAAGAGCGCAAAGAGTTGAGAGGGCGCATTGCAGTGCAAGAAGAAGAGGGATTGATGAACGGTAGTTAGCTTTTGCAAACGGTAGTTAGCTTTTGTGAACGGTCCAATTCTATCTAACATTTAATCGGTGACGGATAAAAGATCGTTCCCACCGTCGGTGCAGGTTCGAAATCTATCGGACGTTGGATCCACCGACCCATCAAAGATCATTCCCACCGTTAAGAAAAGCTATCTCACACAATTCAAATTTATATCTTCGACAACACTCGCGCCCTCCCCTGAATCACATTCATTATTTGTTACAATCCGAACAAAATCAATTATATTCAATTGGTCCTCGAGATTCAAAAATGTCTGAACTTCAATTTCTTTTTTCTACCTGGGGTTACGAGGTCGAACCGTAAGACGTTATTCCAACGAGAGACCTTAGGTATAGATCGTGATCGAAAAACACCCATACGCTGGACGCTCCGGTTTAATATCAAAAGTGTGAAAGTTCATTTAGTCATGTTTCGTTTCGTTGCCTTTTAAAAATTAGAGTAAGTTTGGATTTTGGATTTTGTTTTGAATTTACAATAAGGAAGCATTATTAACATGTTTTTTAATATAATTTCAAGTTTCATTTGAATTTTTAGATTATATATACAGAGCTTTGTTTTGTTTTAAATGAGAGAGTTTGAAATTTTGCTTTACATTTATTAAAATGATTTTTAATATAATTTTAAATTTCAGTTTTATTAATTGAATTTTTAAATTATGAATGGTAAGTATAATAATATTTTAATTTATAATTTTGGTAGAGATTAAAGTAATTGAGCAATAGAAAGAGAAAACACACAATAAAGCACTTATGGGGTGTAAAGAAAACTCATGTAAATTTTACTATTTTTCTTTTTATTATTCATCAATCACATGAATAGCATGACTGAATGCTTAACAACATCCGCAATATGTAATTTTGTTTCTTATTTTCTAGTTCAATAAAATTATGATTTTTTCCTCCAAAAATAAAATAAAATAATTATTATTTATAGATAATTTTATTTTGAAATAATTCATTTTTATTAATGATGGGTAGAAAAATGTTAATGGGTTGAAGTATGAAATTTAAATATGCATGTCTTCTCTCAAATTGAATTTATGATGTACCATTAATCATTAGTCGCACTCAAAATCTATATGTACTTATGTTTTCTTAGAATATAATAATTTAAATAATTTATAAAATGTTACAAGTTATAATTAGTGTAAATTTATTCTAGTTTTATGTATATTAAGTAATAAAAAAAATTTAAAAGGTTAAAATGTAATTTTTTTTGGTGTTTAAAATATTTTAAGTTAAGATCATGTTCACACAACAATTTGACTACTAAGTTTTCATAGGTGTACATACTTTACCGTTCTAGATTTGAAGAATCACCTTTTAAAAGGAAACACATGTTTTTAACCATTAAGTCCACTCAATTAAGAACAAGATATGAAGATAAGGTTTTGGAAATGGATAATGAAAGTAATAGCAATAGTAGTTATGTATGGAGGGGAAGATTAATGGTGACAACAATTGCATTAGCATTAATGTCATGAGCAACAATGATGTTTGATTTTTTATTGTGACTTGAATATATGCATCTCATTACTCATTCAAACCATTAACTTTCTAAAAAATGGCAACCCTTAATCCATCACTCATCATTTTATCAAGTGGATATCATGACCTTAACAAGGAGGGTGCCCCCTTCTACCAAATATATTTTTTGACTATGCATTGGAAAAGCAGATTTTATTTTTGCCCATTTGTTATGCCCTATAGCTCATTGTCAAGATGATGGGGAGCAAGGTCAACACTATCAATTATGGAGAGTATGGGAGAATGGAGGTTTGTGCACATGAGGGTTTGAAGCTATTTGGAAACATCTTCATTAGAGAGAGGAAAAGTGTGTGGATGAGCCATAGGGAAGTATTATGAGGTTGCTTGAGCACTTCCTAGTCATTAGGACATTAATATTCCAAATGTCTTATCTGCCATTGAAAACTTACCAAAGAAATTATATAAATTTTAGTACCATTTGAAGGTATTCATAATAAGAAACTTTTCTTCTAAATCATTTAAAAAAACACCTACCTTTGTTTGCACTCATCTTAGCAAAACTTCTAACTAAGGTATTAGATAAAGAGATAAGTCTTAAATCTTTGTGTGGTTTATTATGTGCTTTATTGAAGAAAACTATCATATTACAAGTTAAATTATCTAATAATTTTATAAACAAAATATGAAAATATAAGTGAGATCCATATTCTTTAACCACCATTAAACTTCTAATTTCTTTCTAAATATGAAATATGTAAAAATTCAACGATTTTCTTAATCTTTATATAGTTTATTATGTGCTTTATTCAAGTAAATTGTATCATATAATAAATTAAATCAACTACTCATTCTAAAAACAATATATGAAAATACAAATGAAATCCAAATTCTTTAAAAACAATTTAACTTATATTTTCGAAATCTAAGATCCAACACAGAAAATTCAACAGAATCCTCAGTCTCAAAAATCAGCAGGGCCTTATCTTAAGCACTCGTATTGAGATTGAAGTTGTTCTCAACCAGTATTTTAGGGCCATACTTACAAAGAACAACCACGACAATGAGGAAGACATCACGAAAATCACAAGGAACATCCCTAATATCTTAACTAGAAAGCATAACCAAATGCTGCTAAAAAAGATAACAATGGCTGAAGTGGAAGAAGCTGTCCATTCCATGCCCAATGGAAAGCCCCGAGGCCGGATGGTTTGACCAAAGATTTCTACAAAGCCTGTTGGCCTTTGATCAAAGACAAAGTTTATGACCTAGTCAAAGAATCTCGTCTTAAAAGATCCATCCTTAAATCCTTCAATGCAACCTTTCTCACCCTCATCCCCAAATCTGATAAAGCAGACTCCCTTGACCAGTTTCGACCCATCGCCCTCTACAACATTATCTATAGGATCATCTCTAAAGTCCTAGTCAACCGCATCAAAATTCTCCTTCTGCTTCTCATCTCACCCCACCAAACTGTTTACATTGAGGGTAGGCAAATCTTGGACAACATCATCCTCTCTCAAGAAGTCATCCACTCTCTCAAGGATCAAAGCAAACTTTGTATGCTCATCCAAATGGATATGTCCAAAGCTTTCAACAAAATCAATTGGAATTACATAAGGAATATGCTGGCAGCCTTTGGGTTCAGCAAAGACATCATAAATTGGGTCATGGCTTTAGTCTCTTGGGCTTTCTTCTCCATCCTCCTCAATGGCTCCCCTTCAGCCATCATCAACCCCTCTCGGGGCATCAGACAAGGGGACCCTTTTTCGGCCTTCCTCTTTGTTATCATTACAGAAGGCCTTGGCCACTCCTTATCTGCTGCATCCTCTGATGGCCGTGTCAGTGGCCTTAATCTCTACCCCCCTAACCCCCGATCACTCACCAACAATTTTTGGATGATACGCTCCTCATGGGCACTCCCTTTGTCAAAGAAGCCCTTGCCTTCAGGGCCATTCTAGATGATTTTTCTCAGGCCTCGGGTACCTATGTTAAAAACGCCAAGTCCAAACTCTTCTTCCTAAAAACTTCCAATGCCATTCAAATTAACATCACCCATATTCTTGGCTTCCAACTCAGCTACTTCCCCTCGAAATATTTAGGTGTTCCCCTAACTGATAAACCCCTAGCTAGAGGCAACTGGGAATCCCTAGTCTCTAAGCTTAAAAAAAAAAATTCCAATTGGACCTTCTGCTCCCTTAACTTCCCAAGCAAACTTGTCCTAGTGCGTTCTGTTCTTCAAGCCATGCCTCAGTACCAATACTCCCATTGCGGCCCCCAGATCTATCTCTAACCAAATTAGAGCAATACAAAGAGATTTCCTTTGGAAGAGCAAGGCGAATAATGGAAAATGGGCCCTTGTTGCCTGGAGTAAACTCTGCAAGCCCAAAAAAGCTGTTGGTCTCAGTCTCAAGGATCCGGATCTCCTTGGTAAAGTCTTGGGAGAGAAAACTTGGTGGCATTAGATTACCAATCCTACCACATCCTAGGCTAAGCTATGGAAAGCCAAGTATGCTCCAACGCATCATCCTGACTCCTTGATCAGACTCTCGAGCAATCTCAAAGGTTCACCGATCTGGAACCAGGCTTGGGATAATAAAACTCTCATTCAAGACCACTATTTTTGGGAAGTGTGCAATGGGGAGAATGCATTGCTCTGGGACAATGCTTGGGAACAACGCCCCAAGCTCAACACTGACATCTTCCTCGCCATCAGGTTGCAAATGGAGAGACTTAACAAAAAGGTTGTCAAAGACTTTCGGAAAATTCAGGACAACACGGATTGGTGAGTGTGGTTGGACCCCAATGAAATGGCTTAGAATAACCACCCCCAGTCTAGGGAAATTCTTACAGAGGAGCTTAACAGAGACAGATTCAAAAGGATGTGACAGAGCCGGATAAACTCAGATGGTGTTCCAACACAGCAAGGCATTTCAATATCAAAGAGGCCTACAGTCTCCTCTTGGACCCCGACCCCATCCCTCTGGACAGCAAATGGAAAAGACTCTGGAAACAGAATCACTGGCCTAAAATTCCTCTTTTCCTCTAGCTCTTCATGCACCAAAAAATTCTGACTTGGGAAAATATCCAAAAAAAAAGGCTTCGTAGGTCCGTCTATCTGCACTCTTTGCAACTCCAACCCCGAAACTGCCAATCACTTACTCAACGAGTATCAATTTGCCTCCATCATTTGGAATCGGCTTTCCTTTGTCTTCAAGGCCTCGGATCGTGATCCCTCCTGCATCCTCATCTCCCTTGACCTCTAGCACACCTCCTTCTATTCCCAGCTCCTCATTAATCTGGCATGGAACGTTCTCCCAGGCATAATGTGTTGGGCTCTCTGGAAAGAAAGGAATTCTCGAATCTTCAAAAACTTGGCTAACAAGGAAGAATAGATTCTTCACCTCATCAAGAAAACCTTGCGCAAATTTATTTCCATAGCCAAGCTCCTGGACCCCTCCTCCCCCCCTACCAGGGAGGAATGCCTCATTCTTTCCCTTCTCAATCTCTCTCCCCTCTTCCAACTCCCTCGTCCCTCTACTTCCCTGGCCTCCCTGCCTGAGACTGTTTGGCACCCTCCTGATCCCAACATTATTAAACTCAACTATGACGGAGCTTCCAAGGATAATCCTAGCAATGCGGGTTTCGGAGGAGTCTTTCGCAACCACCAACAATGTCGCCGAACTCCAGGCTCTGGTTCACGGGTTTGACATTGCCATACATCACAATTTTTGGCCCCTCCTGGTAGAAGGAGATTCTACCGTCGCTACCCAAGATTGTCGGAAAATCCAACAGGGGTGCAGTGTTCAGCAAGTCTCTGATTGTTGGCACATCAACAAAGTCCTACAAAAGATCAAGCACAATATTGACAATGCCAGAGGCATATCCTTCTCGGCGGTTAGGAGAAAGGCCAATAAGTTGGCGGGCCTCCTGGCAAACACCGGTGTTAGAGATTCCAACAAACTCACCTCAACTGACTGGGATTCCATAATGGTGCCAAATGTCAAAATAGAATGTCTCCGCATTATTGTTCTAGATTTGCAGCAAGTCGATCCGGCCTCTTCCTCGATCCCCCCGCCCAATCAATTCTCTAATCATGAACCCCCACTAGCCTTCCTTCCCACGATTGATCCCTCTAGCAGCTCTTCGATTACCTGCTCTCAAATGTATGCACCCACTCCAAGCATTAATTCCTTGCATGATTCGAACAGCCCATCGGGCATGCCTCCCAGTGGCTTACCCAGGCATTCACACCCCTCGCCCACCTATTTCATCTCCCTCCTCCTTATTCATACCTCACTCCCATTTATTTGACCTGTGCACCCTGCATCGACTCGGCCTCCCCTGAAGCTGTCTCAAAGTGACTGCCCCCATCATCTCTGCACCTCACCCTCCACTCTTCATCCTCGCCCCACCTCCATAGCCCCATGCCGCTCTCACCCTGCCCGCCGTGGCCATCGAGCTTTTTGGGCTAACTCTTCTCGCCCTCCTGTTACTCAGGTTGAACCACGGCTAGAAATTCGGCCAGCACTTATGTGGAAAATACCGACCTTGTCATGCAAAGGCATATAGCCGACATGGAAACCACCGCCCACATCCGTCACAGAGAAACGCCTTCGGAGGCGGTCGACTCTTCACTCAGTTGGATCGTGGATCCTGGGCTAACCAGGCCAAGGGAGAACTTGTACAGCAAGACCATTGACCTGCATTGGCATACCAAGACGCTTCTTGCCATCGCCCTTCAGGAGCAGAAGGACAACAACAAAGAGCTTGAGCGGAAAATTGATTCCCTGACAGAGAAATTTGCCGCATATGTGAAGAAAGTGCACCACGTGCACTTCATTGACAGTAGCTCCCCTCACTACGCCATTTTGAAAAGAAGCTCTACGGCACGCCTCCATCAGAGCCCCAAGGTCGAAGAAGATGCTCAGTGCCCCTCCAGGCCCGACTGCCAAGAAGCTGGTCCCTCCACTCATCATCGCTAGATCTTCTACTCGGATGAAGAGACACCAGACCGACCTATCAGTGTTGACGAAGCTAATGTGCAACAATCCCCCGCCCTCTAGTTCTTTTGTTTCAGGTTTGGCCTCTTTTTGTTTGTCTATTATTCTCCATGTGTTCGAGGCCCAATGGCCTTTTTTCCAGAGCAACAATGTATCTTTTTCCCCTGGTTTTGTTAGAAACACTCTCCCCTCTATGCCTCTCCCTATATTCTCTTTCCTAGAGGGCGAGACTAATTTGTGTCAGTCGGCTATTCCTCAGCTTCTTCTAGACTATCAGAATATTCGCATGACGTAATCTATGTTTCTACTATGAATGTGAATAGACCCACTTAATTTAATAAAATAAAGAAACAATTCCTACTAATAATATGTTGAGCTCTTAGTGGGTATTGTTGTAATGGCTTAATCCTTGTGTGGATAGATTTAAGCTTCTACAAAATCTAGCTTACCAAGGTACCATCCTGTGAATGAGAAGTACTAGTGGATTTCCACTGCATATATATTTCATCGAAAAAAAATATTCATGGGAAAAAATATTTATTGAAAATATAGAAATTTAAAAATATATTTATATAAACATTGTGTATCTCAAAAGAATGTGTTCAGGTCTAACAACTATCAATTACTCCAAGATGAGAGTTTCTAGTTAGTGATACTATGTGTATTGTAAGATTTTAATCATTGTGAACATTTTTCTCGAAATGCAGGGTAGAATATCAGATTTTAAGCTTCCTTGGCCATATAAGTGTTAGCTTCACACCTGCAATGAATACTTTGACTCCAAGTATTTCATCGTCGATGAAGAAGCATTGAATTGTTTTCAAAACTTCGGGAGCATGTTTATAAAAAAAAAGCATGAATAATCCTAGTTTTATTATTTTGAACATTTTATTCTATTGTTCTGTTTAAAGTAGGACTCACAAAAGTAAGGAAATTTTCAGTGGCAATCCATCTCCTGATTACTGAGGTCCAGCAAATATACGTTAAATGAGAGTTGAGAAGGAAGGTTTTGTTTAGGGTTTAGATTTTTTCATATATGATAGTCATTTGTTCAAACCCCGTCGACTCACAATTCAATAGAACATACTGTACGGCCCCCAAAGCCTATTCAAATTGAACAATACATACACAGAGAGGCGGCCATTAATGGGGTATGTTGAATTGCTCGATTTCATTACGACAAGTATATAAGCATTTAATAGTGACAAAGAAAATGGCATATAAATCGTTAAGAGTTTCTTAAATCTTACCTTGAATTTGTGGGGGTATTTTGAGGAGCTTCTTATTTGAGTTTCTCCTCTTCACAGCGCTCTGTTCCTGCTACTCTTCGTATTGTAATGGGAGTATGTGTTGAGTCTCAGAAATCTGTTTTATTTTCCTCTTCCTTGCGGGAATGCAGAACGAGGCAATGTTAACGCCATGAAGCCGGTAATGTCTGCCATTCCCTGCATTTTAATTGTAATTTAAGAGCACAGTGCCATTCAAGCTCAAGTAATGAGATTGAATGTCTTTGGTTAGAAACCAGCTTCAAGGTATCGATTGATTGGTGGGATGGTATGCAGGTTGAATAACTGAGAGAAGATACGAATGAATTGGAGTATAATTCTCACACCAGAGTCATCAACTTCATTAAGTAGAAAGACAAAGAAGCATTGACTCCAAGTATTTCAGCGTCGATGAAGAAGCATTGAATTGTTTTCAAAACTTCGGGAGCATGTTTATAAAAAAAAGCATCCCTCTCGGGGCATCAGACAAGGGGACCCTCTTTCGCCCTTCCTCTTTGTTATCATGGCAGAAGGCCTTGGCCACTCCTTATCTGCTGCATCCTCTGATGGCCGTGTCAGTGGCCTTAATCTCTACCCCCCTAACCCCCGATCACTCACCAACAATTACTCCTCATGGGCACTCCCTTTGTCAAAGAAGCCCTTGCCTTCAGGGCCATTCTAGATGATTTTGCTCAGGCCTCGGGTTCCTCTGTTAACAACGCCAAGTCCAAAATCTTCTTCCTAAACACTTCCAATGCCATTCAAATTAACATCACCCATATTCTTGGCTTCCAACTCAGCTACTTCCCCCCGAAATATTTAGGTGTTCCCCTAACTGATAAACCCCCGAAGGAGGCACCGGGAACTTTGGCTCAAGCTTCACTAAATTTCCAATTGGACCTTCTCGCTTCCCTTAACTTCCCAAGCAAACTTGTCCTAGTGCTCGTTCTTCAAGCCATGCCTCACACTAAATTTCATCATGTCTCGTACTCCATTCTAACTAAATTAGAGCAATACAAAGAGATTTCCTTTGGAAGAGCAAGGCGAATAATGGAAAATGGGCCCTTGTTGCCTGGAGTAAACTCTGCAAGCCCAAAAAATCTGGTGGTCTCAGTCTCAAGGATCCGGATCTCCTTGGTAAAGTCTTGGGAGAGAAAACTTGGTGGCATTGGATTACCAATCCTACCACATCCTAGGCTAAGCTATGGAAAGCCAAGTCTGCTCCAACGCATCATCCTGACTACTTGATCAGACTCTCGAGCAATCTCAAAGGTTCACCGATCTGGAACCAGGCTTGGGATAATAGAACTCTCATTCAAGACCACTATTTTTGGGAAGTGTGCAATGGGGAGAATGCATTGCTCTGGGACAATGCTTGGGAACAACGCCCCAAGCTCAACACTGACATCTTCCTCCCCATCAGGTTGCAAATGGAGAGACTTAACAAAAAGGTTGTCAAAGACTTTCAGAAAATTTAGGACAACACAGATTGGTGAGTGTGGTTGGACCCTAATGAAATGGCTCAGAATAACCACCCCCAGTCTAGGGAAATTCTTGCAGAGGAGCTTAACAAGAGACAGATTCAAAAGGATGCGGCGGAGCCGGATAAACTCAGATGGTGTTCCAACGCAGCAAGGCATTTCAATATCAAAGAGGCCTACAGTCTCCTCTTGGACCCCGACCCAATCCCTCTGGACAGCAAATGGAAAAGACTCTCGAAACAGAATCACTGGCCTAAAATTCCGCTTTTCCTCTAGCTCTTCATGCACCAAAAAATTCTGACTTGGGAAAATCTCCAAAAAAAAAGGCTTCGTAGGTCCGTCTATCTGCACTCTTTGCAACTCCAACCCTGAAATTGCCAATCACTTACTCAACGAGTATCAATTTGCCTCCATCATTTGGAATTGGCTTTCCTTTGTCTTCAAGGCCTCGGATCGTGATCCCTCCTCCATCCTCATCTCCCTTGACCTCTAGCACACCTCCTTCTCTTCCCAGCTCCTCATTAATCTGGCATGGAACCTTCTCCCAGGCATAATGTGTTGGGCTCTCTGGAAAGAAAAGAATTCTCGAATCTTCAAAAACTTGGCTAACAAGGAAGAACATATTCTTCACCTCATCAAGAAAACCTTGCGCGAATTTATTTCCATAGCCAAGCTCCTGGACCCCTCCTCCCCCCCTACCAGGGAGGAATGCCTCATTCTTTCCCTTCTCAATCTCTCTCCCCTCTTCCAACTCCCTCATCCCTCTACTTCCCTGGCTTCCCTGCCTGAGACTGTTTGGCACCCTCCTGATCCCAACATTATTAAACTCAACTATGACGGAGCTTCCAAGGATAATCCTAGCAATGCGGGTTTCGGAGGAGTCTTCCGCAACCACAAAGGCATGATTCTCTGGATCTACTATGGGAACATTTATTACACCACCAACAATGCCGCTGAACTCCAGGCTTTGGCTCACGGGTTTGACATTGCCATACATCACAATTTTTGGCCCCTCCTGGTAGAAGGAGATTCTACCGTCGCTACCCAAGATTTTCTGAAAATATATTTGTTCAGCAAGTCTCCGATTTTTGGCGCATCAAAAAAATCCTACAAAAGATCAAGCACAATATTGACAATGCCAGAGGCATATCCTTCTCGGCGGTTAGGAGAAAGGCCAATAAGTTGGCGGGCTTCCTGGCAAACACCGGTGTTAGAGATTCCAACAAACTCACCTCAGCTGACTGGGATTCCATAATGGTGCCAACTGTCAAAACATAATGTCTCCGCATTAGTGTTCTAGATTTGCAGCAGGTCGATCCGGCCTCTTCCTCGATCCCCCCTCCCAATCAATTCTCTAATCATGAACCCCCACTAGCCTTCCTTCCCACGATTGATCCCTCTGGCAGCTCTTCGATTACCTTCTCTCAAATGTATGCACCCACTCCAAGCATTAATTCCTTGCATGATTTGAGCAGCCCATCGGAAATGCCTCCCAGTGGCTTACCCAGGCATTCACTCCCCTCGCCCACCTATTTCATCTCCCTCCTCCTTATTCATACCTCACTCCTATCTATTTGACCTGTGCACCCTGCATCCACTCGGCCTCCCCTGAAGCTGTCTCAAAGTGACTGCCCCCCTCATCTCTGCACCTCACCCTCCACTCGTCATCCTCGCCCCACCTCCATAGCCCCAGGCCGCTCTCACCCTGCTCGCCGTGGTCGTCGAGCTTTCTGGGCTAACTCTTCTCGCCCTCCTGTTACTCAGGCTGAGACCACGGCCAGAAATTTGGCCAGCACTTATGTGGAAAATACCGACCTTGTCATGCAAAGGCGTATAGCCGACATGGAAACCACCGCCCACATCCGTCACAGAGAAACGCCTTCGGAGGCGGTCGACTCTTCACTCAATTGGATCGTGGATCCTGGGCTAACGAGGCCAAGGGAGAACTTGTACAGCAATACCATTGACCTGCATTGGCATACCAAGACACTTCTTGCCATCGCCCTTCAGGAGCAGAAGGACAACAACAAAGAGCTTGAGTGAAAAATTGATTCCCTGACAGAGAAATTTGTCGCGTACGTGAAGGAAGTGCACCACATGCACTTCATTGACAGTAGCTCCCCTCACTACACCATTTTGAAAAGAATCTCTACGGCACGCCTCCATCAGAGCCCCAAGGTCGAAGAAGATGCTCAGTGCCCCTCCAAGCCTGACTGCCAAGAAGTTGGTCCCTCCACTCATCGCCGCTAGATCTTCTACTCGGATGAAGGGACACCAGACCGACCTATCAGTGTTGACGAAGCTGATGTGCAACAATCCTCTGCCCTCTAGTTCTTTTGTTTCAGGTTTGGCCTCTTTTCGTTTCTCTATTATTCTCCATGTGTTCGAGGCCCAATGGCCTTTTTTCCAGAGCAACAATGTATCTTTTTCCCCTGGTTTTGTTAGAAACACTCTCCCCTCTGTGCCTCTACCTATATTCTCTTTCCCAGAGAGCAAGACTAATTTGTGTCAGTCGGCTATTCCTCAGCTTCTTCTAGACTATCAGAATATTCGCATGACGTAATCTATGATTCTACTATGAATGTGAATAGACCCACTTAATTTACAAAAATAAAGAAACAATTCCTACTAATAATATGTTGAGCTCTTAGTGGGTATTGTTGTAATGGCTTAATCCTTGTGTGGATAGATTTAAGCTTCTACAAAATCTAGCTTACCAAGGTACCATCCTGTGAATGAGAAGTACTAGTGGATTTCCACTGCATATATATTTCATGGAAAAAAAATATTCATGGGAAACAATATTTATTGAAAATATAGAAATTTAAAAATATATTTATATAAAAATTGTGTATCTCAAAAGAATGTGTTCAAGTCTAACAACTATCAATTACTCCAAGATGAGAGTTTCTAGTTAGTGATACTATGTGTATTGTAAGATTTTAATCATTGTGAACATTTTTCTCGAAATGCAAGGTAGAATATCAAATTTTAAGCTTCCTTGGCCATATAAGTGTTAGCTTCACACTTGCAATGAATACTTTGACTCCAAGTATTTCAGCATCGATGAAGAAGCATTGAATTGTTTTCAAAACTTCGGGAGCATGTTGATAAAAAAAAGCATGAATAATCCTAGTTTTATTATTTTGAACATTTTATTCTATTGTTATGTTTAAAGCAGGACTCACAAAAGTAAGGAAATTTTCAGTGGCAATCCATCTCCTGATTACTGAGGTCCAGCAAATATACATTAAATGAGAGTTGAGAAGGAAGGTTTTGTTTAGGGTTTAGATTTTTTCATATATGATAGTCATTTGTTCAAACCCCGTGGACTCACAATTCAATAGAACATACTGTACGGCCCCCAAAGCCTATTCAAATTGAGCAATACATACACAGAGAGGTGGCCATTAATGGGGTATGTTGAATTGCTCGGTGTCATTACGATAAGTATATAAGCATTTAATAGGGACAAAGAAAATGGCATATAAATCGTTAAGAGTTTCTTAAATCTTACCTTGAATTTGTGGCGGTATTTTGAGGAGCTTCTGATTTGAGTTTCTCCTCTTCACAGCGCTCTATTCCTGCTGCTCTTCGTATTGTAATGGGAGTATGTGTTGAGTCTCAGAAATCTGTTTGTTTTCCTCTGCCTTGCGGGAATGCAGAACGAGGCAATGTTAAGGCCATGAAGCCGGTAATGTCTGCCATTCCCTGCATTTTAATTGTAATTTAAGAGCACAGTGCCATTCAAGCTCAAGTAATGAGATTGAATGTCTTTGGCTAGAAACCAGCTTCAAGGTATCGATTGATTGGTGGGATGGTATGCAGGTTGAATAACTGAGAGAAGATATGTAACACCCCCAATTTCTGTGTTGAATTTGAAAAAGTTAGACATTTGAACTTAATCCTAAGGGGAGTGGACCCCAAAGGATCAGTATGGTGTGAATGTAATTTACTATTTAAATTTATGAAATGAATAAAATGATTGTGCATATTGACCAAGATGAGAAATTAGAGATCACTTGCCAAAATCCATGAGGATGGATAAGGCAATAAATCCCCACCATCTTTCAAAAATCCTTGAAAGAAATTAATTTAGATTTGAGGAGGAATCTAAATTTCCCCAATGATGAGGAAACTAGTTGGGAAGAGGTAATAAAAGCTGGAAAAGCTGAGGAAAAGCATAAAACAGCTTTAAAAAGTCCCAAAATGGGAAGCCTAGGCTAAACAGGAAAGAAAGCATCCTGCTATTCTGGACGTAGAATTAGAAACATGCTTTTGGGAAACATGAGCTTAAATAAGCTGCTCCTAAGCAGATCAGGGGTTGATCTGTGGTGGAGGTGATCTCAGCTCGAGGGTGAGTTCTGGGAGACAAAGAGGACTCTAAGGTTGGGAGGTTGGTCATTTGCAATAGTCGTATGTTTATGAAATTCTTGTTTATTTTGATTTATTATGGTATGAATTGGCTACATATAAAATTTAATGAAATGGTATGATTGATTTTAGTACTACATTTAACAGAATCCATCTTAAGGCATTCACCTTCCAGATTCTGTTTAGTTGTAGACCAGTAATCCATAGAGTAGAAACCCACAGAAACTTTAAACCAAAGACGGTTTAAATATGAAGGTACTTAGTCTCCACAGATAATTAAATATTAACTTTTTTCACATGTGTATACAAAGGTGAAATTATATGCTCATATGTACATTAGAAAACTATTGTAGTAGAACTGAAATTTACATGGTACAATAAAAGAGAAGCAAAGACATTAGAATATGTATTTCGAGATTTTCTAGCTCAAGAAGTAATTCTACTCCTTAGAAGTGTTATCTCAATTATAGCATTTATAGTGTATATTGCATTCTTTAATCTACCCCTAATCCTTGAAACAAATATCATAGCAAATTACTTAATCTAGAATTAAGGTGCACTATTCAATTAACTATTGAATACATATATATGAAAACAACAAAAAAAAAAATATAAGAGCCGAGAGCTAAAACAATAGCACCTTTTAACATCGATTACAAATTAGTAGTCGGTGGAAGAAATATAGATATGAACCATGTATCGATGCGAATTAATGTATGGTCAAACTATATGAACCATATATCTATGCGATTTAATGTATGGTCAAACTATATTAAATCATGGTGATTCTTTAAATTACTACGCATTGGGCCTGTTTCGATTTAATACCTCCAAGTTGTACAGACATGAATGTCCAGGGCATTTTAGGTCTTATTTAGACATGATATGAAATAAACTGAGATAAAAATCAAACGATGGTATACATTTTAAACATGTAGTTTTAAACATGCATGTGAATACATATTATCTATATTCATATCATATTCAGGTTATCTATTATATGACTATGATCTATCATATGGATACTCGTATTTAAACGATGGTAGATAACCGACACAACTATAAAACTACGAGTTGACGCGACGATAGCAAGGGCCGAGTACCCAACCTGTACGCAGGGTATCGAATGCCCATATGTCACGGGTGGAAAGTATTTTTTTTGGCAGAAGGTAGTATATTAAATTTACAAAGGTAGTGTAGCCTTGGCTATTTTCGTGCAGAGCGTTACTAGTATCAAAAACGAAAAAATTACAGAGGGCGCAATCGCGTTAAGGAAGGGAGTTACCGACATGGGAGCTCGGCTTTTTCCCTGGCGTGGTTCGTTAGTTACCTGTGCCATCTGCAACAAAACCAAACGAAAAATTTTGGACTTGAATGGCCAATACGCCACTGACCATAGTTACGATTTAGATAGGGCAACGAAAACATAAAACCAATTCAAAACATAGGTCCCGACAGTTAGTACTGGATATCAATAACACTAGAGTTCTGGAACGCACGCAAATAAATCAGAGGCATGAATCTCTGCAATGGTATGACAGAAACTAGAGGTTGACCTATGCGGATCGCATTGCGTTAAAAGAAATAAAAACCAGAGGTCAATACGCCATCAAAGAAAAAAAAACTATAATAATAAAAACAAGGATATGTATGATTTACGATGAGCGCGGCCAGTAAACCCCACCGTCTGCACCCTCTGCACAAAACAATCAGTGCATGATTAGACACGGCATTACCTGACGAAATCAAAATGGGTTGCAGAACATTAAGAACTATAAAAACCTTACGCTCGAACTCTCCACGGAGCTGTAGCTGATGCCTTTAAGCTGACTTGGTATTCCTGCACCTAATCCAAAGGAAAGATTCGCTCCTTCGGTGAACGAATTGTGAACAAACACAAATACAATAACCAGAGTAAGAATTAACCGTAAAATGAGCCAGCTATATAAGGCGGAGGGAAAGGTGAGTGGCGTCGAGCTTATGCCGCAGAGATAAATGGGAAGGGTAGGAGAAACCCTAATCCCACTGCCCCAAAACAAATCAGAAAAAATCCCAAAGTCGATTTGGAAAACCCAGCTTAGTCGACATAGGGGTACTCGGTGATGTAAATAAGTTGCAGACGAGGTAATGGGACGCAGAAGTTGGCTCGCACAGTACTGGGCCAGACTGGAATGCCAAATGGAAGCGTTACACGCAAATTACTTGCTGGGTACGAGTCTGCAAGCGCCGGCATCTGGTACTTCAATCTCCTGAGCGAGACGCCTTCCCTGCGTACAAAACCATCAAAACATCAGAATGAAACCACACGTTAAGCCAGACCAGTCAGATCCCTAAGCTATACTGCTATCTCCATTCATAATCAGTACGCATGGTGCGTACTATGCGTATAAAAACCAAATCGTATGCGCGCCGTTTCAAACCAAAACAATTATGATTCGACGCAAGAGGCAAGGCGCTCTGATCTGTATGATGCATAGACACCAATACGCATGACTGTCAACCTCATTACAGGTGGTAATATTCATAAGAGTATAAACCAATAATAATATACCCTGTCACGACGAATTAGAAAAAAAAAGGGTTGAATAATAAAACAATGCCAACAAAATTCATGATTAGGGTTTGGTTATATCGGGACTGGTAGGTTTCAGCGCTCCATAATTAATAGTTGAATCACTGTTATATTTATCAATAGTCCGCGACGATAACTGAAATGGGCGTAGACTCATCAACGTGCGAAATTAGTAGTATGTACACGCTGTACTTTATATACACAAGCGTTATTTCAACGTATGGGTAAGGTATATGTATATTAGGTATAGTATATGCGTGATGCGGATTCGATTATATTGTCAAATGGTATATATATGTGTTATACATATATGCCGATTCAATGATATTATAAAAGGGGGTGTTTTATATATATGTGTTGTATATATCTATATGTGCATTCAATTAATTTTATCAAAGTGTATATCTATATATATATGGGTTATATATATATATGTGTTATATATATATGTATGTGGTATAGGTGTTATATGTGTATGGCTTATATGATGTTATCAGAAGATATGAATGAACATAGGGTCTAGACTTATAATAGATCCAGGAGGAGTATCCCATGTTGATATAGAAGGGGTATAAAATTTGATATACATGGTTTTAATGTACACATGGGGAATATTGAATGTTATTAGGACAGGATAGTGGGCGAGAGATCTTAAATGAGATACTAGAGGGGTAGAGGAAAATTTAAAAAGATGGAAATAATAATCCAACTTCTGAACTGAATATTCAGACCATCGGGTAAATAAAAATGAAACCCCAGTATATATGTGAAAAAAAAAAAAAAAAAAATTCCTTGAGCTGGAGGTGTTACAAATGGTATCGGAGCCCAAGTTACAAAACTGGGTTGTTGTTACTGTGCTCACTGAATTCTGAATGCTAGTCTTATTAAGGAATATTGTAGAAATCATTGTTGTTTCTTTCAATTTCACTCACCAAATTTATGAGTGTGTACAGTGCTGCTAACATGGCTGAAGAGGGAGGAATTTATGTGGATCTGCGTGATGAGTTTGCTACTCCAGATCCCAATGCCCCGGTAATGGCTATGTTGCATAGAATGCAACGAGAATTGGCTGAACTGAAAAGCCGGAATGACATGTTGTCATCAACCAGTAAGGAGCAGGAAAAGCTCATCAGAGAGCTAACTTCCCGGAACATCTAGGAAGGCGAAGGTTCCGGAAAGAGGAAGATGGATGAGTCTGATGATGATGATGCGGCTAGGCATCAACATAAACAGAAAAGAGAATTGCAGGGAGAATTCCGAAAGATTAAACCTCCTTCCTATGATGGGGAGAAGGAAGAAGATGCTGAAGCTTGGTTGCTGAACATGATCAAGTATTTCCAAGTTTATGAATATGAGAGCAATCTGAAGGCCAGATTAGTTGTGTATCAGCTACAAGGAAAAGCTACACTGTGGTGGGAAGAGACAAAAATGGTGCATGCCATTGATGAAAAGAGAGTTACTTGGGAAGATTTTCAGGCTAAGTTCAAAAATCGTTATTTGAACGAACGTTATTATGATGATAAAGCTAAAGAATTCCATGAACTTAGACTAGGACAACTCACTATTGATGAGTTTGTCACTAAGTTTACCAATTTACTGAGATATGTCCCTTACATTAGGGAAGAAAAGGAAAAGGTACAAAGGTTTTTGAATTGCTTGCCTACTGTGTACAAGGAGAAAATTGAGTTTGACAACCCAAAGAAGATGGACAAAGCAGTTAGAAAAGCAAGATTATGCTATCAACAGTTTAAAGGTAAGGCTGAACAAGGGAAGAGCTGGTTGAACAAGGGTGAGTTCAAAGGGAAAAGACAAAAACCAGCATATTAAGGAATTTTGGCCGAGATCATCAGCGGAAAAAATTCAATAAACCAAAAGAAAGCCAAACTGCTCAGTCCCAAGTGGCTTCAAAACAAGTAGAAGGGAACAATAAAAAGGAAGGGACGGTCAGAATGAAGGAACCTTTGAAATTTTGGGGCTGTGGAGAACCCCATATGATGAGGGACTGCCCCCATCGAAATATTCACATGATCAGCAGGGAGCGAAAGGCAACAACAGTAAATGACATAGCCAGAAATATACCAACTATCAGTGCAGCATTGGAAAATCGGCAAGAAAAACATCAAGCAACCATGGTAGAAATGGAGGGTAAGATTTCTGACCTACCTGTTACTGTTTTGATTGATTCAGGTGCTTCTTTGAGTTACATTAGTCCTCGAATTGTAGAAAAATGTAAAATTAAACCTGAAAAATTTCAGCAGTCATGGTTGGTATAGCTGGCCACTGGAACTAAGAGAAAAGTCACACATAAATTGCCCAGAACAGCAATACAATTAAATGGTTTTTCAACAGAAGTAAATTTGAACATATTTCCATTAGGATCCTATGATCTGCTGATAGGAATGGATTGGCTGGAAAAGAAGAAAGCTCTGATGAACTGCTGGGATAAAACCCTGCATTGTGTGGATGAAGAAGGGAAACCTTTTACACTAAAAGGGAAACCAAAATCCATTTCAGTAAGACAAATATCAACATTACAATTAAAAAGAATAGCTAGAAAAGGATACC
The DNA here is from genome assembly GCA_034641835.2 of Pinus albicaulis. NCBI lineage: Eukaryota > Viridiplantae > Streptophyta > Pinopsida > Pinales > Pinaceae > Pinus > Pinus albicaulis. Next base: position 111,401,138 of record CM076574.1, read on the forward strand.
AAGTTTATGCAGTACATGTGGAAGAAGTAGAACAGAGAACTGAAGAACATCTGCTGAGTGAGTTACCAGTGGTAAGGGAATTTAAAGAAGTTTTCCCAGATGAGATTCCTCATCTTCCCCCCAAAAGAGAAATTGACTTTTCCATAGATCTGGTGCTGGGAGCCACACCTATTTCCCGAGCCCCCTATCGAATGAGTCCGCCTAAACTCATGGAGCTGAAGATGCAGCTGCAAGAATTACTAGATAAAGGTTACATTAGACCAAGTCTGTCTCCGTGGGGAGCACCGGTTTTATTTGTGAAAAAGAAAGATGGAACTTTTAGGATGTGCATTGATTATCGTCAACTGAATAAGTTGACCATTAAGAACAGATATTCACTCCCTAGAATTGATGATCTTTTTGATCAAGTGAGAGGGGCCTCAGTGTTTTCCAAGATTGACTTAAGAACTAGGTATGACCAGCTCAGAATCAAGGAAGAAGACATTCGCAAAACAGCTGTTCGAACTCGGTATGGACACTACGAATTTGTAGTCCTACCTTTTGGATTGACAAATGCCCCTGCCACCTTTATGTGCCTGATGAAAAGTGTGTTAAATAAGTATTTGGATAAATTTGTTCTGGTGTTCATAGATGATATTTTAGTCTACTCCAAAAACAAAGAGGAACACAAAGAACATTTGCGGATAGTGTTGCAAACTCTGAAAGAAAATAAGCTATATGCCAAGTTTAGTAAATGTGAATTTTACAAGGATAAGATTCAATATTTGGGTCATATTATTTCTAAAAAAGGGCTTGCAGTTGATCCTGAAAAGATAAAAGCCATTAATGAATGGCCAGTCCCAACTGATGTTTCAGCAGTAAGGTCATTCATGGGGATGGCCGGCTACTATCGTAGATTTGTGGAGAGATTTTCTGCCATTTCACATCCCATCACTTCATTGCAAAGAAAGGGTGTCAAGTTCGTGTGGACTGAGAAATGTCAAGTCAGTTTCGAACAATTAAAACAAAAACTTATTTCAGCGCCTATACTAAAAATTGCTGATCCTGATAAAGAATTTTTTGTATGTACAGATGCTTGCAGAGAGGGGCTAGGAGGAGTCCTATTGTAGGAAAATTCAGTTATTGCATATGAATCTAGAAAACTGAAAATACATGAACATAATTATAGTGCATATGATTTAGAATTTGCAGCTGTTATTCATGCTTTAAAAATGTGGCGGCACTATCTTCTTGGGAAAAAGTTCACATTGATGACTGATCATATTAGCCTCAAATATTTCTTTTCCCAAACTGACCTGAATGCAAGGCAAGCCAGATGGCTGTCCTTTTTAAGTGAATTTGATATGGACATAAAACATATCAAGGGAAAATAAAATAAAGTTGTTGATGCATTAAGTAGAAATGCTTGTCAAAATTTAAACAACATTGGGAGTAGTGCCCAGATGGAGGTAGAGGAATTGGTGAGAAAAGCAGCAAATCAAGATCCCAACTATGAAACACTCTTGCTGAAACTACAGAAAAGGGATAAAACTAATTTCACTCAAAACCAAAAAGGGCTACTCTATTACAAAAACAGGTTGTATATTCCAAATGTAGAGTCATTAAAAAGAGAAATTTTAGATGAATATCACAAACAACCCTATGCAGGACATCCAGGATACCAAAAGATGTTAACAGCCTTGAAGAAAAAGTTGTTTTGGCCAGGAATGAAGAGAGATGTGGCAGAGTATTTAAGTAGATGTATGGAATGTCAATTAGTCAAAGTTGAGCATCAACACCCAGCAGGGCTTTTAAACCCTTTGCCAATTGCAGAATGGAAATGGGACACAGTCTCCATGGATTTTATAATAGGGTTACCCAAAACTAAATATCAACATGATTCTGTAATGGTAGTAGTAGACACCCTCACAAAAGCTGCCCACTTTATACCAGTAAAGTCTACCTTTGGGACAGCTCAAGTAGCGAATGTGTTCTTAAAAGAGATAGTAAGGCTTCATGGGGTTCCAAAGGTAATTGTTTCAGACCGAGATGCTAAGTTTACTGCAGCCTTTTGGAAGGGATTATTTGGAGGGATGGGTACTAAGTTGAATTTTAGTACTGCCTATCACCCTCAAACCGATGGGCAAACAGAGAGGATTAATCAAGTATTGGAAGATATGCTGAGAATGTATGTGATGGATAGACCATCAAAATGGGAAGAGTATTTTCATTTAGCTGAATTTGCCTATAATAACAGCTACCAATCTTCTATCAAGATGAGCCCATTTGAAGCACTGTATGGTAGGAAGTGTCGTACTCCTTTGAGTTGGAGCCAACCTGAGGATAAATTAATGCTGGGACCTGATGCCTTACAGGAGATGGAGACAGCACAAGATCGTCAGAAAAGCTATGCTGATAAGAAAAGAGTGCACCGAGAATTCAAAGTGGGGGATCATGTGTATTTGCGCATCAAACCCAAAAAGAGCACACTTTATGCTGGAAGTTGTGCAAAACTTTCTCCTAGATATTGTGGGCCTTTTGAAATTTTAGAAAGGGTGGGACCAGTGGCTTACAAGCTGGCCTTACCACCCCATGTTAAAGTGCATGATGTGTTTCATATTTCATTACTCAAAAGATATGTGCATGATGCTTCTCACATAGTTTGACAAGAATGTCGTTAAATGTGGAACTGTATGTATTTCGAATTTCTACTTCGTATTGGAGCAAAGAAGAAATTGAATTGAGAAACAGAATAAAGGGTCAGAGTAAAGTGCTTTATCGTTCCGAAGCACTGAAAGGGAAGCTGAAATGATGGAAAAATATCCATTTTTGTTTAAGTGAACTCTAGTAGTTGAATAACAACACCGAGCACGGTGTTTATTTTCAGAGGGGGAATATGTAACACCCCCAATTTTTGTGTTGAATTTGACAAAGTTAGACCTTTGAACTAAATCCTAAGGGGAGTGGACCCCAAAGGATCAGTATGGTGTGAATGTAATTTACTATTTAAATTTATGAAATAAATAAAATGATTGTGCATATTGACCAAGATGAGAAATTAGAGATCACTTGCCAAAATCCATGAGGATGGATAAGGCAATAAATCCCCACCATCTTTCAAAAATCCTTGTAAGAGATTAATTTAGATTTGAGGAGGAATATAAATTTCCCCAATGATGAGGAAAGTAGTTGGGAAGAGGTAATAAAAGCTGGAAAAGCTGAGGAAAAGCATAAAACAGCTTTAAAAAGTCCCAAAATGGGAAGCCTAGGCTAAACAGGAAAGAAAGCATCCTGCTATTCTGGACGCAGAATTAGAAACATGCTTTGGGGAAACATGAGCTTAAATAAGCTGCTCCTAAGCAGATCAGAGGTTGATCTATGATGGAGGTGATCTCAGCTCGGGGGTGAGTTCTGGGAGACAAAGAGGACTCTAAGGTTGGGAGGTTGGTCATTTGCAATAGTGGTATGTTTCTGAAATTCTTGTCTATTTTGATTTATTATGGTATGAATTGGCTACATATAAAATTTAATGGAATGGTATGATTGATTTTAGTACTACATTTAACAGAATCCATCTTAAGGCATTCACCTTCCAGATTCTGTTTAGTTGTAGACCAGTAATCCATAGAGTAGAAACCCACAGAAACTTTAAACCAAAGACGGTTTAAATCTGAAGGTACTTAGTCTCCACAGATAATTAAATATTAACTTGTTTCACATCTATATACAAAGGTGAAATTATATGCTCATATATACGTTAGAAAACTATTGTAGCAGAACTGAAATTTACATGGTACAATAAAAGTGAAGCAAAGACATTAGAATATGTATTTCGAGATTTGCTAGCTCAAGAAGTAATTCTACTCCTTAGAAGTGTTATCTCAATTATAGCATTTATAGTGTATATTGCATTCTTTAATCTACCCCTAATCCTCGAAACAAATATCATAGCAAATTACTTAATCTAGAATTAAGGTGCACTATTTAATTAACTATTGAATACATATATATGAAAACAACAAAAAAAAATATAAGAGCCGAGAGCTAAAACAATAGCTCCTTTTAACAACGATTACAAATTAGTAGTCGGTGGAAGAAATATAGATATGAACCATGTATCGATGCGAATTAATGTATGGTCAAACTATATGAACCATATATCTATGCGATTTAATGTATGTTCAAACTATATTAAATCATGGTGATTCTTTAAATTACTACGCATTGGGCTTGTTTCGATTTAATACCTCCAAGTTGTACAGCATGAATGTCCATGACATTTTAGGTCTTATTTAGACATGATATGAAATAAACTGAGGTAAAAATCAAACGATGGTATACATTTTGAACATGTAGTTTTAAACATGCATGTGAATACATATTATCTATATTCATATCATATTCATGATATCTATCATATGACTATGATCTATCGTATGGATACTCATATTTAAACGATGGTAGATAACCAACACAACTATAAAACTACGAGTTGACGCGACGATAGCAAGGGCCGAGTACACAACCTGTACGCAGGGTATCGAATGCCCATATGTCACGGGTGGAAAGTATTTTTTTGCTAGAAGGTAGTATATTAAATTTACAAGGCAGTGCAGCCCTGGCTATTTTCGTGCAGAGCGTTACTAGTATCAAAAACGAAAAAAATTACAGAGGGCGCGATCGCGTTAAGGAAGGGAGTTACCGACATGGGAGCTCGGCTTTGCCTCTGGCGTGGTTCGTTAGTTACCTGTGCCATCTGCAACAAAGCCAAACAAAAAATTTTGGACTCGAATGGCCAATACGCCGCTGACCATAGTTACGATTTAGATAGGGCAACGAAAACATAAAACCGATTCAAAACATAGGTCCCGACAGTTAGTACTGGATATCAATAACACTAGAGTTCTGGAACGCACGCAAATAAATCAGAGGCATGAATCTCTGCAATGGTATGACAGAAGCTCGAGCTTGACCTATGCGGATCGCATTGCGTTAAAAGAAATAAAAACCAGAGGTCAATACGCCATCAAAGAAAGAAAAAAAAATATAATAATAAAAACAAGGATATGTGTGATTTACGATGAGCGCGGCCAGTAAACTCTACCGTCTGCACCCTCTGCACAAAACAATCAGTGCATGATTAGACACGGCATTACCTGACGAGATAAAAATGGGTTGCAGAACATAAAGAACTATAAAAACCTTATACTCGAACTCTCCACGGAGCTGTAGCCGATGCCTTTAAGCCGACTTGGTATTCCTGCACCTAATCCAAAGGAAATATTCGCTCCTTCGGTGAAGGAATTGTGAACAAAAACAAATACAATAACCAGAGTAAGAATTAACCGTAAACTGAGCCAGCTATATAAGGCGGAGGGAAAGGTGAGTGGCATTGAGCTTATGCCGCAGAGATAGATGGGAAGGGTAGGAGAAACCCTAATCCCACTGCCCCAAAACAAATCAGAAAAATCCCAAAGTCGATTTGGAAAACCCAGCTTAGTCGACATAGGGGTACTTGGTGAAGTAAATAAGTTCCAGACGAGGTACTGAGACGCCGAAGTTGGCTCGCACAGTACTGGGCCAGAATGGAATGACAAATGGAAGCGTTAAACGCAAATTACTTGCTGGGTATGAGTCTGCAAGCACCGGCATCTGGTACTTCAATCTTTTGAGCGAGATGCCTTCCCTGCGTATAAAACCATCAAAACATCAGAATGAAACCACACGTTAAGCCAGACCAGTCAGATCCCTAAGCTATACTGCTATCTCCATTCATGATCAGTACGCATGGTGCGTACTATGCGTATAAAAACCAAATCGTATGCGCGTCGTTTCAAACCAAAAAAATTATGATTCGACGCAAGAGGCAAGGCGCTCTGATCTGTATGATGCATAAACACCAATATGCATGACTGTCAATGTCATTACAGGTGGTGATATGCATAAGAGTATAAACCAATAATAATATACCCTATCACGACGAAAAAAAAAAAGGGTTGAATAATAAAACAACGCCAACAAAATTCATGATTAGGGTTTGGTTATATTGGGACTGGTAGGTTTCGGTGCTCCATAATTAATAGTTGAGTCACTGTTATATTTATCAATAGTCCGCGACTATAACTGAAATGGGCGTAGACTCATTGACGTACGAAATTAGTAGTATGTATACGCTGTACTTTATCTACACAAGCGTTATTTCAACGTATGGGTAAGATATATGTATATTAGGTATAGTATATGCGTGATGCGGATTCGATTATATTGTCAAATGGTATATATATGTGTTATACATATATGCCGATTCAATGATATTATAAAAGGGGGTGTTTTATATATATGTGTTGTATATATCTATATGCGCATTCAATTAATTTTATCAAAGTGTATATCTATATATATATGGGTTATATATATATGTGTTATATATATATATGTATGTGCATTCAAATAAACTTTAGCAAAGGATATATATATATGTGTTATATATAGATGTGTTATATATATATATATATATATATATATATATATATATATATATGCGCATTCAAGTAATATTATCAAAGTTTATATGTATATATGTGTTATATATACATAAGTGGTATAGGTGTTATATATGTATGGTTTATATGATGTTATCAGAAGATATGAATGAACATAGGGTCTAGACTTATATTATATCCAGGAGGAGTATCCCGTGTTGATATAGAGGGGGTATAGAATTTTATATACATGTTTTTAATGTACACATGGGGGAATATTGAATGTTATTAGGACAGGATAGTGGGAGAGAAATCTTAAATGAGATACTAGAGGAGTAGAGGAAAATTTAAAAAGATGGAGATAACAATCCAATTTCTGAACTGAATATTCAGACCACCTGGTAAATAAAAATGAAACCCCATTATATATGTGAAAAAAAAAGAAAAAAAAAATCCTTAAACTGGAGGTGTTACAATTTGGTTTATAATATCAATTTCTTAGATTTATAATATTAATAATCCTGATGGTTTATTAATCCCTTGAGTTTTTAATATCAATAAACCCTTGGGTTAATGAATATTTTAGGTTTATAATATTAATATCAAGGATTTATAATATTAATCTCGTGGGTTTATAATATTCAAATCCCACGGTTTATAATACTAACCATAGGGTTTAATACTATTCCCTTGGGTTTATAATGTTAGGGTTTAATAAACCCTTGGGTTTGTTAATATTTTGGATTTATAACATTAGACCCAAGGATTTATAATGTTAACCCATTTTGTTTATAATATTAATCTTATGGTTTATAATACTTTGGTTTATAATATTAACCCTAGGGTTCATAATACTTTGGTTTATAATACTAACAATAAGGTTTAATATTATTCCATTGGGTTTATAACGTTATGGTTTAATAAAACATTTGGATTATTAATATATTGGGTTTATAATACTGATCCCAAGGATTTATAATGTTAGTCCTTTCAGTTGATAATATGATTGAATGTGGTCTACCATTGCCAAAATGTGGAGAAATAATCTATCATAGAAAACCCTTTGGTTTATTAGTTCTTTTAGTTTATAATATTAATAATCCCTTGGGTTTATTAATCTCTTCATTTTAAAATATTGGTTAGATTATGGTATATTAATTTTTTAGGTTTTTGTTTTTAAAATATTAATTCTTAGGGTTTATTAATCTCCTGTGTTTTTAATATTAAAACCTTGGCCTTATTGATCCCTTAGGTTTTTAATATCTATCACTTGGGTTCACCAATTCCTTTAGTTTATAATATTAAACCCTTTGTTTTATTAGTTATTTTGGTTTATAATATTAACAAGGGTATATTAATCTCTTCAATTTAAAATATTGATTAGATTATGGTATATTAATTTTTTGTGTTTTTGTGTTTAAAATATTAATTCTTAGGGTCTATTAATCTCTTGCGTTTTTAATATTAAACACTTGGCCTTATTGATCCCTTAGGTTTTTAATATTTATCCATTGGGTTCACCAATTCATTTATTTTATAATATTAAACATTTGGGTTTATTAGTTTTTCTTGTTTATAATATTAATCCATTTGGTTTATTAATCTCTTGAGTTTAAATTATTAATGATTAGGGTTTATTAATTTCTTAGGCTTTTGAGTTTTAAAATATTAATTCTTAGGGTTCATTAATCCTTGAGCTTTCTAAATCTTTGGGTTGGTAATATTAGGGATTAAATATTACTCATACACTTTAATATTAATGCATGCTCCAATGTCCTATTATGAAAAACATTGTCTGAATATGAAAACCAGCCATGGGAGACCATTGTTAATCAACATTAGTCGTATTTGATCAAGGTATTCCATGGTAAAATGTCACATTGTGACAAAGATTGTCTCAATATGAAAATAAACCATGGCCAACCATCGCCATTATTCATCCAACGTTGCATTGTGACAACAATTGGCTCAATGTTTAAATCAAGCATGCTCAACCATGTTTATTTTACGGTTTATAGTATTTATCTAAAGGTTTTTATAAACTTTAGGTTTATAATATTAATTTCTTAGCTTTAATATTATTCCCTTAAGTTTATAATATTAATAATCATGTGAGTTTATCAATCCCTTATGTTTAAGATATTAATTTGTAGGCTTTGTTAATCTCTTTTGTTTTTAAAATTGATCCCTCCACCTTATTGATCCTTGAAGTTCTTAATATTTATCCCTTAGGTTCACCAATTCCTTGGGTTTGAAATATAAAACCCTTGGGTTTATTAGTTATTTTGGTTTATAAAATTAAAAATCCCTTTGGTTTTAAAATCTCTTGAGTTAAAAATATTAATTCTTAAGGTTTATTAATTTTTTAGGTTTTTGTGTTTAAAATATTAATTCTTCGGGTTTATTAATCACTCATGTAGTTAATATTGATCCCTTGTCCTTATTTGTCCCTTAGGTCTTTAATGTTTATCCCTTGGGTTCACCAATTCCTTTGATTTATAATATTAAACCCTTGGTTTTATTAGTTCTTTTGGTTTATAATATTAATAACTCCTTGGGTTTATTAATCTCTTGAGCTTAAAATATTAATTCTTATGATTTATTAATCTCTTGAGTTTAAAATATTTATTGTTAGGGTTTATTAATTTCTTGGTTTATAATATTAATATCTATCCCTTGGGTTAACCAATTCCTTTAGCTTATAATATTAAACTCGTGGGTCTATTAGTTTTTTTCGTTTATAATATTTATAATCACTTTGGTTTATTAACCTCTTGATTTTAAATTATTAATTATTAGGGTTTATTAATTTCTTATGCTTTTGAGTTTAAAATATTAATTCTTAGGGTTTAATAATCTTTGAGTTTTCTAAATATTTGGGTTGGTAATATTAGGTGTTAAATATTAGTCATACACTTTAATATTAATGCATGGTGAAATGTCATATTATGAAAAAGATTGTGTGAATATGAAAATCAACCATGGGAGACCATTGTTAATCATCGTTATTCGTATTTGATTAAGGTCTTCCATGGTCGAATATCATATTGTGACAAATATTGTCTCAATATTGAAATCAACCATGGTTGACCATCGTGATTCTTCATCGAACGTCACATTATGACAACAATTGTCTCAATGTTTAAATTAAACATGTTCAATCATGTTTATTTTACATTTTATAGTATTTATCTAAAGGTTTTTATATACTTGAGGTTTTGTAATATTAATCTCTTAGCTTTAATATTATTCCCTTGGGTTTATAACATTAATAACCATGTAATTTTATCAATCCTTTCTGTTTAAGATATTAATTTGTGGGCTTTGTTAATCTCTTTTGTTTTTAATATTGATCCATTCCACTTATTGATCCCTTAGTTTTTTAATATTTATCCCTTGGGTTCACCAATTCCTTCAGTTTGAAATATAAAATCCTTGGGGTTTTTTAGTTATTTTGGTTTATAATATGAATAATCACTTTGGTTTTAAAATCTCTTGAGTTAAAAATATTAATCCTTAGAGTTTATAATTTTTTTAGGTTTTTGTGTTTAAACTATCAATTCTTAGGGTTTATTAATCTCTTGTGTTCTTAATATTGATGCCTTGGCCTTAATTACCCCTTAGTTATTTAATATTTATCCCTTGAGTTCACCAATTCCTTTGGTTTGTAATATTAAACACTTGGTTTTATTATTTCTTTTGGTCTATAATATTAATAACTCCTTGGGTTTATTAATCTCTTGTGTTTAAAATATTAATTCTTATGCTTTATTAATCTCTTGAGTTTAAAATATTTATTCTTAGGGTTTATTAATTTCTTGGTTTATAATATTAATATTTATCTCTTGGGTTTACCAATTCGTTTAGCTTATAATATTAAACCTTTGTGTTTATTAGTTGTTTTGGTTTATAATATTAATAATCCCTTGGGTTTATTAATCTCATGAGTTTAAAATTTTGATTAGACTATGGTATATTAATTTTTTAGGTTTTATGTTTAGAATATTAATTCTGAGGGTTTATCAATCTCTTTTATTTTTAATATTAAACCTTTAGGCCTTATTGTTCCCTTAGGTTTTTAATACTTATCCCTTGGGTTCACCAATTCCTTTAGTTTATAATATTAAACCCTTTGGTTTATTAGTTTTTTCGTTTATACTATTAATAATTCCTTGGGTTTATTAATATCTTTAGCTTAAGATATTAATTAGATTTTGGTATATTAATTTTCTAGGTTTTTGTGTTTAAAATATTAATTCTTAGGGTTTATTAATGTTTTTTGTTTTTAATATTAAAACCTTGGTCTTATTGATCCCTTAAGTGTTTAATATTTATCCCTTGGGCTCACCAATTCCTTTAGTTTATAATATTAAACCCTTGGGTTTCTTAGTTTTTTTGGTTTATAATATTTATAATCCTTTTGTTTTATTAACCTCTTGAGTTTAAATTATTAATTATTAGGGTTTATTAAATTCTTAGTTTTTCGAGTTTAAAATATTAATTCTTAGGGTTTAATAATCTTTGAGTTTTCTAAATATTTGGGTTCATAATATTAGGCATTAAATATTAGTCATACACTTTAATATTAATGCATGGTCCAATGTCATATAATGAAAAAAATTGTGTGAATATCAAAACCAACCATGGGAGACCATTGTTAATCATCATTATTCGTATTTGATCAAGTTCTTCCATGGTCGAATGTTACATTGTGAAAAATATTGTCTCAATATGCAAATAAACCATGGCCAACCATCATCATTCTTCGTCCAACGTCACATTGTGACAAAAATTGTCTCAATGTTTGAATCAAACATGCTCAACCATGTTTATTTTATGGTTTATAGTATTTATCTAAAGGTTTTTATATACTTGAGGTTTATAATATTAACCTCTTAGCTTTAATATTATTCCCTTAGGTTTATAATATCAATAATCATGTGATTTTATCAATCCTTTTTCCTTAAGATATTAATTTGTAGGCTTTGTTAATCTCTGTTATTTTTAATATTGATCCCTTCGACTTATTGATCCCTTAGTTTTTTTATATTTATCCCTTGGGTTCACTAATTCCTTGGGTTTGAAATATAAAACCCTTGGGTTTACTAGTTATTTTAGTTCATAATATTAATAATCACTTTGGTTTTAAAATCTCTTGAGTTAAAAATATTGATCCTTAAAGTTTATTAATTTTTTACATTTTTGTGTTTAAAATATAAATTCTTAGGGTTTATTAATCTCTTGTGTTCTTAATATTGATACCTTGGCCTTAATTATCCCTTAGGTCTTTAATATTTATCCCTTGGGTTCACAAATTCCTTCAGTTTGTAATATTAAACCCTTGGTTTTCTTATTTCTTTTGGTCTATAATATTAATAACTCCTTGGGTTTATTAATCTCTTGAGTTTAAAATATTAATTCTTATGCTTTCTTAATCTTTCTTAATCTCTTGAGTTTCAAATATTTATTCTTGTTTATTAATTTCTTGGTTTATAATATTAATATTTATCCCTTGGGTTCACCAATTCCTCTAGCTTATAATATTAAAACTTTGTGTTTATTAATTGTTTTGGTTTATAATATTAATAATCCCTTGGGTTTATTAATCTCTTGAGTATAAAATTTTGACTAGATTATGGTATATTAATTTTTTAGGTTTTAATGTTTAAAATATTAATTCTGGAGGGTTTATTAATCTCTATTATTTTTGATATTAAACCCTTAGGCCTTATTGATCCTTTAGGTTTTTAATATTTATCCCTTGGGTTCACCAATTTCTTTAGTTTATAATATTAAACCCTTTGGTTTATTAGTTCTTTTCATTTATAATATTAATAATTCCATGGGTTTATTAACATGTTTAGTTTAAGATATTGATTAGATTATGGTATATTAATTTTTTAGGTTTTTGTGTTTAAAATATTAATTATTAGGGTTTATTAATCTTTTTTGTTTTTAATATTAAAACCTTGGTCTTATTGATCCCTTAAGTTTTTAATATTTATCCCTTGGGTTCACCAATTCCTTTATTTTATAATATTAAACTCTTGGGTTTATTAGTTTTTTGCTTTATAATATTTATAAACCCTTTGTTTTATTAGCCTCTTGAGTTTAAATTATTAACTATTAGGGTTTATTAAATTCTTAGGCTTTCGAGTTTAAAATATTAATTCTTAGGGTTTAATAATCTTTCAGTTTTCTAAATATTTGGGTTGGTAATATTAGGCATTAAATATTAGTCTTACACTTTAATATTAATGCATGGTCCAATGTTATATTATGAAAAACATTGTGTGAATATGAAAACCAACCATGGGAGACCATTGTTAATAATCATTATTCGTATTTGATCAAGCTCTTCCATGGACGAATGTCACATTGTGACAAATATTGTCTCAATATGCAAATAAACCATGGCCAACCATCATCATTCTTTGTCCAATGTCACATTGTGACAACAATTGTCTCAATGTTTGAATCAAACATGCTCAACCATGTTTATTTTACGGTTTATAGTATTTATCTAAAGGTTTTTATATTCTTGAGGTTTATAATATTAACCTCTCAGCGTTAATATTATTCCCTTGGGTTTATAATATCAATAATCATGTGATTTTATCAATCCTTTTTCCTTAAGATATTAATTTGTAGGCTTTGTTAATCTCTGTTATTTTTAATATTGATCCCTTCGACTTATTGATCCCTTAGGATTTTAATATTTATCCCTTGGATTCACTAATTCCTTGGATTTGAAATATAAAACCCTTGGGTTTCTTAGTTATTTTGGTTTATAATATTAATAATCACTTTGGTTTTAAAATCTCTTGAGTTAAAAACATCAATCCTTAGAGTTTATTAATTTTTTAGGTTTTTGTGTTTAAAATATTAATTCTTTGTGTTTATTAATTTCTTGTATTCTTAATATTGATACTTTGACCTTATTTATCCCTTAGGTCTTTATTATTTATCCCTTGGGTTCACCAATTCCTTTGGTTTGTAATATTAAACCCTTGGTTTTATTAGTTCTTTTGGTGTATAGTATTAATAACTCCTTGGGTTTATTAATCTCTTGAGTTTAAAATATTAATTCTTATTCTTTATTAATCTCTTGAGTTTAAAATATTAATTCTTAAGGTTTATTAATTTCTTGGTTTATAATATTAATAATCCCTTGGGTTTATTAGTCTCTTGAGTTTAAAATATTGATTAGATTATGATGTATTAATTTTTTAGGTTTTTATTTTTAAAATATTAATTCTTAGGGTTTATTATTCTCTTTTGTTTTTAATATTAAATGATGGTCCTTATTTATCCCTTATGTTTTTAATATTTATCCCTTGGGTTCTCCAATTCCTTTAGTTTATAATATTAAACCCTTTGGTTTATTACTTCTTTTTGTTTATAATATTAATAATTGCTTGGGTTTATTAATCTCTTGAGTTTAAGATATTGATTAGATTATGGTATATTAATTTTTTAGGTTTTTGTGTTTAAAATATTAATTCTTAGAGTTTATTAATCTCTTGTGCTTTTAATATTAAACCATTGGCCTTATTGATCCCTTAAGTTTTTAATATTTATCCCTTGGGTTCTCCAATTCCTTTAGTTTATAATATTAAACCCTTTGGTTTATTAGTTTTTTTGGTTTATAATATTTATAATCCCTTTGGTTTATTAGCCTCTTTAGTTTAAATTATTAATTGTTAGGGTTTATTAACTTCTTTTTCTTTTTAGTTTAAAATATTAATTCTTAGGTTTTAATAATATTTGAGTTTTCTAAATATTTGGGTTGGTAATATTAGGTGTTAAATATTAGTCATACGCTTTAATATTAATGCATGGTCCAATTTCATATTATGAAAAACATTGTGTGAATATGACAACCAACCATGGGAGACCATTTGTAATCATCGTTATTCGTATTTGGTAAAGGTCTTCCATGGTCGAATGTCACTTTGTGACAAAGATTATCTCAATATAAAAATCAACCATCGCCAACCATCGTCATTCTTCATCCAACGTCACTTTGTGACAAAAACTGTTTGAATGTTTAAATCAAACATGCTCAACCATGTTTATTTTACGGTCTATAATATTTATCTAAAGGTTTTAATATACTTGAAGTTTATAATATTATTATATTATCTTTAATATTGTTCCCTTGAGTTTATAATATTAATAATCATGTGATTTTATCAATCCTTTCGGTTTAAGATATTAATTTGTAGGCTTTGTTAATCTCTTTTGTTTTCAATATTTATCCCTTCCACTTATTGATCCCTCGGGTTTTTAATATTTATCCCTTGGGTTCACAAATTCCTTGGGTTTGAAATATAAAACCCTTGGTTTTCTTAGTTATTTTGGTTTATAATATTAATAATCCATTTGGTTTTAAAATCATTTGAGTTAAAAATATTAATTCTTAGCGTTTATTAATTTTAGGTTTTTTTGTTTAAAATATTAATTCTTAGGGTTTGTTAATCTCTTGTGGTCTTAATATTGATCCCTTGGCCTTATTTATCCCTTAGGTCTTTAATATTTATCCCTTGGGTTCACCAATTCCTTTGGTCTGTAATATTTAACCCTTGGTTTTATTAGTTCTTTTGGTTTATAATATTAATAACTCCTTGGGTTTTTTTTTTTTTTTTTTTCTAAATCTGACTAATTTCTATTAAGCAACTATTATAATACAAAACTGCCTCAGCTCAGCTTTGGTAGCCTGAGACTGGGCTTGCAAACCATGCATGATCTCAAAACTAAGCTGCCCATAAAGGGAAACCAGCTTGATAGTGTATGTCACACCGCCCTTGGTATGGGAAACCGGTGGAATAGTTATACTGTTTGTTATAAGTCTACAGAAAACAGTGACTATCAAAAGCAAAAAACTATCATTATCTGCTTTGCAATAGACCAGACCAACCACACTATGGACGAACACAAATTCATAATTCTTACTAGTCCCGCTCATGGCAAATTCAATTGGAGTGAACCGGAGAGGGATGCTCCTCCTCGATTGGGCACCCGAAGTAAGCCTCAGGGTCGTCCACAGCAGCATCTGGAAGAGGATCCTCAGTGCTTAAGGCACCATCCGCGTGCACCTGCAAGGAAGGAAGGCCCAGGGAGGGAGAAGGAAGGTCAGAGGGGCCGCTCGGTTCAGTTTGGGGCATGGCTGCGGGGGCAGACCGGAGCGCGAGGGAAGTGGGATAAGGGTCAAGGCGAGCAGAAGGGGAGCCGAGCCAGAGATGAGAACTGAGAGTGGCTTCCTCACTTAAGGTGACGGTGATATAAGCCGTGATTGAGGGACGGTTGAAAACACTTTCAAAATTCAATTCACCTCTCTGCGTGGTGTGACGGGTGAAGAGATTGCGAGAGGGTGGAGGGCCAGAGGTGGCGGGGTCAGGAGGAGTGACGAGCTGAGGGGAAGAGGGCAGCTGACCATGAGGATCAAAAGAAAAATCCATGCCATGCCTGCTGGGGAGAGAGCGGTCAGCAGCAGACCTTCCACGGGTACTTCCACGCCTAGCAGTCATACGCGAACAAAGACGAGGCATGACTGGTGCCGAGTCGCAGATGCCCTGCACTGACTGAGAAGCTGGAGCAGAACCCGAGCTGGGAGAAGGCTGAACCCCGTGCGTACCCGTTTGAGCAAGAACCTCCAGAGAGCTATGCGTGAACTGAGGATTATTAAACCTTCCAATGCAGAAATCACTGTGAGAAAAATGCT